>JAULUF010000084.1:29265000-29315000 GCA_031834385.1 Semotilus atromaculatus
ACACACACACACACACGCACACACACACCTGAAGGGGGGTATTCTGAGATCACACACACACACACACACACACCTGAAGGGGGGTATTCTGAGATCACACACACACACACCTGAAGGGGGGTATACTGAGATCACACACACACACACACACACCTGAAGGGGGGTATTCTGAGATCACACACACACACACACACACACACACCTGAAGGGGGGTATTCTGAGATCACACACACACACACACACACACACCTGAAGGGGGATATTCTGAGATCACACACACACACACACACACACACACACACCTGAAGGGGGGTATACTGAGATCACACACACACACACACACACACACACACCTGAAGGGGGGTATTCTGAGATCACACACACACACACACACACCTGAAGGGGGGTATTCTGAGATCACACAAACACACACACACACACACACCTGAAGGGGGGTATTCTGAGATCACACACACACACACTCACACACACACCTGAAGGGGGGTATTCTGAGATCACACACACACACACACACACACACACACACACACCTGAAGGGGGGTATTCTGAGATCACACACACACACACACACACCTGAAGGGGGGTATTCTGAGATCACACACACACACACTCACACACACACACCTGAAGGGGGGTATTCTGAGATCACACACACACACACACACACCTGAAGGGGGGTATTCTGAGATCACACACACACACACTCACACACACACCTGAAGGGGGGTATTCTGAGATCACACACACACACACACACACACACACACACACACCTGAAGGGGGTTTATTCTGAGATAACAACCGGCTGGATGAACATTATCGCTTATTACACGGATACTTTACACATAACAAAATAATTAGACAAAATATTGATATTAGTCCAAATATGTTATCATCTCTTTAAACCCAGAGCTCTGTGGAGAGAGCCGTGTCAGAGATCAAACTAGACGGACATTAAGAGATACGGGATACAGTCGTAACACTTTTTACACAGCGGCTGTTATCTGGGGTGATACACCACTGGACGGCACTATTGACCAATCAGAGTCAAGTATTCCACAGAGACGTGTGATAAAGTTAGTTAATAAATATACAGCTGTTCATTGTGTGTTCATGTTTGTGCACAGTGCATTTACTAATGTTAACAAATACAACATTTGATTTCCATAATGTATAAGTAAATGATGAAAGTAAAAGTAACTAAGATTAATAAATGCTGCAGAAGTATTGTTCATTATTAGTTAATGTTAACTAAAGTAGTTAACTAATGTTAACAAATAAAACATTTTAAAGTGTTATTGTTATTTATAATTATTATTATTATTATTATTACTATTAATTAATAATAATAATGATAATAATATTTATTTATATTAATGTACATTACATTTATATACAATACATTTAATACAGCATGCATGAAACAAGTAAATGCAAAAGAAAAGTAAGCAGTAAAATTAATAACATTAAAACTGACTTCATATATGATGTGATGTGTGTGTGTGTGTCTCTGTATTGTCTCTGTATTGTGTGTGTGTGTGTGTGTGTCTCTGTGTATGTCTCTGTATTGTGTGTGTGTGTGTGTGTGTGTGTGTGTGTGTGTGTGTGTGTGTGTGTGTGTGTGTGTGTGTGTGTCTCTGTATTGTCTCTGTATTGTGTGTGTGTGTGTGTGTGTGTGTGTGTGCGTGTGTGTGTGTGTGTGTGTGTGTGTGTCTCTGTGTATGTCTCTGTATTGTGTGTGTGTGTGTGTGTGTGTGTGTGCGTGCGTGCGTGTGTGTGTGTGTGTGTGTCTCTGTGTGTGTCTCTGTATTGTGTGTGTGTGTGTGTGTGTGTGTGTGTGTGTGTGTGTGTGTGTGTGTGTGTTCATACCTGCGCTCCGATCGCTCCTGCTTCACCGGGAAACCCACGGATTCCCTGAAGAGAACAAGATCCGTCAGTGACACGCTTCATGACCTTATGTTTTACACACACACATGCACACACACACACACACACACCGCTGGGATCAAGCCCCAATTAACTTCCATCATCCATCATGTTACTGTTATTACAGCATTATGATGCCCCATGTTAACCCACGCTCTGGAGAACTGTTGCTGTGATGGACGCCTGCCAAGAAAAGGACACAATTGACTCTCTGACATTCACACATATTTAGTGTCTGTTTTTCTCGCCCACTAAAAGACTTTAATTGAGATCCATTAAAAACTTCCTCCATCATCTGCGTCTGTTGAGGCTCAGAGTCAGTGATGCTCCTCATATTAGAGCAGAACCAAGTCATTACGCACAGAAAAACGAAAACGCCACTGTTAACATTTTCCTTTCATGCTCTTTCTCAAAGATTGATGATCACGTCTGCTGATGTTTTTACTCCTGTAAAAGGCACTTTTAATATCTCAAAATATCTCATGTTTAAGATGAATGACTTGAATGATGTTTAAGATAAATTACTTTTAGTTACTTTATCATTGATATTATTATTGTTCATATACATTTATAATTTATATAAAAATATATTATTTATTTATTTATTCATTCCTTTATCAAATAATAAGACTATAGTAATGAGAATCACTATTTAAAATAATGGGAATTAGCTAAAAATGACCACAAGGCCCTTTTTAATACCTCAAAAACATCAGATGTAAAGTATGCTGGTAGCTTTCATGGATTTAAATTGATTATTTATAAATGTATATATGCATTCAACTTATTATTATTGTTATTGTTAATGTATAATTTATTATATGTATAATTATTTATTCATTCAACAACAACAACAAAAAATACTACAGTAATTAGAATCTAATAAGAATCATAAATGATGAGAATTCAGAATTAGCTAAAAAGTTGCCCAAAGCTCTTAAAGTACCTCAAAATATCTCACATTTCACATTAAAGTATCAAAATGCAACCATTTAAATAACATGCATCAGCTGTTCTCTTTGTAAAAGTAACTTCTATTAGTGCATTTGTGCGTTGCTAATGGAAAATACCTTAACAGATGAGTGAACGTTCTGTTAACACCTAAAACAACCACTATTTACTCCAAAAATGAAATACGAGAACCAAACGCCTCTTCCTTCCGACCACAGGCTCAATAACAACTTCATGATGCCTTGATGAGGATCTAGAAAAGGAAATGCTTTTTGTCTTTTACTAGAAAACACTCATGCAACAAAGTGGGCTTTAGTTCAGCGGGTCCCGCATTACAGCAGCTTCACAACATTCATGTTTTTCAGCACCTGCTGTTGTTGCCTAAATGTGTGTGTCACAAGAATGAATCATCTGTCGTAGCTTCATGAGAATAACAGGCTTATGAACAGTGTGGAGGAAACATCAAGGTCCACGTCTGATTCAATCAGCCCTAGAGATTACACAAGCAGGGCTATAGTCACACAGCTTTGAAATGGAGATTCCTGCATATTATCCGGCCTTAATAAGTCATTTCATAGTGAGCAGCCTCTTTCGATTGCGTTTCACTCAAAGGCTCTTCTCCTTTCAGAGAAGCTGAATTACATCAAAAAACTTCTGAGGCCATCCCAGGTTTAATTTGAGAGGAAACACTGCAGAAATGTAGGAGTACAGGAAGGAGAGCGAGACTGTAAATGTAATTACCTAAGATGAAAGGTGTCACACAAGACTAGAACAATGAGTCAAGTGTAAATTTGTCAGGTTGAGATGTAATGATTAGTAGCAGGAAATTACTTATTAACAAATCACAGCAAAGCCAGATGATCCAAATATAACTGACGGATTCAGCTGAACCAGCTCATTACTGGCAAAGGATAGTAATCATTATTTATAAAACAGAAATAAGTAAGGCCATATGGCTGAACCTCACAAAATCTGTCAAGATCGTGTTTGGGGCGCATTAGACCTTAATATCAAAAGAGAAAAAACCCAACTATATTTTGCATGAAGAAAGTATGGCTTAATTTAGGACCATTACTTTGTGACAATATTTAAATAAAAATATGTATTTGAGCAAAGAAAAAATCAAATTTTCAAGATTATCTAAAATACTACGATTACATATTATTTAAATCAATATTGAGGCCTTGTCACGCGTGTGCTTCAGTGTAGGAGGATTGAGTCTCGTCACGCGTGTGCTTCAGTGCAGGAGGATTGAGTCTCGTCATGCGTGTGCTTCAGTGTAGGAGGATTGAGACCTCGTCACGCGTGTGCTTCAGTGTAGGAGGATTGAGACCTCGTCACGCGTGTGCTTCAGTGCAGGAGGATTGAGTCTCGTCACGCGTGTGCTTCAGTGTAGGAGGATTGAGTCTCGTCACGCGTGTGCTTTAGTGCAGGAGGATTGAGTCTCGTCACGCGTGTGGTTCAGTGCAGGAGGATTGAGTCTCGTCACGCGTGTGCTTCAGTGTAGGAGGATTGAGTCTCGTCACGCGTGTGCTTCAGTGCAGGAGGATTGAGTCTCGTCACGCGTGTGCTTCAGTGCAGGAGGATTGAGACCTCGTCACGCGTGTGCTTCAGTGCAGGAGGATTGAGTCTCGTCACGCGTGTGCTTCAATGTAGGAGGATTGAGTCTCGTCACGCGTGTGCTTTAGTGCAGGAGGATTGAGTCTCGTCACGCGTGTGGTTCAGTGCAGGAGGATTGAGTCTCGTCACGCGTGTGCTTCAGTGTAGGAGGATTGAGTCTCGTCACGCGTGTGCTTTAGTGCAGGAGGATTGAGTCTCGTCACGCGTGTGCTTTAGTGCAGGAGGATTGAGTCTCGTCACGCGTGTGCTTTAGTGCAGGAGGATTGAGTCTCGTCACGCGTGTGCTTCAGTGCAGGAGGATTGAGTCTCGTCACGCGTGTGCTTTAGTGCAGGAGGATTGAGTCTCGTCACGCGTGTGCTTTAGTGCAGGAGGATTGAGTCTCGTCACGCGTGTGCTTCAGTGTAGGAGGATTGAGACCTCGTCACGCGTGTGCTTCAGTGCAGGAGGATTGAGTCTCGTCACGCGTGTGCTTCAGTGTAGGAGGATTGAGTCTCGTCACGCGTGTGCTTCAGTGCAGGAGGATTGAGTCTCGTCACGCGTGCTTTAGTGCAGGAGGATTGAGTCTCGTCACGCGTGTGCTTCAGTGCAGGAGGATTGAGTCTCGTCACGCGTGTGCTTCAGTGCAGGAGGATTGAGTCTCGTCACGCGTGCTTTAGTGCAGGAGGATTGAGACCTCGTCACGCGTGTGCTTCAGTGTAGGAGGATTGAGACCTCGTCACGCGTGTGTTTCAGTGCAGGAGGATTGAGTCTCGTCACGCGTGTGCTTCAGTGCAGGAGGATTGAGTCTCGTCACGCGTGTGCTTCAGTGCAGGAGGATTGAGTCTCGTCACGCGTGTGCTTCAGTGCAGGAGGATTGAGTCTCGTCACGCGTGTGCTTCAGTGTAGGAGGATTGAGACCTCGTCACGCGTGTGCTTCAGTGCAGGAGGATTGAGTCTCGTCACGCGTGTGCTTCAGTGCAGGAGGATTGAGTCTCATCACGCGTGTGCTTCAGTGTAGGAGGATTGAGTCTTGTCACGCGTGTGCTTCAGTGCAGGAGGATTGAGTCTCGTCACGCGTGTGCTTCAGTTTAGGAGGATTGAGTCTCGTCACGCGTGTGCTTCAGTGCAGGAGGATTGAGTCTCGTCACGCGTGTGCTTCAGTGCAGAAGGATTGAGTCTCGTCACGCGTGTGCTTCAGTGCAGAAGGATTGAGTCTCGTCACGCGTGTGCTTCAGTGCAGGAGGATTGAGTCTCGTCATGCGTGTGCTTCAGTGCAGGAGGATTGAGTTTCGTCACGCGTGTGCTTCAGTGTAGGAGGATTGAGTCTCGTCACGCGTGTGCTTCAGTGCAGGAGGATTGAGTCTCGTCACGCGTGTGCTTCAGTGCAGGAGGATTGAGTTTCGTCACGCGTGTGCTTCAGTGCAGGAGGATTGAGTCTCGTCACGCGTGTGCTTCAGTGTAGGAGGATTGAGTCTCGTCACGCGTGTGCTTCAGTGCAGGAGGATTGAGTCTCGTCACGCGTGCTTTAGTGCAGGAGGATTGAGACCTCGTCACGCGTGTGCTTCAGTGTAGGAGGATTGAGTCTCGTCACGCGTGTGCTTCAGTGCAGGAGGATTGAGTCTCGTCACGCGTGTGCTTCAGTGCAGGAGGATTGAGTTTCGTCACGCGTGTGCTTCAGTGCAGGAGGATTGAGTCTCGTCACGCGTGTGCTTCAGTGTAGGAGGATTGAGTCTCGTCACGCGTGTGCTTCAGTGCAGGAGGATTGAGTCTCGTCACGCGTGTGCTTCAGTGCAGGAGGATTGAGTTTCGTCACGCGTGTGCTTCAGTGCAGGAGGATTGAGTCTCGTCACGCGTGTGCTTCAGTGTAGGAGGATTGAGTCTCGTCACGCGTGTGCTTCAGTGCAGGAGGATTGAGTCTCGTCACGCGTGTGCTTCAGTGCAGGAGGACTGAGGCCTCGTCACGCGTGTGCTTCAGTGCAGGAGGATTGAGTCTCGTCACGCGTGTGCTTCAGTTTAGGAGGATTGAGTCTCGTCACGCGTGTGCTTCAGTGCAGGAGGATTGAGTCTCGTCACGCGTGTGCTTCAGTGTAGGAGGATTGAGTCTCGTCACGCGTGTGCTTCAGTGCAGGAGGATTGAGTCTCGTCACGCGTGTGCTTCAGTGCAGGAGGATTGAGTCTCGTCACGCGTGTGCTTCAGTGCAGGAGGATTGAGTCTCGTCACGCGTGTGCTTCAGTGCAGGAGGATTGAGTCTCGTCACGCGTGTGGTTCAGTGCAGGAGGATTGAGTCTCGTCACGCGTGTGCTTCAGTGCAGGAGGATTGAGTCTCGTCACGCGTGTGCTTCAGTGCAGGAGGATTGAGTCTCGTCACGCGTGTGCTTCAGTGTAGGAGGATTGAGTCTCGTCACGCGTGTGCTTTAGGCATTGAGTAGGAGCAGCGCTTTATTCAGACTGGCAGACATGCAGTGCTTTATTAAGTGTGTGGGCGACATTAACAAGCAAACCAGGCTTGTATATTTCTGTGCTCTGCTGCCAGTTTCAATAGTCCACTGGGGCTGGATGTTCATTTGACATGCAATTATTTAATCTTGACCGGATGTATGGATTGAACTCAGATGTAGATCAAACATAAAATCCATTTTTTCTATGGATTTTTTTTTTCTTTTAAGCAGGCAAACAAAGCTAATGGTAATTTATTACAGATGTAAAGCTGCCCACATCTGAGGCTGTAATGTGTAAGAAACTATAGTGTGAGGGTTCTGTGGAGGATGCTAAACTGCCACAGACTCAAATAAAATATTTTTTTTGTCAAATGACCAGGATGTTTTGACAGGCAAACACTTGGCTGTTGTAGATGTTGAGTGATGAGAATGTCAGATTCCTCATGCTGGCTCTCTCTCTCTCTCTCCATGCTGGCTCACATATCCAGATCTGTAAACACTGCGGTGGATGCAGGGCTTCGCACACACTCATTTCGAGAACAGACTTCTCTTTTTAGTATTTTTGTTTATCAGGGTATATACCGTTTTTACAATCAAATTTGAGGCTTTATAAATTAAATATAATATCATATGGGCGGGTTAACTGTATATTCACACCGCCGCCGACTTGAGCTGCAAAGAAGCTCTGGCCGCCCTGTCAAGGACGCTTGTCAAAAAGTACGGGGAAGCTTGTGGACGCTTTGGCCGCTCTGACGTAGCAGTTTTCTCTGTTCGATCACGAGAGAAGAGAAATGTCAACAGTAAAAACAAGCAATACGTTGACACTAGAAACATTTTATAATGACAGCATTTTTATAACCGTTTTAGTCATATTTGGTCAACAACAAAAAAAAGAATAATTAGCTATTATTATTATTATTTGCATCTAGTGCAATTGGTCTAATCGGTGTTACCGTGAGCAAATGAATTGCATTCCCGCTTAAAGCGAACATTCGTAAATATTTTCAATAAAAGTTGCGCTCATCCTCAAATGTGTATCACCGGATCATTATGGATCATGGTGGAGTTGTTGTGTTTGGTGCTGCTGTATTGTATTTGCGGAGAAGTCGTCGGACTCAGAACTAATGTTTTGGTAGGAACGAAAGTTTACATTGTATGTTCTCCGGAATCAGCCAGCGCAAAAGACGTCTATATTCTGATTGGTCGCTGGTGTTTTGCCGCTGAACCGCGTCATAGCTCATTAGCATAAAGTTGAGCTACTTTCAACTTTCTGATTGACGCTCTGGTCGCTCCAAATGCCCAAAACGCGGCGCTGATGTATTTGACGCTCCTTGAGCTGAGAGAAGCCAGCTTCCATTGAAAATTAATGACTTCTGGTAACTTTGGAAGCTCAAGTCGGCGGCGGTGTGAACGTACAGTAAGCAACTCTATGGTGATAGAGGTGATGATCGCCAGAGGAGAACTGGCCCCCGACTGAGCATGGGTTTTCCCAAGGTTTTTTTTTCTCCATTGGGTCACCTGATGGAGTTTTAGGACACCATTGGGTCACTTGATGGAGTTTTAGGACACCATTGGGTCACCTGATGGAGTTTTAGGACACCATTGGGTCACTTGATGGAGTTTTAGGACACCATTGGGTCACCTGATGGAGTTTTAGGACACCATTGGGTCACTTAATGGAGTTTTAGGACACCATTGGGTCACTTGATGGAGTTTTAGGACACCATTGGGTCACCTGATGGAGTTTTAGGACACCATTGGGTCACTTGATGGAGTTTTAGGACACCATTGGGTCACCTGATGGAGTTTTAGGACACCATTGGGTCACTTGATGGAGTTTTAGGACACCATTGGGTCACCTGATGGAGTTTTAGGACACCATTGGGTCACTTGATGGAGTTTTAGGACACCATTGGGTCACTTGATGGAGTTTTAGGACACCATTGGGTCACCTGATGGAGTTTTAGGACACCATTGGGTCACTTGATGGAGTTTTAGGACACCATTGGGTCACCTGATGGAGTTTTAGGACACCATTGGGTCACTTGATGGAGTTTTTCGGTTCCTTGCCACTGTTGCCTTTGGCTTGCTCAGTTGGGGATATTAAAATTAATTAACCTATCATTGATACCATTGATCAGCCCTACCAAACGTGGAGGTTGAACATTGTTATGTTGTTTTGATTGATACTGTGAAGCTGCTTTGATACAATCTGTATTGTGAAAAGCGCTATATAAATATACTTGACTTGACTTGATATAATACAAGTTCAAACAATATTGGCTTTGACAAAAAACTAATTTATAAATTTATAAACCTCCCATTTTTAGCCTTTGACCAATTTGTTAAGAAAAAGGATTAGTCTAAATTTTAAATCATTATATTTTTATATTCATTTAAAACATGTTATTATCTTATTATGTTTAGATCTTAAGAATCCACATTAGCTTCTTTTCAATCCACCGGCGGAATGGAAATGCAATTTCACTCTCTGAGAAATTTTGGAAAAGTAGAAATGCAGCCGTGCTTTTTAGAAATGCAATGGCTTTGCCAGTACACCATTAAAAACACCATAAATTAAACTTTGTCATAATTGAATGCCTGATTGAGATGCAACAGCACCACATTTTTACTGTAAAAACATACAGGGCTCACATTTATTTGATTAAATCATCGCCTCTTGAAGTTTAATAACCCCATAAAGCCATATCGCGATTCCTGTCCCCAAATTTAAGACCTCTTGAAATGATAACTAAGACAATTCTAATATGATTTAAGACTTTATATGGCCTTAAATTTGATACAGCTGAATTTACAGCAGGACTTTTTAAGAACCCTGTTACTTTAAGGAACCACTCCAAAGGATTGTCAGATTTTTGACACTGCTAATTATGAAGGACTCAGTCAACATGTGCTAAGGATGTTTGGTTGGATTAAAAATGTAGTATTGAACTGCATTTGAATACATCTGACACATATTTAACAGAAGCAGCTTTTGTTAAGCAGGATAACAGAGGAAAGCAGGAGCGACTCACTGGAACGCCTTGCGGTCCATCTGCGCCTGGCAGCCCGACGTCTCCTTTCTCTCCCTGAGGAACACAGCAGATTAGTTGATCAACAATTCATTTTTCAGATCTGAAACACTTTAACTGTGGTGCTCAGAATCACTTTAAAGATGAAAAACACGCTTAAAAACACTCTCAGTAAAAAGTTAATGCTCCATGAAGGGTTTGAAGTTAAACGAGAAGCGGATTCAGACTTGAATAGAGTATATGACTTTATATTAAAGTGGCTTTGTGTTTGTTGTTCTACAGAGTGCCAGATCTCACTGGACACATAAAACAGAGCATTCCTTAGCAAAACAAGCCAGCAGTGCTGTAATTGAAAATATTTATTCTCCATAGCATCTTATGTCTGTCTTTTCAGTTTTCTTAGTGTTTCATTCTAATAGGATACACTACTAAGATGCATAAATGCAAAACACATCAGATGTTTCTGAAGCAAAACTGTGCAAGATAACAAGAGAATATATCTTAAGTTTAGTTCATTGCCACCAGAGGGCACTCCACCCCAGACTATTGTCATTCCCTATAGAAACTACATTTCCCATAACTCTCGGCCTGGACTCATCATCCCTGATTGCCTCCACCTGTGTCTCATTACCTTGTTTAACTCACCTTATAATAGCCTGGTTTTCACATTCATTCCCTGTGAAGTCTTGTACGTGTAATGCTGCATTTCTTGAGTGTTTCCACTGGTTTCCATGTTCTCCCATTCCTGTCTCACCCTCTGGATTTGGATCATTTTATAATGGTATAATAGTCATGTGTTCTTCCGGCCCTCGCTGCATTACGAGTGGGGAAACACATGAGTAATGTGTTGTTTGTTTGGGACACGTCAGCTCTAGTAAAGGACTGACAGTGTTCATTCATAAAATATCCCGACGTGTAAAGAAAAGCATGCACTATCGGGAGTTTTAGATCGCTCATGATGGCTTTCTTCTCGAGGGAAGAAAATCTTACGCAAGTGGCCATGATCTCGCGTAGATTATGGGTCTGGAATATGTTTATAATGCGTTCCTCTCTCTTGTTCTTATGATCTTGTGCAAACTGATTATGCATGTTTGCAAGACATGATTTTATGATTATTTTTATTTCTAAAATGAATATTCAGCCTGTCATTCAGACCGTGTATACGTGTCTGGTTTCTTGGCTGCATTTAATTTTGAGAAATTTAATGAAATATGTGTCTGTCTTCAGAAGTTATGCCTGTATCAGTGGCGGCTGCTGGTCTTTCAAAGAGGGAGAAGCTCATTTTTGGCTACATCATAAAAATTGTCCATTTATTTATATGTATGTTCTGCCCTACGTTCCTTTTCAAGAAAATGCTGCGACCCTGTCGTACAAACTAGGTGACTTTTCCAGTGGGAAATCATCCAGACCCAGTTTCTTGTCTGGTTGATCTTTGGCTGCATTTAATTCTGAGATATTAAATGGTAATAATCTCATCATACGGTGCCCGACTGCTTTATTAAAACTCAGTGCTGGAATATCTGCCGGCCGGTTCTCCGCGCTGTTTTCCCCTCCGCTCTAAAGGTTTTCGTGGCGGCCCGGCTGTTGACCACACACTTTCGGCTGGTGTTTTTGGGGAGAAACCCATTGGTGTTTCCTCTGTTGAGCTGGATCAGGAGCAGAAAGGCAGCTTCGTAAGCCTTATAATAGGGGTATCCTACAAGAGCTGTGTGATGGGACGGGCTGGTCCTCTCACCACACATTCGAAGGTTTGGGCTTCACCCCTGGGTCCCAGATGCTAGTTGTCCTCGTCTGATTTCACACAAGACAAGCAGTTTGTTCAACACAAGACTGTTGAACTGGATGTCTTGGCCTGAAGTAAAGAACAAATGTTTGCCCTCCATGAAAGCTTCAAGGACACTCACTAACACTCCGGCTTTGTGGAGCGGTTTGAAAGGCTGGGAGAGAGAGAAACGAAAAGCTTGGCCTTCCAGGACACATAAAAACATCTAAGCAAGCAAACCTTTCATTAGAAGAGCAGTGAGACTGTAAGAGAACACATGTGGACTGTGGTGACCTGGAGCTGGACCCAATAACTACTTCAACTCTGGCCTGACATCTGTAGGTGTGTTTGGCCACATAAAACATGTTCTATGGTGAGCAAACATTCAAAGTGTACAGTTTGGGGGAAAGATGTCTCAGTCCATCCTACTAATGTAAGTCCATAAGTCCAAATGCAGGACATCAAAATGTCAACCATGTATGTGCTTTAAATGTTTCCTTTCTGGTATGAGCCTTTCTCATATTGAGGTATCCTTCATTTTAAACCCGGACAAAAACAGCGGAGGCGTAATGTAAACATAGCGGAGGCATATTCGATCCTAACTTCACATCTTCTATCCTAACTTCACATGTTCTATCCTAACTTCACATGTTCCATCCTAACTTCACATGTTCTATCCTAACTTCACATGTTCTATAACTTCACATCTTCTATCCTAACTTCACATGTTCTATCCTAACTTCACATGTTCTATCCTAACTTCACATGTTCTATCCTAACTTCACATGTTCCATCCTAACTTCACATGTTCCATCCTAACTTCACATGTTCCATCCTAACTTCACATGTTCTATAACTTCACATCTTCTATCCTAACTTCACATGTTCTATCCTAACTTCACATGTTCCATCCTAACTTCACATGTTCCATCCTAACTTCACATGTTCCATCCTAACTTCACATGTTCCATCCTAACTTCACATGTTCTATAACTTCACATGTTCTATCCTAACTTCACATGTTCTATCCTAACTTCACATGTTCCATCCTAACTTCACATGTTCCATCCTAACTTCACATGTTCTATCCTAACTTCACATGTTCTATCCTAACTTCACATGTTCCATCCTAACTTCACATGTTCCATCCTAACTTCACATGTTCTATCCTAACTTCACATGTTCTATCCTAACTTCACATGTTCTATCCTAACTTCACATGTTCCATCCTAACTTCACATGTTCCATCCTAACTTCACATGTTCCATCCTAACTTCACATGTTCCATAACTTCACATGTTCTATCCTAACTTCACATGTTCCATCCTAACTTCACATGTTCCATCCTAACTTCACATGTTCCATCCTAACTTCACATGTTCTATAACTTCACATGTTCCATCCTAACTTCACATGTTCCATCCTAACTTCACATCTTCTATCCTAACTTCACATGTTCTATAACTTCACATGTTCTATCCTAACTTCACATGTTCTATAACTTCACATGTTATAACTTCACATGTTCTATAACTTCACATGTTCTATAACTTCACATGTTCTATCCTAACTTCACATGTTCTATAACTTCACATGTTCTATCCTAACTTCACATGTTCCATCCTAACTTCACATGTTCCATCCTAACTTCACATGTTTCATCCTAACTTCACATGTTCTATAACTTCACATGTTCTATCATAACTTCACATGTTCCATCCTAACTTCACATGTTCTATAACTTCACATGTTCTATCATAACTTCACATGTTCCATCCTAACTTCACATGTTCCATCCTAACTTCACATGTTCTATCCTAACTTCACATGTTCTATCCTAACTTCACATGTTCCATCCTAACTTCACATGTTTCATCCTAACTTCACATGTTCTATAACTTCACATGTTCTATCATAACTTCACATGTTCCATCCTAACTTCACATGTTCTATAACTTCACATGTTCTATAACTTCACATGTTCTATCCTAACTTCACATGTTCTATCCTAACTTCACATGTTCCATCCTAACTTCACATGTTCTATCCTAACTTCACATGTTTCATCCTAACTTCACATGTTCTATAACTTCACATGTTCTATCATAACTTCACATGTTCCATCCTAACTTCACATGTTCTATAACTTCACATGTTGTATCCTAACTTCACATGTTCTATAACTTCACATCTTCTATCCTAACTTCACATGTTCTATCCTAACTTCACATGTTCTATCCTAACTTCACATATTCCATCCTAACTTCACATCTTCTATCCTAACTTCACATGTTCTATCCTAACTTTACATATTCCATCCTAACTTCACATGTTCTATCCTAACTTTACATATTCCATCCTAACTTCACATGTTCTATAACTTCACATGTTCTATCCTAACTTCACATGTTCTATAACTTTACATATTCCATCCTAACTTCACATATTCCATCCTAACTTCACATATTCACATGTTCTATCCTAACTTTACATATTCCATCCTAACTTTACATATTCCATCCTAACTTCACATATTCACATATTCCATCCTAACTTCACATATTCCATTGCGTTGAGAATCACGTGTCGCCGCGACTGCAGAATTACACACGTCCGTGTCTCAGAACTGTCGGTTTTGATATAATTATCCACATTCTCACAGCGTTTCTGGACTAAATTGATTCAGACATATAATTTCAGGTGTATGATGTGCCAGAAACATAAAAGAAGTTGGCTACTTCAAAACCTTGTTGTTTCAAAACATCACTTATATTCCTGTAAATCTATGGTGTGGATGTGTGGTCATGACAAAAACATTGTTGGTCTCATACATCAGCTCAAAGTTGTAAAATGAGTTCAGTACAAAATATGGACAAAATCGGTCGCAGAGCTTGGTAGGTCAATGGAGTTTAAAATAGCAGGTTTTAGATCTGAATGTTACTGATAAGTCATTATACGTCAATATTTTCATTAATTTGTTATTTACAGAGTGTTTAAAAGTGCACGTCTCTGATTCTGACATCAATATAAAGTAGACTAAACATTTCTGTGCATTTATAAAGCACTGTAGTGCTGACATACACTCGTTTATGTCTTCTCTTCGCCCGTCTGGCTGAGTAAAGTGAATACACAGCTAAAACTATGTATATTACAATCCAGACTAGTGTACAAAAAGTGTCAGTATTGTTCTGTCATGCAGGAAAACCATATGGATGCTGCTTTCAGATCTAGGGTTTAAATATAAACTGCTAACACTAAATGGTTAATGTCTGTCATTATGGAGCCAAATCTGTAGAAAACAAATGTAAAAATAAAGAGTGTAAACCTTCAGTTTGCTTTGGCATCCCGCAGTAAGAGTCTGTAAAAAATCCCCACTACTAATGCACAGAAAATCTTGGCCAATCAAATGCGAGGACCAGATCTAACTCTATAATGCTATATAAACTGAGTGGTAAAAGAATAGAGAACATGTTTGGCTGAAGCTAAAGCTCTTGAGCACAAGCCATTAATGAAATACATATTATCTTCAAACACCTAGACACATACACACACTACAGTACGAGACTATACACTGCTCTTACTGTAAAACAATCCCACACACACACGTATGCATTTACTGGTCTGGTTTCAGCCGTCCTGATTCTGAACGTGAGAGTGTATATATGAACGTTGTAGCAATAAATGCTAGAGTTATATCTGCAGTTGACTAGCCAATGGTCAGACGTTACACAAGCAAACGGTTTAAAGACACTAGCCTTTTATCTCTCTGTCTGTCTTTTTTTTTAATATATATATATTTATGCATTTGGTAGACGCTTTTATCCAAAGCAACTTACATTGCATAGTACACAGTTACATTCTAATCAGTTCATGCTTTCTCAGGGAATCGAACCCATGACCTTGGCGTTGCAAGTGCCAGCGCTCTACTGTTTGAGCTGCAGGAAAGCTATATATGAATTTTACTTATTCTTATCAAAAAAAGTGTTTAGATATGTCTGGAGAGCAAGACAAAAGTAAAACCTGGTGAGTGTGAGGGCTGTGTGTGTGTTTGCGTGTACGTGCGCGTGTGTGTGTGTGTGTGTGTGCATGTAGCTTAAAAACATAAAAAAACAATGTTTTATTAAAAATTAAAAAATGCAGAATGTTTCCTGTGATGGGTAGGTTTAGGGATAGGGGCAGTGTGTGTGTGTGTGTGTGTGTGTGTGTGTGTGTGTGTGTGTGTGTGTGTGTGTGTGTGTGTGTATATGTGTGCGTGTGCGTGTGCGTGTGCGTGTGTGTGTGTGTGTGTGTGTCAAGTAGGCTATATTTTTTTATATAACGCTTTTCACAATATAGATTGCATCAAAGCAGCTTCACAGTATCAATAAAAATAAAAAAAAATGTTCCTTTCTTAGTGGAAAAAAAAGTGTGAGTTTCTTAGTGTTTGTGTGTGTGTGTGTGTGTGTGTAAGGGGAGAGAATATACAGTTTCTACAGTATAAAAAAAACTATGCCTATGGAGAGTCCTCATAATGTAGTTGCAGTGTGTACGTGTGTGTGTGTGTGTGTGTGTGTGTGTGTGTGATCTGATTCTGAGACGCTCCTAAACTCTCAGACCTCAGCACTAAAACCCAACGGCCACATGAAAGTGTGTGTCTGGTTATCTCTCTCTCTGCAGCGCAGGACTCTCGCCGGACCGAAGGCTTTATGTGGAGCTGTGGGGAGTTTGTGGTCGTTTAATAGCCATGAAATCCAAAATAGGGAGGTTTTTGACCCAGTTTGGGGTTATCTTGGGACTTTTTTTTTTTAATTCTGCTAAAGTTAGGGGCTTGTTTTAAAGAGTTACACCGCAGCATGATTGTTAAAAATCAAAAAAGTGAGAAGTCCTCTGTTTGCAAGCCCGGAGTGTTAAACTTTACAGCAGCGAACCGTAAACTGAGCCAGAACGGCAGCATATGATGCCTGAACAGAACAGGCCTTCGTAAACCAATGTTTTCTTTGAATGGTCTAATAAACAGCCATTTGAGTATTTCTAAGAAGTAATCAGGAAAGGAGACACATAAGTAGAGGAGGGTGAAGGGAGAAATGAAGAGTGAATGTAAAATAGTTTGAATCTTTTTTTTTAATGTTCCTAAAGCAAATTTAGAGCTAAAAGAATTAGATGCAAACTTATTAAACGCAAAAGACAAGAATATGTTGCAAGAACATTTTGCTAACATTTCCATTAAATTATAAAACACTATTTCTGAATATTCCCTGAACGTTCAAAACATCCAGTTATTTAAATGTTTTAAAAACTTTTTTATTTGGTTATAGGAACATTAAGGGAACTTTCCACTTTATAATTTTGCAAAACATTATGGGAATGTTAATTTTTTTATGTTCTCTGAAAGTCCTCAAACAAACATTTAAAAAAACGTTAGACAAACATCAAACTAAAATGTTTAAAAAAAACAAAAAAAAACATGAAGGTTGGATTAATAATGTTATTGTTCTAAGTTTTAGAGCAAATAATTGATCACAGTTTCTACTACCAACGTCTCTGAGGAAGGCTCGAAGGCTTGTTCTGTTTTCTGACTGTGAAATAATTGTTGCTTTTGGATGGACAGAAATTCTGGCCACAAAGTGTATACATATTTTTTTACAAAAGAAAATAGTCTCTGGTTACTTGCGTAACCTATGTTCTCTGAATAGGGAACGAGACGCTGCGGAAAGCGCAGTGGGATATTCTCTGAATGTGCCGATTGCCTGAAGCCCTATAGAATCACGCCAATTCATTGGCTGATGGCGCTCGCGCAAAGCTGGCTCCGCCTCGACGCTCTTACGTCGTAGCATGATGAACGCGCGCGCGCCATCTTCTCCTCAGATTTCTCTGCCGAAAAGAAGAACTGTCGGCAGCGCGAGGAGCTTGGCAGCGAACGCAGCGTCTCGTTCCCTATTCAGAGAACATAGGTTACGCAAGTAACCAGAGACGTTCTCTTTCATAGGTTCACTCAACGCTGCTGAGAGTGCAGTGGGAACGAAATACCAAACTCGCCAAGCTTAAGCGCTGTCCATAACTGGTACCAGACCAAATAATACTAACCATGATCGGTTCAAGCAGATAGAACCTGGGAACCTGGAGTCATGTCAAGATCTAAATAATAGAACCTCACAAAAGTGTGCGGAGAGGACCAACCTGCCGCCACGCAAATGTCTTCCAAGAGGGCCCCTCTAAAAAGAGCTTGAGAGGAAGCCACACTTCTGGTTGAATGTGCTCTGATGCTAAGAGGTGAAGGCAAACCACGCACCTCGTAAGCCAGCGAAATAGCATCCGTTACCCAGTGGGAAATCCTCTGCTTTGATGCGGCAAGCCCGCGGCGGCCAGCACCAAAACATACCAAGAGCTGGTTTGATTTCCTCCAACCGCCTGAGCGATCTACATACAACTTCAAAGAACGGACCGGGCAGAGCAAGTTAAGTTTCCTTTCTTCCTCATTGGCAAAAGGAGGCGGGTGGAAGGCGTTAAGGTTAACAACCTGAGAGCGGAACGCCGTGGAAAGAACCTTGGGTACATACCCTGACCTCGGCCTCAAGGTAACCTTAACCAGGCCAGGAGCGAAGTCCAAGCATGACTCACTAATAGAGAGAGCCTGCAAATCCCCCATCCGTTTTAGCGAAGATAAAGCCAACAAAAGAGCAACCTTAAGAGTCAGAATCCGCTCAGGAGCTGACTCCAAGGGCTCGAAGGGAGCCTCTGTCAAACCCTCTAGGACGACTGACAGGTCCCACGAGGGAACTCTAGGGGGGCGAGCCGGTTTCAGGCGCCTAACCCCACGCATAAAGGCCGAAACTAACCTTAGTCTCCCCAAGGGAATCTTGTCTGATTCTCTATGAGCGGCAATAGCTGCGACATATACTCTGAGAGTGGTAGCAGCCGCTCCGGAAGCAAACTTTTCCTGCAGGAATTCCAGCACTGAGCCTACTGGAAGCTAACTGGGTTCCTATCACGTGCTAAGCACCATGCCTCGAACACCCTCCACTTGGAGGAATACAGCCTCCTCGTAGAAGGGGCTCTAGCACTCGCGATGGTCTCCTGAACGTCGGTTGGGAGATCAAAGCTTAAAGCTAACGGCCTCTGATAGGCCAAACGTACAGCTTCCAAATGTCGGGGCGAGGATGCCATATCCTGCCCTGAAGCTGGGAGAGCAGGTCCTCTCTGACCGGGATCTCCCAGGGGGAGGATTCCAACAGAGGGATCAGCTCCGAAAACCATGGTTGGGACGGCCAGAATGGGGCTACCAGAAGGAGGCGGACTCCGCTCTCCCTCACTCTGGACAGAACCGCCTGGATCAGCTTGATGGGCGGGAAGGCATAGAGTTTCTGCATCGGCCATGGGTGGGCGAATGCATCTATCCCCAACGGAGCTGGAGGGCTCAGGGAGAACCAAAGCGGGCATTGGGACGACTCCTGAGATGCAAAGAGGTCCACTTCCGCTTTTCCGAACATCTCCCAGATCAAGGCCACCGTCTGGCGGTTCAACATCCATTCCCCAGACCTGAGCTTCTGCCTCGACAGGAAATCTGCTGCGAGGTTCAGAATCCCTGGGACATGGACTGCTCTTAGAGAGAGGAATTTGTCCTGGGACCACAGGAGAAGGTGACGCGCATGCCTGTCTAGGGTGCGTGATCGTGAACCCCCTTGTCTGTTTACATGGGACACTACCGCCATATTGGCCGTTCTGACAATGACATGGTGTCCTTCGAGGAAAGGGAGAAAGTGGCAAAGAGCCAGGAAGACAGCCCTCAGTTCCAAGCTGTTTATGCGCCACGAAAGGGTCTCGCCAGTCCAAACCCCGCACGCTGGCCTGCCCTCGAAAACCGCTCCCCAGCCGGTCAGAGAGGCATCCGTCGTAACCATCTGGCGACGGAATACCGCACCCATACCGACT
The DNA here is from genome assembly GCA_031834385.1 of Semotilus atromaculatus. Classification (NCBI taxonomy): domain Eukaryota; kingdom Metazoa; phylum Chordata; class Actinopteri; order Cypriniformes; family Leuciscidae; genus Semotilus; species Semotilus atromaculatus. Next base: position 29,284,640 of record JAULUF010000084.1, read on the forward strand.
CCTCTCTGAAGGAAGAGGGGGTCCCGCCAGATTGACAGGGCGCGAAAGCAACTGCGCGACACCTTCAATAGGCGAAGGGCTGGCCCCGTGCGCCGAACCCCTGAGAGCTTCATCCACCAGAGAAAAGGTCTCATGTGGAGTAGCCCTAGAGGTAGCACAGGGGAGGCCGCGGCCATAAGGCCCAGAAGTCTGCGGCAGGCGCTCACGGAAACATGATGACCTAGCGCAAAGCGGGTCAGACATGTCACCAGACTGGAAATCCGTGCAGGAGCCAAACGGGCCTGCATAAGAACGGAGTCCATGCGTACCCCCAAGAAAACCGTGCTCTGAGCTGGAGTAAGAACGCTCTTCTCCGTATTCAACCTCAACCTGAGAGACTGAATATGACGGAGGACAATGTCCCTGTGGTGAGTTACCACCTCTCTGGAGTGGGCTAAAAGGAGCCAATCGTCCAGGTAGTTGAGTATGTGGATGCCCTGGAGCCGCAGTGGGGCCAGAGCAGCATCAATACACTTTGTGAACGTCCTTGGCGCTAGAGCGAGGCCAAAGGGGAGGACCCTGTACTGGTATGCTTTTCCCCCAAAGGCGAACCTGAGAAACTTCCTGTGTCGTCGTACGACCTGGATGTGGAAATAAGCATCCTTGAGGTCTACTGTCACAAACCAGTCTCCCAGCCGGATATGAGATATGATAGCCTTCAGCGTCAACATCTTGAATTTCCCCTTGTAAAGAGAGAAATTCAACCGGCGAAGATCTAGTATCGGTCGCAGGCCGCCTCCCTTCTTCGGGACCAGGAAGTAACGGCTGTAGAAGCCCTGTTCGACTTCCCCCGAAGGAACCTCTTCTATCGCCCCCTTCAGCAGAAGGGATGAAATCTCCTGCTGTAGTACAGAAGCCTGAGCGGCGCTGTCGACTACAGTAGGAAAGACCCCGTTGAAGCAGGGGGGGTTGCGACAGAACTGAAGCGTGTAGCCGAGCCGAACTGTGCGAAGGATCCAAGGCGATACCCCTGGTAAACGCTCCCATTCCTGACAGAAATGTGATAGAGGGAGAGGAGTGTTGCAGCGCGAGGGACATACCTGAGGTAGGGTGTCATGCCGATTTCCATGGGGCGGCGTGGTTGACCGTGGAGGAGAGCGCTCGGCGTCCTGACATGTACTGGGGGGTACCATCGCCTGGATAGGAGTAACTGGGTCCGCCTGCTCCGAAGGAAAAAGAACTGTGCCTCCGAGGAAGCGATTGGCGGGTGTAACTTGCACCGGGAGGGAGGGGAGAAAGCAAAACGCGTCTCCTTCCTCCTGCGCCGGACTGGGTGAAGGGAGTGAAACAAGACCTGCACTTCGAAACACACAGGGTGGCGAAGGTGACAGGGTTGGAGGAGGAGAGCCGGTTGGAGGAGGGCAGAAACGCTTGCGCGGTCTGTCCCAACCTCGTAGATCCGGTGAGGCTCTCCTCCTTCTGACCTGCGGGCCAGGAACGGCTCGAGGAGGCTGGAGCGGCCGATTTGTTGGACCGCTTCAGCTGAAGTCGCTTGTGAGGGCGCTGGCGGGGAAACGGACGACCTCGGGCTCCCCAGACCGTAGTTGGTGGGGGATGAACCGGGTCACTCCTTCTAGTAGGGAACTCAGCCCTATGAGAGGAACGTTCTCGGGTCTGAGAAGGGGGAGGGTTGGAGTCTCTTGGCTCTCTAACCCTCCTAGGCATAAACTGCCTGAACGCGGCCGACTGAGACTTAGCGGCACGGAACTTCTCAACCACCGTGTTGACCGCCTCCCCGAAAAGACCGGAGTGGGAGATAGGGGCGTCCAGAAGAAAACTCTTATCCCTGTCCTGGATCTCCGTGAGATTCAGCCAGAGGTGGCGCTCTGCGGCAACCGAGTCCGTCATAGAGCGACCCACAGCCCGAGCAGTGTGCTTGGTGGCTCTTAGGGCCAGATCTGTGGCTTTGCGAAGCTCTTTGACAGCTTCGGGCGTCAGTCCCTCACCTTCATCCATGTCCTTCAAGACGTCCGCTTGGTAGGCTTGAAGGATGGCCATGGTATGCAGGGCCATGCCTGCTTGACCAGCCGCCATATAAAACTTCCCAATAAGGGAGGAAGTAGTCCTACAAGCCTTGGAAGGAAGGAGGGGACGCGACTTCCAAGACGGTGCAGACGACGGGGCAAGGTGGTTAGCCAGCGTGTCCTCGACCGCTGGAATAGCGGAATAACCCTGCTCCACAAAACCTACGAGGTTGGTGAAGTCAGCGGCTGCCGCATTAGTTAGGCGTGCTGAGAAAGGCTGCTTCCAGGATCTGGAGATCTCGTGATGCAGATCGCTGAAAAAGGGCAGCTTTCTTCGTTCTGGCCTAGAATTAGGGCCACGTAGGAACCTCTCGTCGAGTTTGGATGATTGAGACTCGCGGGGCTCATCAGGCCAGTCTATAGAGAGCTTCTCTGTAGCGCGCGACAGCACGTCAATAAGCTCAGTGTAGGCCGGAGTAGGCCGCGTGTCCTGGCCGCTAGGCGGGATAACGTCATCAGTCAAAGCAGGCCCGAAATCGGAGTCGGAAGCTGCCGTATAAATCACGTCATCCAGACCGAAAGAAACCGATTCGCGGGCTCCCGGGCTGGGACATAAATAATCATGCGCGAATTCGACCGCGCCACGTGCGTGCTCGGGAGAGGGAGGGAGAGAAAGGGCGAGGCCCGTCTGCTCGTACTCAATATCCTCGAGCTCAACATCCGAGCCCCAGGCCGCGGATCCACGAGAGGCCTCAGCAGTCTCGGGAGCGCGACGGGGGTGAACGAATGACTCCTTCTCAAAAACCGCGAGTCTAGAGCGGAGGGTTTTGAGAAGGAGATTGTCACAAAATTTACATTTTGACAATCCTAATACAGCCTCACGCGCATGCGAAAAACCCATACATTTAACACACTTACTGTGAGGGTTGTCGTTCGAAATAAAACGAACGCACGGCGGAGAGCAGCGTCGATAATCCATGACACTTCACTGTAAGGAGAACAGAGTTCCACTTAAACCAGTCGCTGAAGTGTTCGGACGAAAACTGTAGTTAATTCGGGCTCAGAAAAACCGAACGAAGGGCAAGTGACCGCTTCGTGATGAAGGCAGAGAAATCTGAGGAGAAGATGGCGCGCGCGCGTTCATCATGCTACGACGTAAGAGCGTCGAGGCGGAGCCAGCTTTGCGCGAGCGCCATCAGCCAATGAATTGGCGTGATTCTATAGGGCTTCAGGCAATCGGCACATTCAGAGAATATCCCACTGCGCTTTCCGCAGCGTTGAGTGAACCTATGAAAGAGAACTGCTATTTTCTCTGTAACCATTAATTATTAATGATTTTTTTCTACATTTACTTTATTTATTATGCACACCCACGTTGTAATTACAAAAAATACGTATGAAACATTCAAAGTATTTAGCAACTTGTCATGATAAAAAAATATCCAAACATTTATGAAAATCTAAATTGATCTGATAAGTTTAAAAACAGTTATTATACTGTTATTATACAGTTATATGTTGCTTAAATATATGATAGTGTGGTTTTATTGTTCACTTGTTCACCCAACAGTTATTCCAGAAATGTTATGATGTTAGAATGTTTTCTTTAAAACATTAAATTAACAAAAAATGCTCCTATTATCACAGTGACAGTATGGAGTGTAAAGGGCCATGAATGCAAACTTGGAGAAAAATTTGGAGCCATTTCCATATAATTTCCAAATAATTTCCATAATGTTGGCAGAAATCAAAGGATTAAAGCTTCAGCTGTCACTCTCTGTTGATCATTTAGACTTTTAGAAGATCTGCACACAGAGAAAACAAGTGGCTTGAGCAGTTCCCAATGAAAACCATGTGACTTGGCACCGTCCGCCTGATATTCCCAGGATGTGTGAAGAGAACTCACATTTAGGTTCATTTGTCAGCCCAGTGGAAAAATGTGTTGACAGATTCAAATAGTTTTTAGCAATGATTTCCTTCGTGAAGGGCTGACAAAGTCTCATTCACAGCAGTGACTGAACAAACACAAGCATTACGTCATTACTACTAAACCTGGGCTTCAACTGAAGCCACAGTTACATAAACCGGCTCGGACTGACACTGTTTCAGTGTGAGTGTGGTGTAAGACCGTGAAGGAAGATTACAGTCCAACAGAACACACTTACATCTCAACAGAACACACATCTCAACAGAACACACAAACATCTCAACAGAACTTTTTCTTTTTCTATTTATATATTATATATGTCTATTTATATAGCGCTTTTTCTGGGACCTCAAAGCGCTTTACATGGAAGGGGGGAATCTCCTCAACCACCACCAGTGCAGCTCCACCTGATGATGCGACGGCAGCCATATTGCACCAGAACGCCCACCACACACACACACACACACACACACACACACACACACACACACACACACACCAGCTTACTGGAGGAGAGGAGACAGTGATGAAGCCAATCAGTGTATGTGGATGATGAGGAGGCCATGATGGGCAGATGTGTCCAGGACACCGGGGTTACACCCCTACTCTTTTTCGAAGGACATCCTGGGATTTTTAATGACCACAGAGAGTCAGAGCCTCGGTTTAACGTCTCATCCGAAGGACGCTGCTCTTTGACAGTATAGTGTCCCCGTAATTACACTGGGGCGTTAGGACCCACACAGGGAGAGCGCCCCCTGCTGGCCTCACTAACACCTCTTCCAGCAGCAACCTGGTTTTCCCAGGAGTCTCCCAACCAGATAACAAGCTCAGCTCTGCTTAGCTTCAGTGGGGACCAGTCTCAGCTCTGCTCAGCTTCAGTGGGGACCAGTCTCAGCTCTGCTCAGCTTCAGAGGGGACCAGTCTCAGCTCTGCTCAGCTTCAGTGGGGCACCAGTCTCGGCCCTTTTCAGCTTCAGTGGGCACCAGTCTTGGCCCTGCTCAGCTTCAGTGGGCACCAGTCTCGGCCCTGCTCAGCTTCAGTGGGCACCAGTCTCAGCCCTGCTCAGCTTCAGTGGGGGACCAGTCTCGGCCCTGCTCAGCTTCAGTGGGGACCAGTGTCGGCCCTGCTGGGCTTCAGTGGGCACCAGTCTCCGCCCTGCTCAGCTTCAGTGGGACCAGTCTCAGTCCTGCTGGGCTTCAGTGGAACCAGTCTCGGCCCTGCTCAGCTTCAGTGGGGACCAGTCTCAGTGGGGACCAGTCTCAGCTCTGCTCAGCTTCAGTGGGGACCAGTCTCAGCTCTGCTCAGCTTCAGTGGGGACCAGTCTCAGCTCTGCTCAGCTTCAGTGGGGACCAGTCTCAGCTCTGCTCAGCTTCAGTGGGGACCAGTCTCAGCTCTGCTCAGCTTCAGTGGGGACCAGTCTCAGCTCTGCTCAGCTTCAGTGGGGACCAGTCTCAGCTCTGCTCAGCTTCAGTGGGGACCAGTCTCAGCTCTGCTCAGCTTCAGTGGGGACCAGTCTCAGCCCTGCTCAGCTTCAGTGGACACCAGTCTCGGCCCTTTTCAGCTTCAGTGGGCACCAGTCTCGGCCCTTTTCAGCTTCAGTGGGCACCAGTCTTGGCCCTGCTCAGCTTCAGTGGGCACCAGTCTCGGCCCTGCTCAGCTTCAGTGGGGACCAGACTCGGCCCTGCTCAGCTTCAGTGGGCACCAGTCTTGGCCCTGCTCAGCTTCAGTGGGCACCAGTCTCAGCCCTGCTCAGCTTCAGTGGGCACCAGTCTCAGCCCTGCTCAGCTTCAGTGGGGGACCAGTCTCGGCCCTGCTCAGCTTCAGTGGGGACCAGTGTCGGCCCTGCTGGGCTTCAGTGGGCACCAGTCTCCGCCCTGCTCAGCTTCAGTGGGGACCAGTCTCAGTGGGGACCAGTCTCAGCTCTGCTCAGCTTCAGTGGGGACCAGTCTCGGCCCTGCTCAGCTTCAGTGGGGGACCAGTCTCGGCCCTGCTCAGCTTCAGTGGGGTACCAGTCTCAGTCCTGCTGGGCTTCAGTGGAACCAGTCTCGGCCCTGCTCAGCTTCAGTGGGGACCAGTCTCAGTGGGGACCAGTCTCAGCTCTGCTCAGCTTCAGTGGGGACCAGTCTCGGCCCTGCTCAGCTTCAGTGGGGGACCAGTCTCGGCCCTGCTCAGCTTCAGTGGGGTACCAGTCTCAGCCCTGCTCAGCTTCAGTGGGGACCAGTCTCAGCCCTGTTCAGCTTCAGTGGGGGACCAGTCTCGGCCCCTACTCAGCTTCAGTGGGGGACCAGTCTCAGCCCTGCTCAGCTTCAGTGGGGGACCAGTCTCTGCCCTGCTCAGCTTCAGTGGGGGACCAGTCTCGGCCCTGCTCAGCTTCAGTGGGGGACCAGTCTCGGCCCTACTCAGCTTCAGTGGGGGACCAGTCTCGGCCCTACTCAGCTTCAGTGGGGGACCAGTCTCTGCCCTGCTCAGCTTCAGTGGGGGACCAGTCTCGGCCCTGCTCAGCTTCAGTGGGGACCAGTCTCGGCCCTGCTCAGCTTCAGTGGGCACCAGTCTCGGCCCTTTTCAGCTTCAGTGGGCACCAGTCTCGGCCCTGCTCAGCTTCAGTGGGGACCAGTCTCGGCCCTGCTCAGCTTCAGTGGGCACCAGTCTTGGCCCTGCTCAGCTTCAGTGGGCACCAGTCTCAGCCCTGCTCAGCTTCAGTGGGCACCAGTCTCAGCCCTGCTCAGCTTCAGTGGGCACCAGTCTCAGCCCTGCTCAGCTTCAGTGGGGGACCAGTCTCGGCCCTGCTCAGCTTCAGTGGGGACCAGTGTCGGCCCTGCTGGGCTTCAGTGGGCACCAGTCTCAGTCCTGCTGGGCTTCAGTGGAACCAGTCTCAGCCCTGCTTAGCTTCAGTGGGGACCAGTCTCAGTGGGGACCAGTCTCAGCTCTGCTCAGCTTCAGTGGGGACCAGTCTCGGCCCTGCTCAGCTTCAGTGGGGGACCAGTCTCGGCCCTGCTCAGCTTCAGTGGGGCACCAGTCTTGGCCCTATTCAGCTTCAGTGGGCACCAGTCTCAGCTCTGCTCAGCTTCAGTGGGGGACCAGTCTCGGCCCTGCTCAGATTCAGTGGGGGACCAGTCTCGGCCCTGCTCAGCTTCAGTGGGCACCAGTCTCAGCCCTGCTCAGCTTCAGTGAGGACCAGTCTTGGCCCTGCTCAGCTTCAGTGGGCACCAGTCTCGGCCCTGATCAGCTTCAGTGGGCATCAGTCTCGGCCCTGCTCAGCTTCAGTGGGCACCAGTCTCGGCCCTGCTCAGCTTCAGTGGGCACCAGTCTTGGCCCTGCTCAGCTTCAGTGGGCACCAGTCTTGGCCCTGCTCAGCTTCAGTGGGCACCATTCTTGGCCCTGCTCAGCTTCAGTGGGCACCAGTCTCGGCCCTGCTCAGCTTCAGTGGGCACCAGTCTTGGCCCTGCTCAGCTTCAGTGGGCACCAGTCTTGGCCCTGCTCAGCTTCAGTGGGCACCAGTCTTGGCCCTGCTCAGCTTCAGTGGGCACCAGTCTCGGCCCTGCTCAGCTTCAGTGGGCACCAGTCTCGGCCCTGCTCAGCTTCAGTGGGCACCAGTCTCGGCCCTGCTCAGCTTCAGTGGGCACCAGTCTCGGCCCTGCTCAGCTTCAGTGGGCACCAGTCGTGGCCCTGCTCAGCTTCAGTGGGCACCAGTCTCAGCCCTGCTCAGCTTCAGTGGGAACCAGTCTCGGCCCTGCTCAGCTTCAGTGGGCACCAGTCTCAGCCCTGCTCAGCTTCAGTGGGAACCAGTCTCGGCCACAGGGGGATATGGCTGCTGGCTGGATAACTCTGGGTACGAGAACTAAGAACAAATTAATTTGCGAATGAATGTGTTGTGAAATTGGGCACAGATTTTTCGTGAGAAGTTCTCCTGTGCGTATACAAATATAAGATTAGTGAATGAGACTCATTGTCACCTAAACGAAAAAAGCAGATTCTAAACTATTTAAACCAGTCATCAGCAATTCCAGTCTCACTTCCTGTTACATGTAACAATGGAACTAATTTGCATAATGCCTGTCTGTGGTCTTGATTGGCTGATCGCCCTCAAACAATCTAGTTGTTTCTGAGACTGGAAGAGTTTGCTTCGTGTTGTTCATGTCAAGAAGACGTTTTTCTGCACTGCAAATACACTTTACATACATTTCAAAAGGATAAGGACTGGAGTTGATACGGAAAAACACAGACGCCATCATTACTGTTCGTATCACTTTGTATCAAGCGCTGAAGAAGATCCGGAGCTGAAATACAGATTATGGATTTATGACATGTGCTGTCAGTGCTGTCAGATGTCAGTGGTCGACCAATCACAACAGACTGTGCCGTCTGACCAATCAGAGCAGAGCAGCTCTCAGAGAGGCGGGGTTTAGAGAGACTGAATCTTTAAACTAACCGTTTCAGACACTGTGAGAAAAGAGCTGATGCTGCAATGTGTATTATGAGAAAATAAAAATAAAAATAAATGTTTTGTATGTAAATGTGTGTAAAATTATTGTAGGAGACTCCAAACCAACATTAGGAGCCTTTAAGATAGCATAACAGGGGCACTTTAATCACCTCTTTCGCTCATTTTCTGAGATGTTGAACCACTGAAAGGCTGTTTCATTACATTTATAAAGGCATAATTTAGAATTTCATGCAAGTATACGTCTATTCGTGGATAAGAGTCCAAGTACTATTATAGGTTTGGACCGTATAGAGAGAATCAGCTGTCATTCGTGCAGGCATAGAGTTATTCCTGTCAGTCAGACTGATGTCTGTACGTCTCTGCGGAGAACAAACTCACTTCAGTGTCAGTGGCAGGGGAAATCTTCGGGTCAGAAATGTTCAATACTGCCCATGGAAATATATTTGCATCACTAGAACTGTCAAATTTAGAGCATTAATCTAATGTGATTAATTATTTAAAAAACCATTAAAGCATTTAATCATGTCCCCTTACCCTTGAGTAGGGGATTTTACCACAGCAGTTCAAGCCAAGGTGTTTGGTTTGTTTGTTTGTTTGTTTGTTTGTTTGGTTTTGCTTTTTGCACAAAAGTTTTGTTTTGGTGGCTATTTTTTTAATACTAGCAAGGATCAGACTATTGTTCTTACATTTATTATTTAAATCGTGCCATGTTTCAAGTGTGTTCTGTTCAATTTTATATTTTTTATATTGCTATTTTATTTATTCATTCATTTTATATCATTCATTTTATAAAGTTCAATTTTGTGTACTCTACTGTTTAAAGTTTTAGGGTCGGTGATATTTGTATTGTTTTTGTCCTTTCTGCTCAGCAAAGCTGCATTTATTTGATCAGAAATACAGTAAAACCCTGAAACATTATCCTAATGTAAATCAGCTGTTTTCTATGTGAATATACAGTAAAGTGTAATTTATTCCTGTGATCAAAGCTAAATGTTCAGCATCATTACTCCAGTCTTCAGTGTCACATGATCCTTCAGAAATCAGGATAATATGATGATTTTATGCTCAAGACACTTTTATGATTATTATCAATGTTGAACACAGTTGTGCTGCTTCAGATTTCTGTGAAAACCGTCATACTTTTTTTTTCAGGATTCTCTGATGAATAGAAATTTCAAAAGAACTGCATTTATTTGAAACAGAATCTTTCTGTAACATTATCAAAGTCTTTACTGTTACTTTTGATCAATTTAATGCATCCTTGCTGAATAATTTTTTTTTTTTTTTACTTACTGGTCTCAAACTTTTGATTGATAGTGTTTATTATATGCATATGCCTTGATTAAATGATTAATGGTCTCTTTAAAATTCCACAGCTTTGTAGACACTTCATTTAGGTTTAGCGAATTATACACATTTGTGAATGGAACATGTGAAGAACATTTTTCACTCTTTCTTTGGGAGCTGGAAAGGCAAATATACATCTCCTGTTTCCTACACAAAATGATGATGATTTCAAGCCACTTTGTCTAATTTGCAGGAGAAAGTCATTAGTCTTACTTAAGATTGCATTCTGAGAAAACCCTGGTCTGAAGTTAATTTCTAGATGAAAATGAGCCTGACTTGGTCATGTCAACAGTGATTGTTTTGTCTTGTAATTGTGTTCATCTGAGTCTCTTTAGTTCCTGTAAACCATTAGCTGGTGCAATGTTCCCTGAAACTATATCAAGGCAAATGCATCTTATTTATTATCCTAGTGGCATCAAGTAGAACCGCAAGACCAGATGATACTTAACAAGCGTAGTTTCTTTGGTTATGCCAAAAATAAACTCAAACCCTGTATAGACAAACACTGCTACACGTTTACAGCAAGTTGGCGTAATTCCAGGTTCTGTACACAGAAACTAGCAGATGTTTTACAGTCACAACTCCAGCCATTAGTGTAATATCTGTCGACCCACAGAGAGAACGAGACTTCAGATCCCTCATTATACAGCAGGATTACAGACGAGTTATGCTTCATTGGACAAAACTGCTTTTCCAGAAGCAGCCGAAACCAAGTCGCTTTATTCACTCGACTGCAAAGAGTCTTCACTGATAATACTACAAAAATAACACTGATTTAATCCATTATAAACCATAAATAGCCTTTACCTTTCTTTTGAACCTGAAAATGACAAACACAAACCTCAGAAAACACACTTAAAAAAATAATATAATAATTGTATGTAATGGTACACCACAGATTTCCGGTGTGGGTCTTTGGGTTCGGTGTGAATGTGCTTCAGTGCAGATCTTCTCTGTGTGTGTGTGTGTGTGTGTGTGTGTGTGTGTGTATTTTTAACAAATGTGAAAAAAAACCATTGGCACGTGTGTGTGTGTGTGTGTGTGTGTGTGTGTGAGAGAGAGTTTCTTCAGCGCACAACTTACAACTGTGTACTGTACAAAATCCATGCAAGTATTTCCATCTCACAAACACGATTATCCTGACAGCGAGCGGGTCTATGTTTAACTTCACAGACTTCAATGGAGCGGAATAATTTTAACCCAATTCTAAAATATTTTTCTAACATATTTTGCATCCAAAAGCACTTTAAATCTCTGATTACAACAACTCCATAAACCACAGTGTGTGTCGCCAGTGGCAGCAATATTTACATGGACTTTTTTTTAGAGACAAATAAATAAATAATCATTATTTGTTTTTTTCTCCTGAAGCACAGAGTAATTTTGTAAAGAGCCACCACAGTCCTAACAGTGACCGTATAATCAAGCGTGTCAGACTAAAGGATGTTCAAGATAATTTGACAAACTGTTGCCAACTTTTCTCTTTCATTTTTTATGTTATGTATTAATGCTGAACAATCTCTGTTCAATGTGTCAGAGTGTCAATGTGTAACACTGCCAGACTCGATCCCTCACAAACATCATTACGTTCTGTCACTCAGTGTGTGAATCTCATGATGTGTGTTTGACAGTAATGATGAGTTCAGGAAATCCACTGTGTCACATTTAATGCATAATATTACGTTACTCCCCCAAAAAAGTAACAAATTGCGTTACTTTTTATGAAAAGTTATGCGTTACATTACTTTTGCGTGACTTTTCTCATCTGAGCCTTGCTTGCTTGTTTGTTTTTTAATAACAACATAAAAAAATCTATTTTTGGCAAATGTGAAGGCCCTTTCACACCAAAAGTGAATGGAATAACCCTCAAAAAACATTTCCTATTCTGTCCCATCAAAGAACAATATAATACAGGAGAAGCAAGTTCAACACTCTTCTTTCTAAATCTAATCTAAAGTCATTTTTGCTTATTAGTATGGATGAATTAGATCATTGAAGGTCAACAGCAAAACATTGGTTAATAAAGTGAGATTAAATACATAAAGTATATTATATACAGTATACAAGTGAGATGAGTAAAATGCATGATCACATTCTAGAACTAAAATAACCATCATTTTTACACAGCGCACACACACGCACACCACACACACACACACACACACACAAACACACACAAACACACACACACACACACACACACACACCTCACTTTATTTCTCTCAACATAGGGACAGGAGAGCTGTCAGTCAATAAATAGGAAAAAGTAACTAGCGTTACTTATTTGAAAAAATATTAGATATTTTGCTGTAAATTGAAAGAAGTAATACGTTGCTTTACTAGTTACTTGAAAAGTAATCTGATTACGTAAGCGCTCGGGTGTCTCGTGAGGAGAACACACACGAGAACACACACTCTTATGTAACACATTTGACAATGAAAATGGTTTGAATATTGTCTGACCTTTGACCCAGCAGGGCCGGCGGGTCCACGGCTCCCAGAGAGCCCCGGTTTACCCTGAAGAACACAGATATATCTACAGTCAGCCGCATGTCTCTCGTTCACTCCAGCAATACTCTGACTGGTATCTTGATGTGCATGTAGTGTTGTGAATATGGACAAATGTGTGTATTTCATGCTACAATGTTCAAGAAGGTGTTTGCATATTAATTAATAGGACTTTGCTGCGCTGCATTGTATCATATCTGAATACTGCATATATTTGTATCTTCTTTTAAAGGATTAGTTCACCTCAAAATGAACATTTCCGGTTTCACTTTATTTTGATGGTCCCTTTAACACATTCTGTCGTCTATAAGTAACGTTGCTCCTACACGTCTACTAACTCTCATTAGAGTATTAGTAGAGTATTAATAGACTGGTAGGGTTAGGGTCAGATTAAGTTGACATGTAGTTGAAAAGTTACTAATACTCTACTAATACTCTACTAATACTCCAACGAGAGTTAGTTGACATATAGTTGCAAAGTTACTTATAGTCAATAGAATGTTCAAAAGGGACCATCAAAATAAAGTGTTACCAAATTTCCTGATAATTTACTCACCCCAACACCAACGGGGCGGTACTTACGCCTGCGTCCAGCGTGACCTTCCCACCGTGATGATGTAATGCCTGGCGCCGCAGACCAACAATTGTGGTTAAAAAGCAGTGTTCGAACTATACCGTGTCTTGATGCTCATGACAAGAATAGCATGTATAGTTATCTTTATTTGAAGTGAATTAGGTTTAAATCGCCGTCATTCATGAATGACTGATATTTTTGCTATTTTACACATAATAATCAACGATGATAACAAAACATTACACAAAACTGAAACTGCACGTCAAAATAAAACATTGTCAATATTTTTTGGGACCCCCAAAATTTCACGAATCACGTTTTGAGGGGAGCCGAGATTATCAGGAGATTTTCATTTTGAGGTGAACTAATCCTTTAAGTAACATAGCAAATCTATGACACAGTCTGGTCAGATATCGTTTCTGTGCAAGTGTATTTTCCAAAGGCATTTTTTGTTGTCATATATAATATTACAGCACTTTACCGCTGGGCCGGGCTCTCCATGAGGTCCTCGTTCTCCTCTCGGGCCCTGCTCTCCCTGTGCAACAACACATCTCAGGCTTCATCACACGCTTACGACTGCAGTCACAATAAAGCATTTTAACTGTGTACTGCTTTACAGTAGTTTATAGTAATTACATTGTAATACTGTATTACAAAAATTTACATTTTAAACAAAATGTATTACAGTATTAAATGTAAATATTTATGTATATATATGTAGTCCAGTGACAAGAAAAGTAATGCAATGATTTCTTACTTAAATCAGCTCTCTTTCTCTCTCTCTCTCTCTCTCTCTCTCTCTCTCTCGCTCTCTCTCACTCTCTCTCTCTCTCTCACTCTCTCTCTCACTCTTCTCACTCTCTCTCTCTCTCTCTCTCACTCTCTCTCTCTCTCTCTCTCACTCTCACTCTCTCTCTCTCTCACTCTCTCTCTCACTCTTCTCACTCTCTCTCTCTCTCTCTCTCTCTCTCTCTCTCTCTCTATCTCTATCTCTCTCATTCTCACTCACTCTCACTATCTCTCACTCTCACTATCTCTCACTCTCACTCTCTCCCTCTCTCTCTCTCTCTCGTGTGTGTTGCATGCTGGGAAGTGAGGGTGTGGAGTGGCGTGGGGTGTGAGAGCGGTGCGCTTGAATTCGTTTCAATTTTTCCGGTTTTTTTTTTTTATGGTGGGTGTTTTTTTTCCTTTTTTCTTTTTCATTTTCACTTTGTATATTTTTTGAAAAAAAAAAAAAAAAAAAAAAAAATCCGTTTGTTGACTTAGAAAACTATGGCGTCTCCCTCGGGTGAGGGAACGCCTGGCTTCTCAATCAAGAACGGATGTAAAATTGCTTCGGATCAAGTGTTTACGGTAGAAGTTGTTCTACTAGCAATGGGAGAAATTGTAGGGCATGGAAAAATTGTCTCGGCCTCTAGAATGAACAAGGCCGTTGTGGTATTCCTGAAAGAGGAAAATCTAGTGAACAGGCTTGTGGAAAACGGAATTGTTGTGTCCGACACGTTGGTGCAGGTAACGCCGTTGCGCGCACCGGCTACTAAAGTCACAATTTCGAACGTGCCCCCTTTCGTATCCGATGAAGAGATTACCAAAGAACTTAGTCGATTTGGTAAGTTTGCTAGTTCCATCAAAGTAGTGCCACTTGGATGCAAAAATGCTGCATTGAAACATGTGTTGTCTTTTCGAAGACATGTCTTCATGTTCTTAAATGCACCTTCTAAGACCTTGGAAATCTCTTTTCGCATACGACATGGAGATAGCTCATACATGATATTCGCAACAACGGAGAGTATGCGTTGTTTTGATTGCGGAGATTTGGGGCATAAGAGATTTACTTGCCCGCATAAAAAACAGACGGAGAATGTAGTGAAGGACGGAAATATTGAGGAACACGTAGATCGCTCTGAGATTGTTGAAGATCATGATAAAGAAAAAAGACTTAAAATCGTAAAAGAAACAATGATTCCATCAAAAAAACAAAAGAGGCAGGAAACTCTAGTGGAGGATATAGAGGCAACTGTTTCTACCTGTGGAGTTCCTCGACCCAGCGAAACAACCCAGGCTAAATCCTCAACTGAGCAAAACGCTTCAGAACACAGTTCAAAATCAGAGGTGAGTGTTTTTAATGTTTCTAAACAAATTGGTGAAAACAAAGGAAGTCTAAATGTTCCGACAGAGGTAGTTGATTCTGTAAAGGACAGGGAAGCTAGTACTGGTGTAGAGGATGAGTGTGCTGGTGGTGTGCAGTCTGCCGTGACAGCTGAGGAAGACAGCGATGAAGCGCAGATGGAGGAAGGTGATAGCGGCTCGGAGGTGTCTGAGTTTGATTTCAGTCAGTCAACGAATGACGTTTATTCTGTGGAAGAATTGAATGACTTTCTGGATCAAACTAAAGGGAAAAAAGTTGATGTTTTGAAATACTTCGCTGACGCTAATAAATTTGTTAAATCGGTAATGATTGCTCAGAAGACTGTTGGTTATGATGTGATTTCGAAACAAAAAAGATTTAGGCTGAAAAAGTTTATGACGGCTGCACGTAAAGTTCAAAGTGATCAGGCAAAATTGTCAAAACGAAAAAAATAAAAGCACATGGCTGTGGGATCTATTTCTGCTTTTTTTTTCTTCTGCTATTTCTTTTTCTGTTTCCCTTTTCTCTCCCCTATAATGCAGTTATTAAGAGTGGGATCTTTAAATGTTAATGGGTTGAGGGATAGTGGAAAAAGAGCTTTACTATCTGAATTTCTTAGGATTAAAGACAATAATGTAATATTCTTACAAGAAACGCATAGTGACCCCAATAATGAATCTGAGCTGAATTTGTGGTGGGAAGGGAAAAGTTGTTTAAGCCATGGCACAAATATCAGTGCTGGAGTAGCTATCCTATTTTCAGCTAATCTTGATGCTAACATTTTATCCATAATAGAATTTGAGAAAGGGCGTCTTTTGATTGTGAAAGTTGAAATTCATAATCAGGTATTTGTTTTCATAAATATTTATGCTCCAAATAGGGGCACAGATAGAACGTTGTTATTCAGAAAGTTGGGAGATATTTTAAAAAGTTTTACCCTGGATGAATTTATAGTTGTCGGTGGTGATTGGAACTGTACTCTCAATTTTCTTATAGACAGAAATAATGAAGAACCAGATTCTGTATCAGCTTCTTTTTTAAAAAGTATTTTTGTTCAAAATGATTTTATAGATGTGTGGAGAGAAAATAATAATACTGCAAAACAATACACATGGATAAGGGTCTCACAAGGGAGGATTAGTGCGGCTAGACTTGACCGGATCTATATTAAACGTAAAGAAAATAATAGAGTAATGGAGTGTAAAATTTTTCCATGCTGTGTATCGGATCATCATTTTATTACAGTGAATATTGCCTTGACAAATCAAAAATGTAAAAGTCCTTACTGGAAGTTTAATGTTGCGTTGTTAAAAGACAAAGATTTTGTTGAAAAATTTGAATTGTTTTGGAGTGAGTGGGTTTCCCAAAAGGATGATTTTGAAAGTTTGATACAGTGGTGGGAGATTGGGAAGACCCAAATAAAAGTTTTTTGTCAGCAATTTACTTTCTTGTCTACTAGAAAAATTAAACAACAAATAGCTGAAATTGAGCAAGAGATCTTTCAGATTACATCTGGGATGATTCAACATTCAGATCCATCATTAGATGGAAAGTTATCTGAAAAGAAACGAGATCTTGAAACTTTATTGCAAGTTCGGGCTAAAGGTGCCCTAATAAGGTCGCGTTTTATGTCTATACATGACATGGATGCTCCCACTGCGTATTTTTTTAATTTAGAAAAGGTCTTCAAGAAACAAAATGAAATGTACTGTTTAACAACACCAGACGGACTAAAGACTTGTGATTCAAGAAAAATGCGAAAGATTGCAGTGGATTTCTATTCAGAACTATATAAAAAGGAGGACACTGATACTGGATGCACTTCACAATTATTACAACAGCTTCCTACCATCACTGAAGAGCAGAGCCGGACCCTGGCCAGTGCTGTGTCCTTTCAGGAGTTAACTGATGCAGTAACACAGATGAATGCTGGCCGTTCACCTGGAATTGATGGACTGCCGGTGGACTTTTATAAGGCTTTTTGGAAGATCATCGGAAGAGACTTTTATCAGGTGGTTCAAGAATGTTTTAATGATAAACTACTTCCCAAAAGTTGTCAACGGGCAGTGTTGGCATTGTTACCTAAGAAAGGAGACTTGAGTCTCTTAAAAAATTGGAGGCCTGTGTCAATTCTGACATCTGACTATAAACTAATAGCAAAGTTATTGGCCAATAGAATGAAATTGGTTTTGGGTGATATAATACATCAAGACCAGTCTTATTGTATTCCAGGTAGAACAATTTATGACAATATTTTTCTGATCAGAGATATTTTGGACTACTCTAAACTTTATGAAGTGGATCTAGGTTTTTTGTTCCTGGATCAGGAAAAAGCCTTTGATAGAGTTGACCATGATTTTCTGTTTGAAACACTGCATGCGTTTGGGTTTGGAAATGTTTTTATTTCTTGGATCAAACTATTGTATATGGATGTATCTTCTATTTTAAAGATTGGTGGTGGTTTAAGTCAACCAATAAGCATACAGAAGGGTATCAGGCAGGGGTGTCCACTGTCAGGTCAGCTATATGCGTTAGCAGTGGAACCACTTTTATGTCTGCTTAGAAAAGAACTGTCTGGTTTAAGGATTGGTGATGATCTGCATTCTGTTAAACTGACTGCGTATGCCGACGACATTACTGTAATTGTGAAAGAACAAAAAGATATTGATATTATTAATTACAGTATTGGATTGTATGAGAGAGCGTCTTCTGCAAAACTTAATTGGGGTAAAACAGAAGCGTTTTGGTGTAATGAGAAAACAATGCCTTTACCAGTTATCCCTGAAAATGTTAAGTGGGAAAAAAATGGTTTCAAGTTTTTAGGAATTTTTATGGGTTCTGAAAACTACCAAAGAAAAAACTGGGAAGGTGTGAAGGACAAAGTTTGTGCCAGATTGTCCAAATGGAACTGGATTTTGCCTCAACTCTCTTATAGAGGAAGAGTGCTGGTCATAAATAATCTTGCCGCCTCTATCCTGTGGCATAGATTAATTGTTTTGAATCCACCAGAAGATTTTATTGGAGGAGTCCAAAAATTGTTTGTAAATTTTTTCTGGTCTGGACAACATTGGCTACGAGAGTCAGTTCTGTATTTGCAGGTACATGAAGGAGGTCAAGGCCTCATGGATATTAAGTCTAAAGTGGCTGCTTTTAGACTGCAAACTGCGCAGAGACTACTTTATCATCAGTCTCAGAACTGGATAACAGTGGCTTGTGCTTTATTAAATCGAGTGGGACGGTTGAATTTGGATAGACATCTCTTTTTAATGAATTTAAAGGAGATGGATCTCAGTGGGCTCCCATCTTTTTATGCCTCAGTATTCAATGCATGGCAGATTTTTATGGTTAAAAGAGAGATTTCTGAAACAAAGAGTCTTTGGGATCTTGAAGAACCTTTAATTTTTAATTCTCACATACCCAGTGCGATATTGGAGTCACGAACTGTACGCACAAGCTTGATGAGAGCAGGAGTCCATAAGGTCTGCCATCTTAGGTCGAATGACCAGTGGATTACTGCAGAAGAACTGGCCTTAAAGACTGGTATCCGTTCTGTTCGAACTGTGCAGAAACTGTTGGCTGAGATTCAAGTCTCTTTCCCGGTTCTGCCACTAAAAGTTGAGGATTCAGAGAATGTTTTCCCCAAGGTCAGTGTGGCTGTGGATGTAGGAGAGTGGCAGGAGTTTGAGGGAAGTCTGCTCTCTTTTAGGACACCAGAACTTGGGTTTTTCAACAGTACTTCTAAGAAAGCTCTTTATTGTGCTTGTGTAAAGTACCTCAATTTAAGAGCGTTAAAAGAACTTCCAGAGACTAAGTGGACTGAATTTGTTGAGCCTGGTACTTCCCCAAAAGGTAGTTGGAGGTCCTTATATAAGAAACCAATTGAAAAACGGACTGGAGATTTGCAATGGCGTATTTCACATTGGATAATCGCAACAAATCGATATAAGGCACGTTTGAATCCTTTGCAAGAGGAAGAGTGTTCGTTTTGTGGAATTTCAGAAACTGTTTTTCATATTTTTATTGGTTGTTCAAGGCTTAAAGACATGTTTGGTGTATTAGGGGAATTGAGTCGTAGTTTTGGTTTTCATTTTACAAATGGACTTTTTGTTTTTGGACCAAAATATAGTGCCTCAAATAGGACACAAACAGTTTTGATAAATTTCCTGTTTGGTAAGGCTAAGATGGCAATTTGGCTGACAAGGAAGAATAAAATACTTCTTAATGGAGGAATTGATCCTTTACATATGTTTAAGGTTTTGGTAAAAAGTAGGTTAATTTTGGAGTACAAGTTTTATGAATTTGTAAATGATACTGACTCTTTTTTTTATTTGTGGGGTACTAAAAGTGTTTTATGTCAACCAAGTGAAGAGAGAGGTTATGATATCATGTTGTGAACTATAATTTTAATGTGAGCAAATAATCCTATTTTTGTATATGTAGGTAGGTTTTTTTGTTTGTTTTGTTCGTGAAATGTAATTTATAGTTTTTAATACGTGTCTGTAAATTAAAAGAAGCTTTAAAAGTCAAAGTCTCTCTATCTCTCTCATTCTCACTCACTCTCACTATCTCTCACTCTCACTTTCACTCTCTCTCGCTTTCTCACTCCCACTATCTCTCACTTTCACTCTATCTCTCTCTCTCACTCTCACTCTCACTCACTCTCACTTTCACTCTCTCTCACTCTCACTCTCTCTCTCCCGCTCTCGCTCTCTCTCACTCTCTCTTTCTCTCTCTCTCTCGCTCTCGCTCTCGCTCTCTCTCTGTCTCACTTCCGGTGCGAGTGTTGGGCGTGAGTGGTGGTGTTGAGTGAGATCTGAGCTGTGTGAATTCATCTAGTCTTTTTATGGGGATTTTCTGTTCTTTTTTTTCTGCATGGTTAAAAGTTAGTTTTTGACCTATTTCTCACTTGTTGCGGCTATTGCGCGGGGAGAGATGGCGTCTCACGAAGAGATGCCGTCTTTGTCCCTGCGCAATGGCTTCAGGTGTGTGCCAGAGGATGGCGTCACAGTGGAAGATGTGCTTATTTCGGCTGGAGGGGAAGTAGGACACGAGAATATAGTGTCCGCTTCTCGTATGAATAAAGCTGTAGTGGTGTTCTTGAAAGAACAACTTTTTGTTAATCGTTTAATCGAGAATGGTCTTGTTGTAAATGATAACTTTGTTCAGGTTACCCCGTTATACGCTCCGACAGTTAAAATCACGGTATCGAACGTTCCACCTTTCATTCCGGATGAAGCGTTGGAGCGGGAACTAGTACGGTTTGGTAAATTTGCTAGTGGTTTTAAAACAATTGCGTTAGGCTGTAAACACCCGTCTCTGAAACACGTTACATCTTTTAGAAGACAGGTGTTTATGTTTCTAGACTCCCCTGAAAACACCCTGGATGTTTCATTCCGAGTACGACAGGAAGGCAAAAGATATATGGTGTACGCAAGCACTGGTAGCTTAAGGTGCTTTGATTGCGGCGATTTAGGGCATAAAAGGTTTGTATGCCCACATAGAGAGCGCGCACCAGAGGACAGGCAGAGGCCCACTGTATCTGGAGAGGAAGATGCGGCGGTACGGGAGCGCACGGCTCCAGAGGAACACGCAGGCCCAGCTGAGGTGAGCGAATCTGGTGCGGCGCCGTCCGCTAGTGAAGTACACGAGAATACAGTGACTAATGTGTATGAACGTCAGCGAAATGAAAATATTGTGCAGATGTGAGTCTGTTATGTTGGCTACAAGGAAAAGAGAGTTGTGTTTCAGTAACGATGGTAGTAGTGCAGTAGATGACGATGATGCATCTGACGAAAATGTTTCTCTTCTCGATTATGAATGTGACTCCCAGGGAGGGTCTGTATGTGGACTTGAGGGTGATTCTCAAGATATGTCCATCAAGGATCCCTCTTTGTATACATTAGAGGAAAATAATGGGTTTCTTGATGAGACATTTGGAAAACAAGTTAACATTAAAGAATTTTTTCCTGATGTAGGAAAATTTGAGAGGTCAGTGGCGGTCCTTCAGAAGACTGTGAATCTTGATCAGCTGAGAGAAAAGAAACGTTTTCGTTTAAAAAAACATGTTACAGTTATTAGAAAATGTAGAATGGTGGACAAAAAGAAGAGGTTGAAAGCTTTTTTGTAAACGTTTAGCCATGCATCACGCGGTGTTCTTCTCTTTATCTCTCTTGGTTTTTTCTGCCGTTGTCTCTTTTCTCTCCTCCCTAAACTTATATATGGATCTTTTGAGGGTGGGTTCATTAAATATTAATGGAGGGAGGGATAGTCATAAACGAGTTTTGGTGTCTGAAATCATGCTAGATAAAAAGTTACATGTCTTTCTATTGCAAGAAACACATAGTGATATGGATAATGAAGTTGAGTGGGGAATGTGGTGGAAAGGTCAACATGTACTTAGCCATGGTACAAATCTGAGCGCTGGAATTGCTCTTCTTTTTTCTCCACATATAAAAGTTAGTATCGAGAAAACTGAAGAATTTGTAAAAGGTCGCCTCTTTCTTGTCAAAACTATTATTGAAGGGATGACAATTTATTTTATAAATGTTTATGCACCGAATGTGGGAAATGAGCGATTACTTTTTTTTTACAATGTTAGCCAATGTCTTAAAACAGGATTTTAGCGATGGAGATATCATTATTGGTGGAGATTGGAACTGTACAGAATGTTTTAATGTTGACCGTAATAATGTAGAGCCTCATATGCTTTCATCCAATTATTTGTCAAGATTGGTGAAAAAGGCTGAACTTTTAGACATGTGGAGAATCAAGCATCCGGCAGATAAACAATATACGTGGGTTAAAATTTCTGACGATAGAGTAAGTGCTGCTCGCTTAGACAGAATTTATGTTTCAAAAAAATTTAATAACAGGATTATTGATTGTGTTATTTCTCCGGTAGGTTTCTCTGATCATCATCTGGTTTTTATTTCAGTAAATATGGTACAAATTCCAAGAAAATCTTCTTATTGGCATTTTAATGCTAAACTGTTACAGGATGCTTTATTCTCCAAACACTTTGAGGCATTTTGGAATCATTGGAAGGGGAAGAAAAATGATTTTGAAAATCTAAAACAATGGTGGGAGGTTGGAAAAACTCAAATAAAACTATGCTGTCAACAGTATACTGCATATTCTACAACTACTCAGAGAGAAACAATTCAAGCTCTGGAAAGAGATATAGAGTCTATAGAGGCAGAAATGATAATAAGACATGACCCAGCTTGTATCAACAACTTGCAACAGAAAAAGAAACAGCTAAGTTTTAATTTGAATGAGAGGGTGAAAGCAGCTTTGGTGAGGTCACGTTTTACATCAGTCACTGAGATGGATGCCCCAAGTGCTTATTTTTTTTATTTAGAACGTTCAGTGGCACAATTTAAGCAGATGACATGTTTGCGTCTTCCAGATGGGAAGATTGCAAACGACAATATAGAAATGCGCCGTCATGCTGTTGGCTTTTATTCTTCTCTATACAAAGCTGACCATTGTGACTCTAGCTGTGCAGCGCAACTTATGCATGAACTTCCTCAAATAGACTCTGGTTCTAAGACTGCTTTGGACACACACATTACCTTTCAAGAACTCACTATTGCTGTTGGACAGTTGAAATCCGGAAGCTCTCCTGGGATTGATGGGTTGACTTCTGATTTCTATAAACATTTTTGGAAATTTATTGGAATGGACCTTTATGAAGTTTTCTGTGAAAGCTATAAGGATGGCGTTCTACCTGTCACATGTCAACGTGCTGTGTTGTCCTTATTACCTAAAAAGGGAGACTTGACTCTGTTAAAGAACTGGAGACCTGTTGCTTTATTAACAACAGAGTATAAAATCTTGTCCAAATGTCTGTCTAATAGGCTTAAGGAGGTTTTACATTTGATAGTTCATCAAGATCAAACCTATTGCATACCAAAAAGATCCATTATGGATAATCTGTTTTTAGTGAGAGACACCTTGGATATCTGTAAAATGTTTAATGCAGAGGTCGGGTTGATTGCTTTAGACCAAGAAAAAGCTTTTGATCGTGTCGATCATAATTATCTTTTTAATCTACTTGCTGCATTCGGGTTTGGTCAGGATTTTATCAAATGGATACGCTTGTTGTACACTGGAGGTTCTTGTATGGTCAAGGTGGGGGGTGGCCTGAGTCGGCCCATTGTGGTTTCAAGGGGCATCAGACAAGGTTGCCCTCTATCAGGGCAGTTGTATAGTATCGCTATTGAGCCCTTACTTTTTAATATAAGAAAAACCTTAAATGGTTTATCAATACCCACAATGCATCAAGATTTAAGAACGTCCCGGGTTACGTATGTAACCCTAGTTCCCCGAAGGGACGGACGCTGCGTGTAATCGCAGTGGGAACGCCCCCCAGCGTAGCGCGTCTGAATATATGAATGAAATCAGTCAATGGAGAGAATGAGCGTACGGCGAGTGACGTCATCGACCAGGAAGCTATAAATACCCCCTGAGCACACAAGCCGCCAGCTTAAAGTTACTGAAGCAAGCGACCCAAGGGGATGCCGAGAGTATGGCAGGACACGCAGCGTCCGTCCCTTCGGGGAACTAGGGTTACATACGTAACCCGGGACGTTCCCCTTCAGGGACTACCGCTGCGTGTAATCGCAGTGGGAACGAAATACCCACATCCCCATACGACCAAATCCCCGTCGTGTGTCATTCGGAGACACAAACCGACGAGAGAGCCTGAGCCCCGGGAGTGGAGCTAAGGTCAAGGGAATAAAACCTGACGAAAGTGTGCGGTGAGGACCAGCCTGCCGCATCACAAACGTCCTGAAGAGAAGCTCCTGAAAGAAGAGCTGTAGAGGCAGCCATACTCCTAGTGGAATGAGCCCTTACAGCCAGAGGTGAAGGCTGATGGGCCGAACCATAAGCGAGTGAGATGGCCTCGACCACCCACTTGCTCATCCTTTGCTTAGATGCAGGACACCCTTTCCTAGGTGACCCAAAGCAAACGAACAGTTGTTCCGATTTCCTCCACAGGGCAGCTCTGTGGACATAAGCATCTAAAGCCCTAACTGGGCACAGCAAATTAAGTTTCTCCTGGTCTGACGTCAAAAAAGGCGGAGGACAGAAAGCCTGCAGAACTATAGGTCTATCAAAAGTAGTTGGTACCTTAGGAACATAACCTGGTCTCGGACAGAGAAAGGCCTTAACCATACCAGGCGCAAATTCCAGGCACGAGGGAGCCACCGAAAGTGCTTGAATATCTCCAATTCTTTTTAGAGATGAGATAGCGAGAAGAAGGATAGTCTTTAGAGTAAGAAACTTTACCGAAACTTCCTCAAAGGGCTCGAAAGGAGCTAGGGAGAGACCTTCTAAGACGATGGCCAGGTCCCAAGCTGGTACCCTCGTGCGAACTGCAGGCCTCAGCCTCAAGGTGCCACGAGGGAAGCGAGATATAAGTGGGTGTCTCTCGAGGGAACCTCCACTTGAAGGAGCGTGGTAAGCAGCTAGGCCGCCACATACACCTTCAGTGTAGAGTGGGATAACCCTGTGGAGAGACGGTCCTGCAGGAAATCCAGCACTGTACCAACCGGGCAGTTAACTGGGTCCTGCTGGCGCTCTCCACACCACGAGGTGAAAAGTTTCCACCTCGCGGCATATAACTTCCTCGTGGAGGGAGCTCTGGATTGGAGGATGGTCTCAACGACCTCAGTCGAGAGACCAGAATCTATGAGCTGGGCCCCCTCAGAGGCCAAGCCCACAGCCTCCATAGTTCTGGGCGGGGGTGAAGGATCGACCCACTCGCCTGAGAGAGTAGATCTCTCCTGATCGGTATCTCTAGAGGAGAGCCGTCGAGGAGAGACACTAAGTCCGCAAACCATACTCGTCCAGAACTCCCGGGAGCAGAGCGATCGGGGGAAATGCGTACAGACGTGACCTCGGCCACAGATGTACCATCGCATCCAACCCCAGCGGGGCTGGATGGCTGAGAGAGAACCACAGCGGGCAGTGTGATGTTTCTCGAGAAGCAAATAGGTCTACCTTGGCACGACCGAAATGTTTCCATAGGAGTTCCACCACCTCGGGGTGAAAATCCATTCCCCGGGCCTCGGCCCCTGCCTCGACAGGATGTCTGCTCCCTGATTAAAATACCCCGGGAGATAAATAGCTCTCAGAGAAAGAATTTTCCCCTGGGACCATAGAAGGATCTGACGTGCCAGTTGTAAAGTGGGCGAGAACGCAGAACCCCCTGATGGTTGATATAAGAGACCACCAATGTGTTGTCTGTCCGGACAAGAACATGGTGGCCCCTTAGGTCTGGGAGGAAGTGTTTCAGAGCTTGAAACACTGCCAACATCTCTAGGCAGTTTATGTGCCACAGACGATGATGGTCCTCCACGGACCCTGAACCGGGCGACCATTCATGATCGCCCCCCAACCCGTGAAAGAGGCATCTGTCGTTAGCATAACGCGACGACAAGGAGCTCTTAACACAGGGCCTTGGGACAGAAACCAAGGATCTTTCCACATGATCAGGGCGCGATGAACCCGTCGCGAACTCACGATCATGCGAAGCGGATTTCCCCTCGGGGAGAATCCCTTGGTTCTGAGCCACCACTGTAACGGTCTCATGTGCAAGAGGCCAAAAGGTATCACGTTGGACGCAGGTGCCATGAGACCTAACAGTCTCTGGAACTGTTTTACAGTGGATGACTGGCCTAGCTTGACCTGATCTACCGTGGCAAGAATCGAAGCAATACGAGCAGGTGACAATCGTGCCTGCACCGTCGTCGAATCCCACACTACACCTAGAAAAGTGGTTCTCTGTAATGGAGAAAGAACACTCTTCTTGGCGTTGAGCCTCAGTCCCAGTCTCTGGATGTGGGCCAGAACGACATCTCGATGCCGAACCGCCTGTAGTTCTGATTGAGATAGATAATTTTTCCTCAAGAACATGGTGGCCCCTTTAGGTCTGGGAGGAAGTGTTTCAGAGCCTGAAACACCGCCAACATCTCTAGGCAGTTTATGTGCCACAGACGATGGTGGTCCTCCCACGGACCCTGGGCCGGGCGACCATTCATGATAGCCCCCCCAACCCGTGAGAGAGGCATCTGTCGTTAGCATAAAGCGACGACAAGGAGCTCCTAACACAGGGCCTTGGGACAGAAAACAAGGATCTTTCCACATGATCAGGGCGCGATGACACTGTCGCGAGCTCACGATCATGCGAAGGGGATTTCCCCTCAGGGAGAATCCCTTGGTTCTGAGCTACCACTGTAACGGTCTCATGTGCAAGAGGCCAAAAGGTATCATGTTGGACGCAGGTGCCATGAGACCTACCAGTCTCTGGAACTGTTTTACAGTGGATGACTGGCCTAGCTTGACCTGATCTACTGTGGCAAGAATCGAAGCAATACGAGCAGGTGACAATAGTGCCTGCATCGTCGTCGAATCCCACACTACACCTAGAAAAGTGGTTCTCTGTAATGGAGAAAGAACACTCTTATTGGCGTTGAGCCTCAGCCCATTAAGCTAGAATTAACCAATCGTCTATATAATACAGAATACGGATGCCCTGCAGCCTAACGGGGCTATAGCAGCATCCATACACTTCGTGAATGTTCGGGGTGACAGTGCTAGGCCGAACGGAAGAACTCGATATTGGTACGCTTCGCCCCCGAAAGCGAAACCTCAGAAAGACCCGTTCTATATAGTATTCAGGACCCACTGAGAAACATTGGGGAGAATTTTCCATTCCGCCAGGAACTCTACTAAGGGAACCAGCCTCTCGAGGCTGGCCTCTGGATGAACATCCCGAGTGACAGACGCAGCGCCCTGTAACACACTGGCAGGGAACAGCTGGTCTGGGCACTCCACGACCCTCCTCGGAGGGGGCGAGCGTCCCTCGGGAAATCACTCGCCGAGTCTCTCTACGCCCTGTAAAGGCAGGGTTAGTAGAGCAGACCCCTGAGGGCATCGGGAAAGACAGGGCACCGTGTTCTTGTGCAGTGAACTCAAGTCTTTTACGATGGGGACCACCCTCAGAGTCCTGACGTTCAGCACGTCAGGATTTTTTCGACGCGGCCTTCTTGGCGATAATGACTGTCCTCAGATCAGCCCTACCGCGAGAAGGTCGCTCCGGAGAGCGCCCCGCCTCGTCCCTCCAGTTTCTCTGCGGGGGGGGGCACGAGACGCGATACTTCGTTTTTGCTGCGCTCTCTATGAGGTACTCGGCGACTGGGACTGCCCTTTTTGCTAGCTCAACAGCCCCAGCGACACGCAATATAAGGGGAATCAATTTCTGAAAAGCATTTAAAGGGAGAGTCTTATCTTTATCCTTCATAGAGGTCTGACTCAGCCACAAGTGTCTCTCTGTGGCCACCATAGCTGCCATAGACCAGGAGAGTGAGATCAGCAGACTGCCTGAGCTCATTATTATTTTTTTTTTTATTTTTTTTTTTATCATTTCAACAGAAAATTCCCCCCCTTTACACGCATCTTTAAGCAGGTCAGCTGCATAATGACCCGCCGCCGAGTAAACCTTCCCCACTAACACAGAAGTATTCTTTAGTGGTTTTAGAGGGCAGAGCCGGTGCCTTACTTTTTTTTTTTTTTTTTATATATATATTTTTAGGCGATGAAGCTGGAGAGAGATAGCTGCAAGCGTCTCCTCCACCTTCGGCATCACATAACCAGCAGATTAGCACCAACAATGTTACCATAAGCATTGGAATGATTGTGTACTTTTATTCTGCTTGAAACCGGTCTAACCCAGGTCTTTGAAACCTCAGCATGAAGATCTGGGAAGAACGGTAAGCACCGGCGAGAAGGTTGAGGTAATGAAGACAGAAAACTATCATCTAGTTTACTTTTATCACTAGACTCCTGTCTATCACCATCAAACCTTCTTCATTTGCAGTATAATGTGACAATTTTTTACTAGTTGAAAACTCACGACATCCAGCCCCTCAGAACTGGATAATCTTAATTCAACATCATATGTGCCTCCACCCGGGCAGAAGTAACCGCCGCAGCGCGTGCTTCCGGAGCCGGGTGAGAGGCGCTAGATCTCGCTGGAGATAGCTGAGATAGGGCGGAGCCCGTCTCAACGTCGCCAGTGAGATCCGTCTGCGAGCCCCAAGACACGCGCCGCCGCTCTGCCTCAACAGAAGCGGGACCCGAGCCTCGGGGAGCTCGCAGCAAACCACTCTCCTCGAAGAGCGATCGCCGCGAGCGCAGAGTTCTCAAGGGAAACGCTCGCAATGCTGATAATCGACTCCCTCGAGAGCCGACTGGGCATGCTGCACTCCCAAACAAGCCACACATAGCTATACTGCTCGCTCATATTGGTTTTTTAATATATAATATATATATATATAGTGATAAACTCCTGACTAAAACAGACAAACACAATCGAAAGATTCCAGACACACATAGAGCGCTTGCTGAAGAAAAAAAGCTGGCGGCTTGTGTGCTCAGGGGGTATTTATAGCTTCCTGGTCGATGACGTCACTCGCCGTACGCTCATTCTCTCCATTGACTGATTTCATTCATATATTCAGACGCGCTACGCTGGGGGGCGTTCCCACTGCGATTACACGCAGCGGTAGTCCCTGAAGGGGAACTAAAATTACTGCTTATGCTGATGATGTTACGGTCTTTGTCAATGATAGTAATGATGTAAAAGCTTTGTCTAGAGCACTTGAGCTGTATGAAGAGGCATCATCAGCTAAAGTAAACTGGGATAAGACTGAAGCTTTTTGGTCAGGTCAAAGACTTTTTGAAAATCTCCCACAATTACCAGGTACTCTAATTTGGAATGGAAAGGGGCTGAAATGACTCGGTGTGTTTTTGGGATCAGAAGAGTTTCAGAAGAAAAACTGGGAGGGAGTTTTGGAGAGAGTGTGCACCCGATTGTCTAGATGGAACTGGTTGCTACCCCAGTTATCTTATAGGGGGAGAGTTTTAGTTGCCAATAACTTGGTCGCTTCTGCGCTGTGGCATACATTTTTTGTGTTACAGCCTCCCGTTGTACTAGTTCAGGACATTCAAAGGATGTTGGTGAATTTTTTTTGGTCAGGACAGCATTGGGTCCGATCAGCTGTACTTTTTTTGCCAGTGCAAGAAGGGGGACAAGGACTTGTGGACATCAGATCGAGACTCATGGCCTTCCGTCTGCCAGCTGCTCAGAGACTGCTGTATTACGGTGATATTGTTTGGTCCAACACTGCAGTTGCACTTTTGAGGAAAGCAGGCAACATGGGACTTGATAAACATCTCTTTTTATTGAATCTGAATGAAACAACTTTAACAGATTTGACTCCATTCTACAGATCTGTGATGGAAGCCTGGAAAGTTTTCTCTGTTTCAAGACCTGCTGGATTATGTGCAGGTTTTTGGCTGATGGAAGAGCCATTGTTCCAGAACCCCTTTTTGCCATCTAGACACTTGTGTTCTGTCAATGTGTCATCACGGCTGATAGCCGTTGGATGTGTTAAACTTGGACATATTCTAACCATTAGCTTGGAGACCCTGAGTGAGAGAACTGGGATAAAATCTGTTCGATTTCTGAAACAAATGACTGACGAAGTGATTGGAGAGCTGAATCATGATCAGATACTCTTTGTTAACAACTCCAGCCATGTTAAAGAGTGGATGGCTGGACGTGACTATGAGTTTCCATCCTTGAAGATAGCTGCTGACGCACGGGAATGGCATGAGGAGGAAAATCTTATATTGTCTTTTAAAACTCCCCAGCTGGAGACTTTTGAGTCTGTGGGGAAGAAAGCTCTGTATGTGACTTGTGTGAAGGTGACCAATACACATTTTCTCTCCGGGGTGAAGTCATCTAAATGGTCAGATTTTTTTGGAGTGGATATCTCCCCCAAGGGTAGCTGGCGGTCACTGTACAAACGCCCCATTGATAAGCGGACTGGTGATTTACAATGGAGGATAGTACACAGTGCAATAGCTACGAACAGACATGTGGTGCACCTCAATCCAAATGTGGAGGTGGATTGTTTATTTTGTTCTGAAAACGAAAAAAAAATTCATCTCTTTGTGCAATGTGTACGGTTGGGTAATTTGTTCTCCTTTTTACTTCAATGGGTATCATCTTTAGGTGAGGATTTATCTCCTCAGTTGTTTATTTTTGGGCCAAAGTATGTCGCTAGTCGCAAAATTTTTTTGGTTTTACTAAATTTTGTGTTTGGAACTGCCAAACTCACTATTTGGAAAACAAGGAAAAATAAGATGCTTGGTAAAGATAGATTAGATCCTTTGCTGATGTTCAAGGGGTTGGTAGCATCAAGGCTCAGGATAGAGTTTGCATACTATAAATTGGTTGGATGCTTACCAATGTTTGTGAATACTTGGGCCATAAATGGAGTGTTATGCACAGTTGATGAAACTGATGATTTACTGTTGACTTTTTAGTCACTTTGTTGTTGTTTTTGTGGGTTTT
>JAULUF010000084.1:29317500-29477500 GCA_031834385.1 Semotilus atromaculatus
CCGTCTTGGAGATTCACTTAAACAGTTTATTCATTTTAAAACAGTGTATGTCTTAAATGGGCATAAATAGTTGGGAGAAAATATGATGTAGGCATAAAAATGATTAGATCTGCATTCGGTCTTAAAGAGGCAGCAGTCTAATAAACGTGCTGACGATTACTCCATCAATGTGAATCAAACAACAAAAGCCAAAGAGAAAATCAGTCGCAGCTCTTGAATGAATAATTTTGGCTTTAAAGCTTTAATCTATCTATGATAAACTATGCAGTGTTCTTTTACATTTGATTACTTTATTTGATGTCTTTTTAGCCCATATTACTCACCTGCACAGTAATGTCGACATTACTGAAATTAAAGCACTGGGTATATAATTTGTATATTTGTTTTATTGTATAGGCTACTTTGTTTGTTTGACCATGCGTTTGTACTTTAGTTTTTGGTGTCCTATGTCTTCTGTAGATCAAACACAAAACCCTGCACCCTTCTGCATAACATGATTGATTTGTTTTGTTAAAGCATTGCTTTTTATTTTGCTATTAATAATTATTTTACATTTCAAAATATAAAGCAATATGAATTATGTTCTAAATATATATTTTTAATATAACAAAAAGAACCGATAAGAATACCGGATCGATAAGCAGTCTCGGTAAGAGTAGTAATGCCGTTAAAACCTTAACGATACCCATCCCTAAACAAATGTATTGCTCATTGTTAGTTAATACATTAACATGAACCTTATTGTTAAGTGTTACCGTTTCTTCTTAATTCTGTTCAGATCCGTTATGTACATTAGGGTTTTGCGTTCCATCTTATGTTGTTGAATGAATGTTTATTGCATTATTTGAGAGTTATGATTATGGTGTTTTGTTTTCATCTTATGTAATATTTCCATCAACTTGTGAGAAAAGCTAGTGATGAACTTCGATTCATCATGTCTTTCTCTTTACCATCAGTTTTATTATGGTGGATGACAGTATATTATAAAGGCATAAAGCAGATTTTAATAGCAATAATAGGGGGGGGGGTGGGATTTACTGGTTTAAAATGACTTTTTATTGACTTTTTATTCATTTGTTGTTGTAAATTACATTTTTAAATTGTAAAATTTTCAGGTTGTTCTGTAAATATGTTTACATTTTTACTGTATTTTTACTGAATTATTTTAGTAACCACATCTTCTAGATTTTTTCATTTTTTTTTTTTTTTACAGTAAATGGAATAAACCGATATTAATAGCAGAAGAAAATGGTTATTGGTAAAAACTAATATAGTGTAAATTTTTTTAATAATTTGTTGTTGTAAATTACATTTTTGAATTGTAAAATTGTATGTTTGTATTTTTACTGTATTTTTAGTGAATTATTATGGTAACCAGATTTTTTTCTGTAAAATCTGCATGATTGTTGGGTTTGTTTGTTTGTTTGTTTGTTTTACAGTAAATGGTCTGAAACGGTAAGAGCTTCTTACCTTTCCTCCAGGTACACCTGGATCTCCTGGCTCTCCTCTTGAACCTCGAGGTCCCTTTATTAGGAAAGCACACGTATCGTTCACACAGAATGTCTACGGCTAAAAAAGCGTAATTCTCCTGAACATGTGGCTTCACTCACAGGTTTCCCGTGGGGGCCCGGAGGACCTTCTCCTCCCTTCTGTCCCCGCTCACCCTGCAGAGAGCACACTTTGGCTGTAAATAACCCTGTTTACCGTGACGCATGCACTTACTCAGCAGATAGAGAAGGAGATGTGATGACCCTCGGTCCCGGGGGCCCTTCAGTGCAGTCGCACTCGTCTCCGGCCTCAGCGCTGGGCTCTCGATCCAGAGGACACTGGAGACCACACACACACACACACACACACACACTCTTATCATCAAGACCTCAAGCGCCTCACAGACACACTTCAGTCCTGAGAGTGCACGATTCAAACTTACCCGTTCATCATCCTGTAAGACAAGGGGATAAAAAAGGGAGTTAGTCTGTGTGAATGAATGGTTGTCTGTTAGTTTACAGTAAGTCATTATCGAAATTATACTTTTTCTTTTCTTTTTTCAGAAAGCTTATTTTATACAATTTTGTTCATATTTTTTCTATTTTTTTGGGAGATTTTTTGTTATTTTTTATTTTATATACTTTAAATTGCTAAATTTGAACAATACAAAAAAAAAATTTGGCACATTCCTCACATTCATTCAACTTAAATTCAAAATAACTAACAATTTCATGCATAATTTGCTGACAAATAAATAAATAATAATAATTAAATAATTAAATAATAATAAAATATTGAAATAAAATAAGATAAAATAAATAAATAACAAAATGAATAAATCAAAACAAAATAATAGTTCCCTGCTGATTAGAAAATAATAATATTAAAATGAAAACTAAAATAAAAATAATATTTATTTAATAATATTTAATTATATAATATAATATTTATTTAATAATGACCAAATAAAAGCAGTATATCTGGCCCATTTAAGATATTTATATTGATACAGATTTTTTGAATAAAGGAATTGATGGACAGAAGTACTCATAATATTAAAGTCATAGTTCACCCAAAATGAAAATTCTGTCATTAATAACTCACTCTCATGTCATTCCAAATCTGTAAGATTTTCTTTCATATTCGGAACACAAATGGAGATGTTTTTAATAAAATCTTAGAGCTTTCTGTCCCTGCACAGCTACGCAACTACCACTGTGAGGCTTCACAAAGTCCATAAGAGATTGTAAAACTAATCCATATGAATCGAGTAGTTTAGTCCACAATTTCTGTAGAGACATTATTGCTTGATATGATGAACAGATTGAATAGGCTTTTATTCACAGATAAACATTGATCTGCGAACATCAGACTGTTGACCGAGAACAAAAACATCTTCATCTGTGAAGACGAGCGACAGTCTCGACATGAGGGAGAGTAATTAATGACAGAAATGATCATATTTGGGTGAACTAACCCTTTAAAGACCAATCCCGCCCCACAGCCAATCAAATGAATGCAATTCTACACCTAAGTTTGTTTGAGTTCTCACCACGGAGTAGATTTCACACGCGGTCTCTCTCTCGCTCTGATGAGGGTCACAGTAAAGCCTCAGCTTCTGGATCTCGGTCTGTGGATGTCAGTGAGAAACATTTAATCTTCTCCAAATCAACACAACACACCACTATAACCCGTAAGAACTTTACTTTAAAAACAGCCATACAAGAATATCAGAGGATTGATTTTTTCCTGCATTCATTTTAAACATGTCTAGTACAATTATGTGGTTTTGTTTTATTAATAGAGTATGTATTTTGTTCTGTGACGACATGCCCCGTAGGTGGGGTTCTTTATAACATGAACATATGACAGATTAAATATAATAAATCTAATAAAAAAATATACAAGACAAACTAAAATATTTTCTCAATAAAATACAATTATTAACTTTTTCATATAAAATAATGGCTATAAAATAACACATTTTTGAGTTTGACAACAAACACAACGTAAAACACAGCAATACAACATAGTTCAAAACATAAAAATAATTAATCATTTCTGAACATTGACTCTCAGTCTTTATTCACCTTCTTCTAATGGTTTCTCAATAGAATTCATAAAAGTATAGAATAGTATATCATAGTTCTAATAGAGGCTCATTGTAACCGTGTGACAACATGCCCCGCCTGAGCAACTGAGATTATGAGATTAAAATAATATCAGATTTGTCTACTTTTAAATAAAAAAATAGATATAAAAAAACAGTGATGGAAAAATTTTAATAAGTAAGAAATTTATGTTTAAATAAAAGATTTCAGAATTTTGGCACAGTGTTTTCGGTATATAGTGTTGTTATGGCAACTAATAAATACACTAAGTTTGGTCATGCTCTGTGTGGAAGTATTTAAAACAAGTGTGTGACCCCCGTGCCCGCGTCAGTGTGTGTCCCCCGTGCCCGCGTCAGTGTGTGTCCCCTTTGCCCACGTCAGTGTGTGTCTCCCGTGCCCACGTCAGTGTGTGACCCCCGTGCCCGCGTCAGTGTGTGACCCCCGTGCCCGCGTCAGTGTGTGACCCCCGTGCCCACGTCAGTGTGTGACCCCCGTGCCCACGTCAGTGTGTGACCCCCGTGCCCGCGTCAGTGTGTGACCCCCGTGCCCGCGTCAGTGTGTGACCCCCGTGCCCGCGTCAGTGTGTGACCCCCGTGCCCACTTCAGTGTGTGTCCCCCGTGCCCACTTCAGTGTGTGACCCCCGTGCCCACTTCAGTGTGTGTCCACCGTGCCCACTTCAGTGTGTGTCCCCCGTGCCCGCGTCAGTGTGTGACCCCCGTGCCCGCGTCAGTGTGTGACCCCCGTGCCCGCGTCAGTGTGTGACCCCCGTGCCCGCGTCAGTGTGTGACCCCCGTGCCCACTTCAGTGTGTGTCCACTGTGCCCGCGTCAGTGTGTGTCCCCCGTGCCCACTTCAGTGTGTGTCCACCGTGCCCGCGTCAGTGTGTGTCCCCCGTGCCCGCGTCAGTGTGTGTCCCCTGTGCCCACGTCAGTGTGTGTCTCCCGTGCCCACTTCAGTGTGTGTCCACCGTGCCCACGTCAGTGTGTGTCCACCGTGCCCACTTCAGTGTGTGTCCACCGTGCCCGCGTCAGTGTGTGTCCCCTGTGCCCACGTCAGTGTGTGTCTCCCGTGCCCACGTCAGTGTGTGACCCCCGTGCCCGCGTCAGTGTGTGTCCCCTGTGCCCGCGTCAGTGTGTGTCTCCCGTGCCCACGTCAGTGTGTGACCACCGTGCCCACTTCAGTGTGTGTCCCCCGTGCCCGCGTCAGTGTGTGACCCCCGTGCCCGCGTCAGTGTGTGACCCCTGTGCCCACTTCAGTGTGTGTCCCCCGTGCCCACTTCAGTGTGTGTCCACCGTGCCCACTTCAGTGTGTGTCCACCGTGCCCGCGTCAGTGTGTGTCCCCTGTGCCCACTTCAGTGTGTGTCCCCCGTGCCCACTTCAGTGTGTGACCCCCGTGCCCACTTCAGTGTGTGTCCACTGTGCCCGCGTCAGTGTGTGACCCCCGTGCCCACTTCAGTGTGTGTCCACCGTGCCCACTTCAGTGTGTGTCCCCCGTGCCCGCGTCAGTGTGTGACCCCCGTGCCCGCGTCAGTGTGTGACCCCCGTGCCCGCGTCAGTGTGTGACCCCCGTGCCCGCGTCAGTGTGTGACCCCCGTGCCCACTTCAGTGTGTGACCCCCGTGCCCGCGTCAGTGTGTGACCCCCGTGCCCACTTCAGTGTGTGTCCCCCGTGCCCACTTCAGTGTGTGACCCCCGTGCCCACTTCAGTGTGTGTCCACCGTGCCCACTTCAGTGTGTGTCCCCCGTGCCCGCGTCAGTGTGTGACCCCCGTGCCCGCGTCAGTGTGTGACCCCCGTGCCCGCGTCAGTGTGTGACCCCCGTGCCTGCGTCAGTGTGTGACCCCCGTGCCCACTTCAGTGTGTGTCCACTGTGCCCGCGTCAGTGTGTGTCCCCCGTGCCCACTTCAGTGTGTGTCCACCGTGCCCTCGTCAGTGTGTGTCCCCCGTGCCCGCGTCAGTGTGTGTCCCCTGTGCCCACGTCAGTGTGTGTCTCCCGTGCCCACTTCAGTGTGTGTCCACCGTGCCCACGTCAGTGTGTGTCCACCGTGCCCACTTCAGTGTGTGTCCACCGTGCCCGCGTCAGTGTGTGTCCCCTGTGCCCACGTCAGTGTGTGTCTCCCGTGCCCACGTCAGTGTGTGACCCCCGTGCCCGCGTCAGTGTGTGTCCCCTGTGCCCACGTCAGTGTGTGTCTCCCGTGCCCACGTCAGTGTGTGACCCCCGTGCCCGCGTCAGTGTGTGACCCCCGTGCCCGCGTCAGTGTGTGTCCCCCGTGCCCACTTCAGTGTGTGTCCACCGTGCCCGCGTCAGTGTGTGTCCCCTGTGCCCACGTCAGTGTGTGTCCACCGTGCCCACTTCAGTGTGTGTCCACCGTGCCCAGTGTGTGTCCCCTGTGCCCACGTCAGTGTGTGTCCCCCGTGCCCACTTCAGTGTGTGTCCACCGTGCCCACTTCAGTGTGTGTCCCCCGTGCCCGCGTCAGTGTGTGACCCCCGTGCCCGCGTCAGTGTGTGACCCCCGTGCCCGCGTCAGTGTGTGACCCCCGTGCCCACGTCAGTGTGTGACCCCCGTGCCCGCGTCAGTGTGTGACCCCCGTGCCCGCGTCAGTGTGTGACCCCCGTGCCCACTTCAGTGTGTGTCCACCGTGCCCGCATCAGTGTGTGTCCCCCGTGCCCACTTCAGTGTGTGTCCACCGTGCCCGCGTCAGTGTGTGTCCCCCGTGCCCACTTCAGTGTGTGTCCACCGTGCCCACGTCAGTGTGTGTCCCCCGTGCCCACTTCAGTGTGTGTCCACCGTGCCTGCGTCAGTGTGTGTCCACCGTGCCCGCGTCAGTGTGTGTCCCCCGTGCCCACTTCAGTGTGTGTCCACCGTGCCCGCGTCAGTGTGTGTCCCCCATGCCCACTTCAGTGTGTGTCCACCGTGCCCGCGTCAGTGTGTGTCCACCGTGCCCGCGTCAGTGTGTGACCCCCGTGCCCGCGTCAGTGTGTGACCCCCGTGCCCGCGTCAGTGTGTGACCCCCGTGCCCGCGTCAGTGTGTGTCCACCGTTGCAGTGTCCGGTACTCACAGGGAGGGTGGCGTCAGAGCCGGAGCGCTTGGAGACCTGAGTCTTCCCGTTGATGAAGATGGGCTCTGAAGTTTCCAGAGATTTCTCCTGGATCTGCTGGTCGTCCAGAAAACACGTCACATGTCTGGGTTTGACCAGAACCTTCAGCTGGTGCCAGCTTCCATCGAAGAGAGCCTGCAACAGGAGTCACAGCGGGTTTGGCTGATGCACTGAGGCCAGTAAAGACGTGCACACAGATCTGGCCTTCATTCCACATGTCAGACAAGAGTCGGACCCAAAACAAGCTTTTCTGTATGAATGAGGGGCTGTGATGGAGGAAAATGGCTCGATTATGTAAAAACAGCTTTAAAAAAACCACTTGGTTTTGACATTAAAAGCAGAAGGAGGAACAGGTGCAAGATGATGATTGCTGAAAGTGAAAACATTTCTGAGTATTTGTGTTATTTAAGTGTATAAGTGAGCAGCCTCAGTGGGAAAAGTCCAAGTCACATGTCATAAAGCAGATTATCTATACATTATTCATCCGCCTGAACGAGTGTGTGGTGCAACTTCGGTTTAAAGTCACCATGAGAGTCGACAATATTATTTTAAATGGAATATTTCAGTGTTTATTGTAGATGATTTATATGTGCGCATCATCATTATTGTGTTAATAATGTTGAATGAGAATCAGTTCCTCTTGCAGCATCTCTTCTCTTCTCTGATGACGAGGGCGGGGCTATAACCTGTCACTCATATGAGATCAGCCAATAGCAAACCACAACCATCCAATCAGATCCCCACAGACACAATCAAGCCCCGCCCACATCTGTTCCTGTTCCAGAAGCGTTTCACTCGATATACGACACAATAGAGGAGAAAAGACCAGCGATATTACACTTCTCTTTCATGACGACTTTACGTGGATCTGTTACATTAGTGTACGGATGATTAATTCACTAACTTTCTTATGCAGCTACACCAAAATATGGAATTACTTTTGTGCCAATAATAATGAACTTTTCAAGAAACTGAATAAAATATCTTTGAAACTGAAAAAATAAATAAGTTGCAGGGAAAATGTTAACTGTTTTCTCCTCTTTCTTTCGCTGATGCACTACCATTTACACGTCTGAAGTTTTCGTTGACCATTCTGGCACCTATCTCTTTTAGGGGCGGGGCTAGCAGTGGTGTGCTCTCATTGGCTACTGAGTTTTTGATTGACAGCTTCTTGACCTGGAAGTGAAGACGTCAGTGTTGTGTTTATAGTGTGGACGTGAGAGTCTATAAATCTGTTTCATTTTAGTGATACAAAGTTTTTTTTTTTTTTTTTCATTAGTTTCTTGAAAAATTGGCACAAAAGTAATTCCATACAAAAACACCATTAACAATTTGCCTTTGTATAATATGAGAGTGTTTCTTGCTGGTAGATTTGGCTCA
Organism: Semotilus atromaculatus; assembly: GCA_031834385.1. Taxonomy (NCBI): domain Eukaryota; kingdom Metazoa; phylum Chordata; class Actinopteri; order Cypriniformes; family Leuciscidae; genus Semotilus; species Semotilus atromaculatus. The sequence goes on from JAULUF010000084.1 coordinate 29,325,578, forward strand.
CCTCAATGCCTTGAGCATCAAACGTGGCGGTCTGCTCCTCGCTGAAGGGGTCAGTGGTGGTGAAGATGAGGGCCTTGTCCAGTCCGGCCAGTGTGACCGCGGCCTGAATCTGTCCATCTTTAGACACAATCCTCCACAGGTCCAGCTTCTCCCGGACCGAAGGCCCTTTCAGCCTCAGCGTCGACACAAACACATAGGAGGGAGGCAGGCCTTCGGGGAAAATGTCCCTTTAAAACAGTTTCACAGACGTCTATCGGTTAGATTCATGTGTATACACACACATTTAGATTTGCGCAATTAAAACCATCAAATAAAAAATAACACATTTTCAGGAGCTCCAAAAAGTGATGAAAATATTTCAGAATCACCAATTATTAAACACATTTAAATCATTGTGATCAGTGTTACAAGTTACTTAATCAGATGTAACAAATAACAACAATGTGTAACATCTGATTACATAACGCATGTTAACAGTGATCACAATGATTTAAACGTTTAATATGTAATAATTGGTAATAAATGTAATAATTGATTTCAGAATCACCAATTATTACATATTAAACGTGTTTAAATCATTGCGATCACTGTTAACATGCGTTACGTAATCAGATCACAAGTAACACATTATTTTAACACACCACTGAACTATTGTTGATTTATTTAGTATTTTCCTTTACCGTGTAAAGCACTTTGAGAAGCTCATTTAACCCTCTAGGGTCCTTCGGCCCAAATGGACCCGAAGAATTTAAATAAATAAAAATCATAGGAAATGAATGGGAAATTGGCAAAAATGTGAAAATACAGAGTTTTTTTGTGCGTACAATCTACAAATCAGCCACGATCCAGAAAAAAAGCACACAACAGTGAAGGGGTTAATCTCTAAAACATCAAAAGTGCAAAACAGACACATCCACACACACACACACAAACACACTTTTATACACGTAAACACTAATAAATTCAGATTACATAAATCTATTTTGAATTTTAAAAAATCACAGCTTCTTCGGAATGTTACGAAACTAGGTGACTTTTATGGTATTATGTATGTGAACACACAAAAAATATTGAGGTCATGATCCAAGCATGCTAAGTGGTCATCACACTTCTGCTCTTTGGTCAAAAATGACCCCCATAGGAAATGAATGGGAAATTGTCCAAAATATGAAAACACAAGAGTTTTTTTGTGCATACAATCTACAAATCAGCCAGGATGCAGAAAAAAGGACTCAACAGTGAAGGGGTGAATCTCTAAAACATCAAGAGTGCAAAACAGACACACACACACACACACACACACTGTATTATATATTTATAATAATCTGTATTATAAAGTAAAACTGGCACTTCAAATGACCATTTAAACCAACCAAAAAAAAAAGAGACAAAAATAGTCTTTGAGAATCTGTTATTATATTTTAAAATCAACAAACTGAAAAAAAAATTGGCAAATATGTGCAAAAATCACTAGAATTCGCAAGCCTTTCTACAGAGAGCTGTAAATCCACTAGTGGTAAAAATGTGCTATTGCATGATAAAAAATGCTCAGTGTATCCACCAGATGGCATCCATCTCATTTAAAAAAAAAATTCATGAGGCCTAGGCTTGACTCTTAAAATGAAATACAGCTTTAATAAAAAAAATTAAAAAATAATATATTTTAAAAAAAAATCTATTATGTTCAATGGGAAAAAATGGGTCATAATTATTGCATAAATATTAATTATACATCATAAAATTATCTCAAAACACCAAAAAAGAAAAGAAAAAATATTATAAAAAACAAGTTAAAAAAAAAAAAGAAGATTTTTTTAAAATAAATATTAATCCCACCCTTCCGGCCCATTTGGACCCGAAGGTCCTAAGTGTGACTCTGAAACGAAGGACCCCAGAAAGGCGCTATAGAATAATAGTTATTATTATAAATGTACACATTAATATTTGAGTTACTTTTAAAATAAAAAGTAATTCATGTCACTTTTCAGTTACATGAATGTGCTTAAACATTCTATAAACTACTGAACTAAAACTCTTCTCCATAACGGCACTTACACAGAGTAGAATATTATAATAATCTAAATGTGTTTTTAAAAGAAAATGAAAGTGTATGTATTATATGCATTACTGCATTAAACTCTTGCAAAAAAATATCTTGTAACATTACTTTCCATCAGAAGTAACTCGTCATAAGTTACTTTTTAAGGGAGTAACGCAATACTGTAATGCATTTCCCCAACAGTGATTGTGATGATGTAATTGTGTGTAACCCCGACCTTGTGTTCTCCGTGATGTCGGCGCTCCTGTCCAGCAAATACGCGTCCTGCGACAGCAGTGAGCCCTGGATCTTCTGAGCTTTCTGATGGATCTTCATGCCCAACATCAGCTCAAAGCCTTTCTCATCCCGGGACGCCACAGGGATCCGAGTGGGACACACAGATTCTGCAGAGGGACACAGCATTGCAAACGCATCACACACACATCTGAGGACTGCATCATACGCTTTCATTCAATGATATGTAATATGATTGCACTAAATATGATAATCATGTGCAATCCTAAACCCAGCGAACAAAAATGTTGAGATAATGTTCCCATAGGTTATGAAAATGTTATTTCTAAATGTTCTCTAAATATCCAGTTTTATTTTTTATCTTTTAAAATCTTTTTTTTTTCTTGAATATGCTAATTTGTTCACCCAAAAATTTAAATTTGAAAGAATATGGATAACCAGACACCCATTGACTTCCCTACTAAGTCAGTTGCTACTGTTTGAATGTTTGATAACCAACATTCAGTAAAATATCTTCTTTTGTGTTCAACAGAAGAAAGAAACTCATACAGGTTTGGAACAACTTGAGTAAGTGATGACAAAATATTAATTTTTGGATGACCTGTCCCTTTATTGGGAAACATGAGAATTACTTTTGAATGTACCCTGAATATTATGTAGTAACATTTAAAAATGTTAAACGAACATCCAACTAATATGTTTCAGGAAAAACGTTCCATGAACATCCTGTCTTTTTTATGTGAAATGCAAAATATCTCATAGGATAATTATGATGTACTGTAGTACAATAAAACGTCACATGTTAAACATTAAATATAGCACTGTACTCTATGGACTGTTTTTATGGCACTTTCAAACCTGATCTAATGAGAAAATGTAACTACTTTATGAGTTTTCGTATGAATTTGTATTTAGCATGAATTTGTACAGTATGATTTATACAAAAAATGTAAGATGACACCAGCTTAAACATTCAGTCAGCTTTATTTCTATAACACTTTATTTATGTACTGATTGTTTCAAAGCAGCTTCACAGAAATAAACAGGAAAATAACAGATCTGAAAGTTTCAGTGCAGTCAAATCAGTGAAGTTACTGAATATTAAAGTCTCCCTGTGGTGAACATCCAGCTTTTAATGTTTATGTGCCTATGTGGTGTTTTTAATATGCTTTAAGACACACATGTGTAAGTTCATAAGTCGACAGCATTGCTGAGTATTTCCTTCTTAAAACTGCAGTGAACCAAAGACAGTCTCAAAAACACGGTGTGAAATCGCTGGTGTTTCTGACGTCACAAACGACCTTGTAACCAATCAGATCAACGTGTGATCGTCAACCAGACAATTACAGAACCAGATGTGGCCTCAATCATTGATGAATCAAATAATTCCAAAGCTAAGGATGAGTTTGGATTGGACACAAATTTCATTAAATTGCACAAAGAATCTTGAGTGTGCCCTATTACACATATGATTAATCTATCAATTAAACAGTCTGAAGGCCACAATTACACCAATGTTTAAATCAGGGAGCAGATTAGATATCAATAATTATAGACCAATCAGTATTCTTCCTGTTATATCTAAAGTTATTGAAAAATGTATATCAAAACAATGAATAAAGCATCTAAATATATGTGGCTCCCCTCTGCATCCCATGCATTTGGCTTTCGTGCGCATCACTCACCTGAAACCTTTAATGAAGTCGACACTCATTCTGTTGTTGGTGCTGTTTTTCTGGATCTGAAAAGGGCTTTTGATTCTATCAATCATCAAATACTCCTGTCTAGATTAACAAACTTCAATTTTTCCGAACAAGCCATCAGCTGGATGAACTCGTACTTAATCAACAGAATGTCGACAATATTAAATCTCTCCTCGAATGTCCAGTAGGAGTCCCTCAAGGCTCCATACTTGGACCAATTATATTCGCCAAAACATCAATATTTTAATGTATGCAGATGACGCAGTAATTTTTACACATGCAAAAACTGTTCAATCTGCCCTGACCCGTATACAGGATTGGCTTCCAAAATCATGTTTACTATTGAATCCTAAAAAAAACTGTTTGTATAATGTTTTCTAAGTGGCCGATTGAAATGACACACTCAAATATATTCTTAAATAAAGAAGAACTGCAGATTGTAAACAAATTCAAATACCTTGGCATTGTATTAGATCCCACTGCTCCACAGCATTTATGAATTACAACCATTCAAGCTCAGATGTATGCTCATGAAGAACGCTGCCAGGTAACAGGTTAAACCCAGCTACGCAAGCCAAAGGCAACAGTTGCAAATAATCCACCAGGTGACAGAAAACATGGACAGAAAATGTTTGTAATTACTTTGGGTTGGAGAAAGCAGATTCCTGCCACTATTAATAACTCCTCTCTCCATCCAAACCAGACCATGTGCCAACCTCTCCAGTTCCCGGTTCCTCCCTGTCGTGGCATCATGCCGCTGGTTTGGCCGTGAGTTTGTGGCTGTCCATGTCACTGGGCATGAATGAACTGTGGTGTTTTAGTGGTTCGCTGTTCTTTAAGAACAGGAGAGGATTGGTAATGCCAAAACTAGATTAAATGTTTATGGGATTGCTCACACGCATGTGAGGCCTTGTCCACACTAATACGTTTTTATTTTTTTATCTTTTGTTATCCGTTTTGGCCTTCCGTCCACACTGAGACAGCGTTTTTATTAATGAAAACGCTCTCTAAAGTGGATAAAAAATGTTATCGCAGCAAATGCGAGTCATCTTTGCAGGACTGTGATATGAAGAGTGAGCAAAGTAACATTTTAGAAACAGTGTGAAAGTGAATGGCACATAACAGCCACAATACCGGCATTATCATTAATATATCTATTTGTACAATATGAGTCATATGACTACACTTATCATCGTTTTTAAATACCTCCGTGTTGACAGTCCACACTACAACAAATTTCAAATTAATCAACTTTGAAGTGCGTTTTCAAAAAGCTTTGTTTTCATTAATAAAAACGCCATCTCAGTGTGGCGGAATGCCAAAACGGAGAGACAAATATGCCTTTTCAAACGAAAACGTATTAGTGTGGACAAGGCCTGAATCTTAGGGTACGTTTACACGACAACGGTACGCTTAAAACGGAGAAGTTCTTCCTCTGAGTTTTCCGCGTACAGACGATCTGGGGTGCGTTTCCCGAAAGCATCGTTAGCCAACTATGGTCGGAAGTTGGTCGCAATTTCCATTGAACTCTATTGGTAACGACGGAACTTGCGACCATAGTTGGCTAACGATGCTTTCGGGAAACGCACCCCAGAACGATCCCCATCCACACGGATCTGCGAAAACAACTGTAAACGCTGTATTCTGCTGCCAGGCCAGTAGATGGCGATGAAACATGTAATATGCATGTGCATGACGTCATCGTCTTCAGAGATTCACGTTTCAGTTGTCTACACGGAGACCGTTTTTAAAACCTTGCACTTTGAAACCCATTTTCAAAAGTTTGCGGTTTCAGGCGCCCAAAACGCCGTTGTCGTGTAAATGAACGGCCAAAACTTTAGTTTTCAGTTGAAAACGGTGTCGTGTAAACAGCCCCTTACCCTCACACAGCTTCTGTTCCATGGCGTCCCGGATGCGCTCGATGTTGCTGTAGTCCTCGGCGTAAAGCACGTAATCCCCCTCCGGCGTGTTGGCGATGGTCACCAGCTCTGACGTGGTGATCTCCGAACCAACGCCCACCGCAAACACTTTAATCCCTTGCGCTCGCGCCTCGACACTAGCGTCCAAAACGTCGTCCTGCGACTTCCCGTCAGTCACCACCACGGCAATACGGTTCTTCACGTCACTTCGCGGCGAAGATGCAAATACGTGGTCCACGGAGAACTTGATGGCGCGGCCCGTCTGCGTGTTTCCACCTAAATAGCTGATCTCCTTGATGGCTTTAATGAGATCCTGAGTGGTTTTGTGGAGGCCGAGAGGAATCTCCAACCGCGGAGTGTCACTGTACTGAACGACTCCGACCTGAGAGTAGTGGGAACTCACGTCGAAGCCACTGGTGACATTGACCAACCAACGCTTGGCTATTTCGAAGTCCTCGTCTCCCACGCTCCAGGAGCCGTCCATGATGTAGACCAGGTCATTAACAGCAGTGCTGCAGCCTGAAGAAAGAAGAAGAGGACTGAGGTAGAGATCAATAACACAGAGAGAATCACAAACTCTAATTCAGAAATTATCGGGGCCAAGCACAGCAAAAGCAAACATGAAGAAAGCAGCAGACCAACTGAAAAAATGAGCAAATAAAGCAAAAACAATTTTACAACATTGAGTTGTAATGAGATTTATTGCTTATACTATAATTTCATTACAATTAGTGACCACAAGGGGGTGCTGCCCTGACACTTTTTTGGTACCTTCAGGACATGGTGCTGAAGAAAACATACTGAGTTTCGTAACGATATGCCAATGCGTTCGTGAAATATAGCAATATGCAAAACCATTGCAGTTATAGATCTTTTTGTCATTTTGTAATTCAAATGATGGCCATGTTTTCCAAGGCACACCAATGTCATAATGGACTATGATAGCCACTGAGACAAAGACACTGCATATCAATTTTGAAGTCAATCAGACCAGCGGTACTGTATTTCTGTAGCCAATTAGTCATGTTTTGTTTAAGTATAGCGCCACCAAGAGGCACAGTCCCACCACTTTTTGTGTGTGTCCTCAGAGTGCCCCCATACATAAACGGGTCAGATTTGGTGAAAACATCTCATTTCGTTATTGACTTAATTTCAGAGTTATAGACAATTATATGACCACATAGAAAATGACCACACAGGATTTTTTTGGCACTTACTATCAAAATTTTTACATTTGGCCACTTGCTACAGTCGTATTGGCAACGACCTATGTCAGAGGACCTATTTCAGATTTTCCAATGTTGGTTTCGTCTCGATCAGACTAATGGCTTCGAAGACATTCACGAAAGTTGTTTAAACACTTAAATCAAAACCTTAAATCAAAAACTTAAATAAAAAATCGTTGGACTTGGCAAGGTTTCAGGAATCTCTGGTTTGAAACTTCTCAGGCTATTTCAGGGCATCGTGCCGATGAACCATACCCTAGCCCTAACCCATCGTAACAATACGCTAATGTGTTCATAAAAAAATGCATTTTACTACAAAATTTAAAATGGCTGACACCAAAAAATTGTCGACATGGAAAAATTGGATATTATTCGACTCGGCATGCTGCCCCGAATCTATCGAGACCTCTTTTATTTGATTTTTGGGAAAACCGTTCAAGCGTTATAAGCAAACATATTATTTGTTTGTACCTCCGGACCAGTAGGTGGTGCTGCGCCGAAACGCTGCATGTAAACTTAAGTCATGCTTGTGATGACGTATACCAAGTTTGGTCTAAATACAATAAAACGTTGCGGAGATACATCCTTACGTCTATTTTTGTAAATGCTACATAAAATTAATTTGCACATTATTCAAAAACAATTTGATAAAAAAACTTGGATTACATAATTTTTTGTTGGCATCGTCTTAAGATGAACTGGATCAATTATCATGAAAATCAAAGCGACGGCCGAGGAGGAGTTTAGTTAGATTCTGTTCCAAAACAAAAAAGGAACTCGACAATAAAAAAAAACTATAACACAATAAAGTAAAAAAAAAAAAACATATTTCAACTGCGATCCCTGATATTACAGTCACCATAATTTTTTTTTAATATTGCGGTGTTTATTGTAATTTTTTAATAAACACTGCAATGTTCTACCAAAAAAAAAAAAAGTCATTTTTGATTTAATGATGACTTTAATGACACTTCAGAATACATTTCTCAGGCTGGGATCAGAAAGTGTCAGTACCGGCTCGAGTGTCCTCGTGCTCTCCCGCTCGCGAGGCCATCAGGAAAACCAGCGCTGGGAAAATCCTCCAAATCCACGACATTCCCAACTCACGCTCCGGTGCTCTGAGTATAAAGTGTCAATCTTCAGAACCCTGTAAAATAAAGAATATTAAACACTGTCTGTTTTTGGATGCAGAGCAACATTGCAATCTATAATTATTCTAAATGGCTACTAAGGACACTAAGAATCAGTGTGTGTGAGCACATGACAGAAACGGCCAATGACAAAAAAGACCTGCTAAACAAGATAAAGGACACTGAAGGTGAACCAATGAGAGAACAGAACAAGTTATAAGACAATGAACCAGTGAAAACATGAGAAACAACTGCCGAAAAATCTCAAGGCATGGAATCATGAACTATATGTGCTTTTGAAACACACTTCGAGAAGCTTCAAAATATTTTTTTTAAAAAGTGATTCTGAGTGCTTCGCCGCAATGATCTCTGTGTGAACATGTTTTTTTTTTTTCATGTTTTAGGAATTTGTCTCATTTTCAATTACACATTTGTGTTTTAAATAGAAAGAGTTTCAGTTTCTTGTCCTGATTCACCAAGCGCTGCATAAAACAAACAAATAACACATATACAGACACTTCATTTTTAATGGTATTATGATTTGTTAATTGCATTTAATTGATTACACTGTCATTTAAACATCTGCAGTTGTTTTTTAGTTTTTTTGTAAAAGATGTTTTTCTGCATGTTTTGTCTGTGTTGTTATTGTTTTTCTGTTTTCATTGTTTTTACGGGTTTCTGTCCATTAGGCGTCAGTGTGTTATTTTGAGCTCTTCTAAACGGAATAATTTTGCAAAGCAATTGGTTCAATTGATGATTTTTGAATTTTGAGTTTGGAAAAGCTTAGTTTCTGCCATCACTACCATGAGCAAGACTAAGACATATAATAAAAGACATGACTTAAAAACAATGAAAGGAAAACATGAAAACAATCTAGACAGACGTGACATCATTATATAAGACTTCTGTTAACAGTGTGATGCCAATAAATTGTGCTATATCATAATTACTCTAGTATCATATAGACTTGGGCTCTTTTGAATCTTGCTGTCACTTTGCACAGGCAGAAACACTCTTCAAAAATTGAAGTTTACACAAAACTCAAACCAAACTTTTACATTCCTCCATAAACTCCAAATGTATACGTCAACCAGACGCACCCTAAATAATATGCATAAAGTATGTGAATAAAATAACATGCAGTCTGTCTATTTTGCTACAGTTTCATTGCAAGCAACTCTATAACTTTACAGACTACGACAATTCCCTTTTATTCAACCATATAAAAGTCTTTCTAGGGTGATTTTGCTGGGTACCGAACGCCATGTGGTCTTATTTTCTCGCTTTGCTTTAGTGATGTCTACAAGCTCTCATTTAGCATAAAACGCTGGCCAACAGACCACAGGCTGAAGCGACATCACAGGAAAATAACAGCGTAAGCAAAAAACCTGGTGAACACAACATGGAAATAAACACGGCATGCAGGATTACGAGAAAATGCCCACAATTACACACAAACATGTTCTTGTGCTGCTTATAGAAACACTTCTTGTTCAGCAATCCCTAAAAATCATGTTGACTTTGTTTGAACAGTATAATTTCTGTTTCTTTAATAAAAAATAAAAAATAGAAGACTGAAGCCAGCCTTTCAAAAACAAGTCACACAAAGCATCTGTCCACTTTACAAGGGTTGTTTTGAGGTAAAGCGATGACATTGCACATGTCGAACACAGCAGAGGAATCATCCCCTGTCCCGTATGAGGCGCTGAGACACTGAGTCTCGGCATCAGGACACTGCACACGCTCGGGAACGCTTCGTTTGACTTTGGCTTCGACAGCAATAACCCAGACGGCACATGACAAGCATTCAAAGACACTCCACCAGTGGAGAAAAGCATGCTGTCATGGCCAGATTAGACTGGATTGAAGATGAAACATAAGAAAGCAGCAGAAGTGGAGATCGCTGTGTTGAGTTCAGTGATGTTCTGCAGTAAAGGCTTCAGAGTTACAGTTTCAGCTCAAGCATCCCACAAACACTTGCTTTTGAAGCCAGTCATGGGAAATCGCTAGTTAATTGCCCCATGTTCCCCTGTTCCTCTGTTCTCCTGTTCCCCTGTTCCTCTGTTCCCCTGTTCCTCTGTTCCCATGTTCCCCTGTTCCCCTGTTCCCATGTTCCCCTGTTCCTCTGTTCTCCTGTTCCCCTGTTCCTCTGTTCCCCTGTTCCCCTGTTCCTCTGTTCCCCTGTTCCTCTGTTCCCATGTTCCCCTGTTCCCCTGTTCCCCTGTTCCCCCCTGTTCCCCCCTGTTCCCCTGTTCCCCTGTTCCCTTGTTCCCCTGTTCCCATGTTCCCCTGTTCCCCTGTTCCTCTTTTCCCATGTTCCCATGTTCCCCTGTTCCCATGTTCCCCTGTTCCCCTGTTCCCATGTTCCCCTGTTCCCCTGTTCCCCTGTTCCCCCTGTTTCCCCTGTTCCCCTGTTCCCCCTGTTCCCATGTTCCCCTGTTCCCATGTTCCCATGTTCCCCTGTTCCCCTGTTCCCCTGTTCCCCTGTTCCCCCCTGTTCCCATGTTCCCCCCTGTTCCCATGTTCCCCTGTTCCCATGTTCCCCTGTTCCCCTGTTCCCATGTTCCCCTGTTCCCCTGTTCCTCTGTTCTCCTGTTCTCCTGTTCCCTTGTTCTCCTGTTCCCATGTTCCTCTGTTCCCTTGTTCCCCTGTTCCCCTGTTCCCTTGTTCCCATGTTCCCCTGTTCCCCTGTTCCCCTGTTCCCCTGTTCCCATGTTCCCCTGTTCCTCTGTTCCCCTGTTCCCATGTTCCCCTGTTCCCCTGTTTCCCCTGTTCCCATGTTTCCCCTGTTCCCATGTTCCCATGTTCCCATGTTCCCCTGTTCCCCTGTTCCCATGTTCCCCTGTTCCCATGTTCCCATGTTCCCATGTTCCCATGTTCCCCTGTTCCCCTGTTCCCCTGTTCCCTTGTTCCCCTGTTCCCCTGTTCCCATGTTCCCCTGTTCCCCTGTTCCCATGTTCCCATGTTCCCCTGTTCCCCTGTTCCCCTGTTCCCCTGTTCTCCTGTTCCCCTGTTCCCTTGTTCCCATGTTCCCCTGTTCCCATGTTCCCATGTTCCCATGTTCCCCTGTTCCCCTGTTCCCTTGTTCCCATGTTCCCCTGTTCCCATATTCCCATGTTCCCATGTTCCCCTGTTCCCATGTTCCCCTGTTCCCATGTTTCCCTGTTCTCCCCTGCTGGAGAGAGGTGAGCTGATGCTGGAGAGAGGTGATCTGATGCTGGAGAGAGGTGACCTGATGCTGGAGAGAGGTGAGCTGATGCTGGAGAGAGGTGATCTGACGCTAGAGAGAGGTGAGCTGATGCTGGAGAGAGGTGAGCGGATGCTGGAGAGAGGTGTGCTGATGCTGGAGAGAGGTGAGCTGGAGAGAGGTGATCTGATGCTGGAGAGAGGTGATCTGATGCTGGAGAGAGGTGATCTGATGCTGGAGAGAGGTGAGCTGATGCTGGAGAGAGGTGATCTGATGCTGGAGAGAGGTGATCTGATGCTGGAGAGAGGTGATCTGATGCTGGAGAGATGTGATCTGATTCTGGAGAGATGTGAGCTGATGCTGGAGAGAGGTGAGCTGATGCTGGAGAGAGGTGATCTGATGCTGGAGAGAGGTGATCTGATGCTGGAGAGAGGTGATCTGATGCTGGAGAGAGGTGAGCTGATGCTGGAGAGAGGTGATCTGATGCTGGAGAGAGGTGAGTGGATGCTGGAGAGAGGTGAGCTGATGCTGGAGAGAGGTGAGCTGATGCTGGAGAGAGGTGAGCTGATGCTGGAGAGAGGTGAGCTGATGCTGGAGAGAGGTGAGCTGATGCTGGAGAGAGGTGAGCTGATGCTGGAGAGAGGTGAGCTGATGCTGGAGAGAGTGGAGAGAGGTGAGCTGATGCTGGAGAGAGGTGAGCTGATGCTGGAGAGAGTGGAGAGAGGTGAGCTGATGCTGGAGAGAGGTGAGCTGATGCTGGAGAGAGGTGATCTGATGCTGGAGAGAGGTGATCTGATGCTGGAGAGAGGTGATCTGATGCTGGAGAGAGGTGAGCTGATGCTGGAGAGAGGTGAGCTGATGCTGGAGAGTGGTGAGCTGATGCTGGAGAGAGGTGATCTGATGCTGGAGAGAGGTGAGCTGATGCTAGAGAGAGGTGAGCTGATGCTGGAGAGAGGTGAGCTGATGCTGGAGAGAGGTGAGCTGATGCTGGAGAGAGTGGAGAGAGGTGAGCTGATGCTGGAGAGAGGTAATCTGATTCTGGAGAGAGGTGAGCTGATGCTGGAGAGAGTGGAGAGAGGTGAGCTGATGCTGGAGAGAGGTGAGCTGATGCTGGAGAGAGTGGAGAGAGGTGAGCTGATGCTGGAGAGAGGTGATCTGATTCTGGAGAGAGGTGAGTGGATGCTGGAGAGAGGTGATCTGATGCTGGAGAGAGGTGAGCTGATGCTGGAGAGAGGTGATCTGATTCTGGAGAGAGTTGAGCTGATGCTGGAGAGAGGTGAGCTGATGCTGGAGAGAGGTGATCTGATGCTGGAGAGAGGTGAGCTGATGCTGGAGAGAGGTGAGCTGATGCTGGAGAGAGGTGATCTGATGCTGGAGAGAGGTGAGCTGATGCTGGAGAGAGGTGATCTGATGCTGGAGAGAGGTGATCTGATGCTGGAGAGAGGTGATCTGATTCTGGAGAGAGGTGATCTGATGCTGGAGAGAGGTGATCTGATGCTGGAGAGAGGTGAGCTGATGCTGGAGAGAGGTGATCTGATGCTGGAGAGAGTTGAGCTGATGCTGGAGAGAGGTGAGCTGATGCTGGAGAGAGGTGATCTGATGCTGGAGAGAGGTGATCTGATGCTGGAGAGAGGTGATCTGATGCTGGAGAGAGGTGAGCTGATGCTGGAGAGAGGTGAGCTGATGCTGGAGAGAGTGGAGAGAGGTGATCTGATGCTGGAGAGAGGTGAGCTGATGCTGGAGAGAGGTGAGCTGATGCTGGAGAGAGGTGATCTGATGCTGGAGAGAGGTGATCTGATGCTGGAGAGAGGTGAGCTGATGCTGGAGAGAGGTGAGCTGATGCTGGAGAGTGGTGAGCTGATGCTGGAGAGAGGTGATCTGATGCTGGAGAGAGGTGAGCTGATGCTAGAGAGAGGTGAGCTGATGCTGGAGAGAGGTGAGCTGATGCTGGAGAGAGGTGAGCTGATGCTGGAGAGAGTGGAGAGAGGTGAGCTGATGCTGGAGAGAGGTAATCTGATTCTGGAGAGAGGTGAGCTGATGCTGGAGAGAGTGGAGAGAGGTGAGCTGATGCTGGAGAGAGGTGAGCTGATGCTGGAGAGAGTGGAGAGAGGTGAGCTGATGCTGGAGAGAGGTGAGCTGATGCTGGAGAGAGGTGATCTGATGCTGGAGAGAGGTGACCTGATGCTGGAGAGAGGTGAGCTGATGCTGGAGAGAGGTGATCTGACGCTAGAGAGAGGTGAGCTGATGCTGGAGAGAGGTGAGCGGATGCTGGAGAGAGGTGTGCTGATGCTGGAGAGAGGTGAGCTGGAGAGAGGTGATCTGATGCTGGAGAGAGGTGATCTGATGCTGGAGAGAGGTGATCTGATGCTGGAGAGAGGTGAGCTGATGCTGGAGAGAGGTGATCTGATGCTGGAGAGAGGTGATCTGATGCTGGAGAGAGGTGATCTGATGCTGGAGAGATGTGATCTGATTCTGGAGAGAGGTGAGCTGATGCTGGAGAGAGGTGATGTGATGCTGGAGAGAGGTGATCTGATGCTGGAGAGAGGTGAGTGGATGCTGGAGAGAGGTGAGCTGATGCTGGAGAGAGGTGAGCTGATGCTGGAGAGAGGTGAGCTGATGCTGGAGAGAGGTGAGCTGATGCTGGAGAGAGGTGAGCTGATGCTGGAGAGAGGTGAGCTGATGCTGGAGAGAGTGGAGAGAGGTGAGCTGATGCTGGAGAGAGGTGAGCTGATGCTGGAGAGAGTGGAGAGAGGTGAGCTGATGCTGGAGAGAGGTGATCTGATGCTGGAGAGAGGTGATCTGATGCTGGAGAGAGGTGATCTGATGCTGGAGAGAGGTGAGCTGATGCTGGAGAGAGGTGAGCTGATGCTGGAGAGTGGTGAGCTGATGCTGGAGAGAGGTGATCTGATGCTGGAGAGAGGTGAGCTGATGCTAGAGAGAGGTGAGCTGATGCTGGAGAGAGGTGAGCTGATGCTGGAGAGAGGTGAGCTGATGCTGGAGAGAGTGGAGAGAGGTGAGCTGATGCTGGAGAGAGGTAATCTGATTCTGGAGAGAGGTGAGCTGATGCTGGAGAGAGTGGAGAGAGGTGAGCTGATGCTGGAGAGAGGTGAGCTGATGCTGGAGAGAGTGGAGAGAGGTGAGCTGATGCTGGAGAGAGGTGATCTGATTCTGGAGAGAGGTGAGTGGATGCTGGAGAGAGGTGATCTGATGCTGGAGAGAGGTGAGCTGATGCTGGAGAGAGGTGATCTGATTCTGGAGAGAGTTGAGCTGATGCTGGAGAGAGGTGAGCTGATGCTGGAGAGAGGTGATCTGATGCTGGAGAGAGGTGAGCTGATGCTGGAGAGAGGTGAGCTGATGCTGGAGAGAGGTGATCTGATGCTGGAGAGAGGTGAGCTGATGCTGGAGAGAGGTGATCTGATGCTGGAGAGAGGTGATCTGATGCTGGAGAGAAGTGATCTGATTCTGGAGAGAGGTGATCTGATGCTGGAGAGAGGTGATCTGATGCTGGAGAGAGGTGAGCTGATGCTGGAGAGAGGTGATCTGATGCTGGAGAGAGTTGAGCTGATGCTGGAGAGAGGTGAGCTGATGCTGGAGAGAGGTGATCTGATGCTGGAGAGAGGTGATCTGATGCTGGAGAGAGGTGATCTGATGCTGGAGAGAGGTGAGCTGATGCTGGAGAGAGGTGAGCTGATGCTGGAGAGAGTGGAGAGAGGTGATCTGATGCTGGAGAGAGGTGAGCTGATGCTGGAGAGAGGTGAGCTGATGCTGGAGAGAGGTGATCTGATGCTGGAGAGAGGTGATCTGATGCTGGAGAGAGGTGAGCTGATGCTGGAGAGAGGTGAGCTGATGCTGGAGAGTGGTGAGCTGATGCTGGAGAGAGGTGATCTGATGCTGGAGAGAGGTGAGCTGATGCTAGAGAGAGGTGAGCTGATGCTGGAGAGAGGTGAGCTGATGCTGGAGAGAGGTGAGCTGATGCTGGAGAGAGTGGAGAGAGGTGAGCTGATGCTGGAGAGAGGTAATCTGATTCTGGAGAGAGGTGAGCTGATGCTGGAGAGAGTGGAGAGAGGTGAGCTGATGCTGGAGAGAGGTGAGCTGATGCTGGAGAGAGTGGAGAGAGGTGAGCTGATGCTGGAGAGAGGTGATCTGATTCTGGAGAGAGGTGAGTGGATGCTGGAGAGAGGTGATCTGATGCTGGAGAGAGGTGAGCTGATGCTGGAGAGAGGTGATCTGATTCTGGAGAGAGTTGAGCTGATGCTGGAGAGAGGTGAGCTGATGCTGGAGAGAGGTGATCTGATGCTGGAGAGAGGTGAGCTGATGCTGGAGAGAGGTGATCTGATGCTGGAGAGAGTTGAGCTGATGCTGGAGAGAGGTGAGCTGATGCTGGAGAGAGGTGATCTGATGCTGGAGAGAGGTGATCTGATGCTGGAGAGAGGTGATCTGATGCTGGAGAGAGGTGAGCTGATGCTGGAGAGAGGTGAGCTGATGCTGGAGAGAGTGGAGAGAGGTGATCTGATGCTGGAGAGAGGTGAGCTGATGCTGGAGAGAGGTGAGCTGATGCTGGAGAGAGGTGATCTGATGCTGGAGAGAGGTGATCTGATGCTGGAGAGAGGTGAGCTGATGCTGGAGAGAGGTGAGCTGATGCTGGAGAGTGGTGAGCTGATGCTGGAGAGAGGTGATCTGATGCTGGAGAGAGGTGAGCTGATGCTAGAGAGAGGTGAGCTGATGCTGGAGAGAGGTGAGCTGATGCTGGAGAGAGGTGAGCTGATGCTGGAGAGAGTGGAGAGAGGTGAGCTGATGCTGGAGAGAGGTAATCTGATTCTGGAGAGAGGTGAGCTGATGCTGGAGAGAGTGGAGAGAGGTGAGCTGATGCTGGAGAGAGGTGAGCTGATGCTGGAGAGAGTGGAGAGAGGTGAGCTGATGCTGGAGAGAGGTGAGCTGATGCTGGAGAGAGGTGATCTGATGCTGGAGAGAGGTGACCTGATGCTGGAGAGAGGTGAGCTGATGCTGGAGAGAGGTGATCTGACGCTAGAGAGAGGTGAGCTGATGCTGGAGAGAGGTGAGCGGATGCTGGAGAGAGGTGTGCTGATGCTGGAGAGAGGTGAGCTGGAGAGAGGTGATCTGATGCTGGAGAGAGGTGATCTGATGCTGGAGAGAGGTGATCTGATGCTGGAGAGAGGTGAGCTGATGCTGGAGAGAGGTGATCTGATGCTGGAGAGAGGTGATCTGATGCTGGAGAGAGGTGATCTGATGCTGGAGAGATGTGATCTGATTCTGGAGAGAGGTGAGCTGATGCTGGAGAGAGGTGATGTGATGCTGGAGAGAGGTGATCTGATGCTGGAGAGAGGTGAGTGGATGCTGGAGAGAGGTGAGCTGATGCTGGAGAGAGGTGAGCTGATGCTGGAGAGAGGTGAGCTGATGCTGGAGAGAGGTGAGCTGATGCTGGAGAGAGGTGAGCTGATGCTGGAGAGAGGTGAGCTGATGCTGGAGAGAGTGGAGAGAGGTGAGCTGATGCTGGAGAGAGGTGAGCTGATGCTGGAGAGAGTGGAGAGAGGTGAGCTGATGCTGGAGAGAGGTGATCTGATGCTGGAGAGAGGTGATCTGATGCTGGAGAGAGGTGATCTGATGCTGGAGAGAGGTGAGCTGATGCTGGAGAGAGGTGAGCTGATGCTGGAGAGTGGTGAGCTGATGCTGGAGAGAGGTGATCTGATGCTGGAGAGAGGTGAGCTGATGCTAGAGAGAGGTGAGCTGATGCTGGAGAGCGGTGAGCTGATGCTGGAGAGAGGTGAGCTGATGCTGGAGAGAGTGGAGAGAGGTGAGCTGATGCTGGAGAGAGGTAATCTGATTCTGGAGAGAGGTGAGCTGATGCTGGAGAGAGTGGAGAGAGGTGAGCTGATGCTGGAGAGAGGTGAGCTGATGCTGGAGAGAGTGGAGAGAGGTGAGCTGATGCTGGAGAGAGGTGATCTGATTCTGGAGAGAGGTGAGTGGATGCTGGAGAGAGGTGATCTGATGCTGGAGAGAGGTGAGCTGATGCTGGAGAGAGGTGATCTGATTCTGGAGAGAGTTGAGCTGATGCTGGAGAGAGGTGAGCTGATGCTGGAGAGAGGTGATCTGATGCTGGAGAGAGGTGAGCTGATGCTGGAGAGAGGTGAGCTGATGCTGGAGAGAGGTGATCTGATGCTGGAGAGAGGTGAGCTGATGCTGGAGAGAGGTGATCTGATGCTGGAGAGAGGTGATCTGATGCTGGAGAGAAGTGATCTGATTCTGGAGAGAGGTGATCTGATGCTGGAGAGAGGTGATCTGATGCTGGAGAGAGGTGAGCTGATGCTGGAGAGAGGTGATCTGATGCTGGAGAGAGTTGAGCTGATGCTGGAGAGAGGTGAGCTGATGCTGGAGAGAGGTGATCTGATGCTGGAGAGAGGTGATCTGATGCTGGAGAGAGGTGATCTGATGCTGGAGAGAGGTGAGCTGATGCTGGAGAGAGGTGAGCTGATGCTGGAGAGAGTGGAGAGAGGTGATCTGATGCTGGAGAGAGGTGAGCTGATGCTGGAGAGAGGTGAGCTGATGCTGGAGAGAGGTGATCTGATGCTGGAGAGAGGTGATCTGATGCTGGAGAGAGGTGAGCTGATGCTGGAGAGAGGTGAGCTGATGCTGGAGAGTGGTGAGCTGATGCTGGAGAGAGGTGATCTGATGCTGGAGAGAGGTGAGCTGATGCTAGAGAGAGGTGAGCTGATGCTGGAGAGAGGTGAGCTGATGCTGGAGAGAGGTGAGCTGATGCTGGAGAGAGTGGAGAGAGGTGAGCTGATGCTGGAGAGAGGTAATCTGATTCTGGAGAGAGGTGAGCTGATGCTGGAGAGAGTGGAGAGAGGTGAGCTGATGCTGGAGAGAGGTGAGCTGATGCTGGAGAGAGTGGAGAGAGGTGAGCTGATGCTGGAGAGAGGTGATCTGATTCTGGAGAGAGGTGAGTGGATGCTGGAGAGAGGTGATCTGATGCTGGAGAGAGGTGAGCTGATGCTGGAGAGAGGTGATCTGATTCTGGAGAGAGTTGAGCTGATGCTGGAGAGAGGTGAGCTGATGCTGGAGAGAGGTGATCTGATGCTGGAGAGAGGTGAGCTGATGCTGGAGAGAGGTGATCTGATGCTGGAGAGAGGTGAGTGGATGCTGGAGAGAGGTGATCTGATGCTGGAGAGAGGTGAGCTGATGCTGGAGAGAGGTGATCTGATTCTGGAGAGAGTTGAGCTGATGCTGGAGAGAGGTGAGCTGATGCTGGAGAGAGGTGAGCTGATGCTGGAGAGAGGTGAGCTGATGCTGGAGAGAGGTGAGCTGATGCTGGAGAGAGGTGAGCTGATGCTGGAGAGAGTTGAGCTGATGCTGGAGAGAGGTGATCTGATGCTGGAGAGAGGTGAGTGGATGCTGGAGAGAGGTGATCTGATGCTGGAGAGAGGTGAGCTGATGCTGGAGAGAGGTGATCTGATTCTGGAGAGAGTTGAGCTGATGCTGGAGAGAGGTGAGCTGATGCTGGAGAGAGGTGAGCTGATGCTGGAGAGAGGTGAGCTGATGCTGGAGAGAGGTGAGCTGATGCTGGAGAGAGGTGAGCTGATGCTGGAGAGAGGTGAGCTGATGCTGGAGAGAGGTGAGCTGATGCTGGAGAGAGTTGAGCTGATGCTGGAGAGAGGTGAGCTGATGCTGGAGAGAGGTGAGCTGATGCTGGAGAGAGGTGAGCTGATGCTGGAGAGAGGTGATCTGATGCTGGAGAGAGGTGATCTGATGCTGGAGAGAGGTGATCTGATGCTGGAGAGAGGTGAGCTGATGCTGGAGAGAGGTGATCTGATGCTGGAGAGAGTTGAGCTGATGCTGGAGAGAGGTGAGCTGATGCTGGAGAGAGGTGATCTGATGCTGGAGAGAGGTGATCTGATGCTGGAGAGAGGTGATCTGATGCTGGAGAGAGGTGATCTGATGCTGGAGAGAGGTGAGCTGATGCTGGAGAGAGGTGAGCTGATGCTGGAGAGAGTGGAGAGAGGTGATCTGATGCTGGAGAGAGGTGAGCTGATGCTGGAGAGAGGTGAGCTGATGCTGGAGAGAGGTGATCTGATGCTGGAGAGAGGTGAGCTGATGCTGGAGAGAGGTGAGCTGATGCTGGAGAGAGTGGAGAGAGGTGATCTGATGCTGGAGAGAGGTGAGCTGATGCTGGAGAGAGATGAGCTGATGCTGGAGAGAGGTGATCTGATGCTGGAGAGAGTTGAGCTGATGCTGGAGAGAGGTGAGCTGATGCTGGAGAGAGGTGATCTGATGCTGGAGAGAGGTGATCTGATGCTAGAGAGAGGTGATCTGATGCTGGAGAGAGGTCATCTGATGCTGGAGAGAGGTGATCTGATGCTGGAGAGAGGTGATCTGATGCTGGAGAGAGGTGAGCTGATGCTGGAGAGAGGTGATCTGATGCTGGAGAGAGGTGAGCTGCTGCTGGAGAGATGTGATCTGATTCTGGAGAGAGTTGAGCTGATGCTGGAGAGAGGTGATCTGATGCTGGAGAGAGGTGATCTGATGCTGGAGAGAGGTGATCTGATGCTGGAGAGAGTTGAGCTGATGCTGGAGAGAGGTGATCTGATGCTGGAGAGAGGTGAGCTGATGCTGGAGAGAGGTGATCTGATGCTGGAGAGAGGTGATCTGATGCTGGAGAGAGGTGATCTGATGCTGGAGAGAGGTGATCTGATGCTGGAGAGAGGTGTGCTGATGCTGGAGAGAGGTGAGCTGATGCTGGAGAGAGGTGAGCTGATGCTGGAGAGAGGTGAGCTGATGCTGGAGAGAGGTGATCTGATGCTGGAGAGAGGTGAGCTGCTGCTGGAGAGAGGTGATCTGATGCTGGAGAGAGGTGATCTGATGCTGGAGAGAGGTGATCTGATGCTGGAGAGAGGTGATCTGATGCTGGAGAGAGGTGAGCTGATGCTGGAGAGAGGTGATCTGATGCTGGAGAGAGGTGAGCTGATGCTGGAGAGAGGTGAGCTGATGCTGGAGAGAGGTGAGCTGATGCTGGAGAGAGGTGAGCTGATGCTGGAGAGAGGTGAGCTGATGCTGGAGAGAGGTGAGCTGATGCTGGAGAGAGGTGAGCTGATGCTGGAGAGAGGTGATCTGATGCTGGAGAGAGGTGAGCTGATGCTGGAGAGAGTGGAGAGAGTTGAGCTGATGCTGGAGAGAGGTGAGCTGATGCTGGAGAGAGGTGAGCTGATGCTGGAGAGAGTGGAGAGAGGTGAGCTGATGCTGGAGAGAGGTGAGCTGATGCTGGAGAGAGGTGATCTGATGCTGGAGAGAGTTGAGCTGATGCTGGAGAGAGTGGAGAGAGTTGAGCTGATGCTGGAGAGAGGTGAGCTGATGCTGGAGAGAGGTGAGCTGATGCTGGAGAGAGGTGAGCTGATGCTGGAGAGAGGTGATCTGATGCTGGAGAGAGGTGAGCTGATGCTGGAGAGAGTGGAGAGAGGTGAGCTGATGCTGGAGAGAGGTGATCTGATGCTGGAGAACATTATCACACACACACACACATCCAACCTGAACCACTACACGTCACTAACATTATCACACACACACTCCACCTGAACCACTACACTAACATTATCACACACACACTCCACCTGAACCACTACACTAACATTATCACACACACACACATCCGACCTGAACCACTACACGTCACTAACATTATCACACACACACTCCACCTGAACCACTACACTAACATTATCACACACACACACATCCGACCTGAACCACTACACTAACATTATCACACACACACACACTCCAGCTGAACCACTACACTAACATTATCACACACACACTCCACCTGAACCACTACACTAACATTATCACACACACACACATCCGACCTGAACCACTACACTAACATTATCACACCCACATCCAACCTGAACCACTACACGTCACTAACATTATCACACACACACTCCACCTGAACCACTACACTAACATTATCACACACACACACATCCGACCTGAACCACTACACTAACATTATCACACACACACACTCCAGCTGAACCACTACACTAACATTATCACACACACACTCCAGCTGAACCACTACACTAACATTATCACACACACACACTCCACCTGAACCACTACACTAACATTATCACACACACACACTCCACCTGAACCACTACACTAACATTATCACACACACACACTCCACCTGAACCACTACACTAACATTATCACACACGTTCTTCCTTCAGTCAAGCAGAAACATATACAGTCATAGAACAAAAAGTGTTGACAATGCAAATGCATCTAAACGAGAAGCATATTTCAGTGCATATATGAATAAAAGCAATTCTGTTCTCATTTATTTGCACAGTGATAAGAGTGTAAACATAAACAGTGGAATACAGCCTTCAGTCAGGAGAGGGTTTAGACATTTCTGCTCAAAATATACAGAACAACAAAAGGATCTAAAACAGGTTGAGATGCGTGTTACATTACAGATTACAGATGGGTGTAACTAACTTCGTAGCTACAGGTTTGGTTCCATCTATAAGAACGCTCTCTCTCTATCTCACACACACACACACACACACACACACACACACACATGTTGGTGCGACAGCATTATGAGGACTCTCCATAGGCGTAATGGTTTTAATACTGTACAAACTATATATTCTATCCCCTTACACTGCCCCTGTCCCTAAACCTACCCATCACAGGAGACATGCTGCATTTTAAAAAAAATTATAAAACATTGCTTTTTACGTTTTTTAAGCCATTTGATTTATGAGGACTTTTGAAATGTCCTCATAAACCACCCATAAGTTGTAATACCAATGTAATACACATGTCATTATACAAATTTGTGTCTTCATAAATCACATAAACAAACACACACACACACACACTCACACACACACACACTCTCTCACACACACACACACACACACATACACATACACACACACACACTCACACACACACTCACACACACACTCACACACGCACTCAGACTGCTGCATTTCCAAAACTACTCACTCTTTCTGCTCCTTTATGAGAGCCACATGCATTACATAATCATTACATCATAATTATAATAATAGTTATGCAAGTACTATTGTGTTGAGGAACTGATACCTGTCCTATAGAGGGCGTCTTCTTTGTGCCATCAAACATTTTAAACTTCATGGGTAAAATTACTTTATAAATAGATGTTAAATACAGGCCTGTATTGTATATCTCAAAGCAGGTTATTTGAGATGACAAAATATTAAACACATAGATATGATTATAGACTTATATAGTTATGTAATATCTCAACACTTCTAAATGAAATTAATATTAATAAAACAAAAAAAGACTAAAGTGTCATTCATTTAGCTAGATTAGGTTTTCTTAAATAGATTATTTGTTTCAATCATGCGACATCAAGTAATATTGGCTCTTACCTGCTCTTTTAAAATTGCCTCCAGAAAGAAAAAGAAAGAAAAAAGAATGGCTTAAATTGAAAGCTGAACTTGATAAATCATTACATCACTCTCTCTGTCTCCACTGGAGGAGCCATGATGCCTGTCACTCCAGACTCCTTATACAGAAGACCCGATGACGTCATGGAGACACGCCCCCTCAGGCAGACCCGAGGACGTCACGGAGACACGCCCCCTCAGACAGACATTCAGGATGACGTCACGGAGAGAGACACGCCCCCTCAGACCGGCAGCTGGAATCATGCAGTCGTTTCTGCTGGGTTTTCTTGTGCTGTTATTATTATTATTGCTGTGTGCAGAAGTCCAAATACATTCATAGTTCTCTATACTGCAGTTAAATTGTACATTATTGTGAATCTATAAATGCAGTTCATATTAGTTGTCTACTGTCAATCAATAATATACATGACAAAAGGATTACAGTTTTTGCCCGTTGCTTGAACACATTTTGCAAAACTTGGCTCATTGTGTCAAAACTCTAAACACAAACAAATAAGACACAACACTGGGAAATAAACCATTCACATCTATGTCAAATTGAAACTCTGCTATCAAAACCTAACAATCCTTTGTCAAAATTTCACTCTGATGACAAAATGATACCCACTTGCATCATATGAATAAACTTTCAGATCAGCAGCAACGCACTAGTCTACTTTATATAAAACACTGCAGACTTTTGTTTTCACTGTTTTTATTCAGTTCCACAGAAGGCATGCACAACAACCAAAAAATTAAATACTGAATTCAAAATCATTACATTACAGTAGTATATTTTACAGTACAGTAAATTCAGTTAAATCAAACATAGAAAAACACAATTGTGCGCAAAGGATCTCATCAACATCACAAGCAATGTCTTCTCTCGCTAAGCATCGGGGAAAATATCCCCTTGTGTGCCGAATCCATCCCTGGACTGACCTCAGATCAGTGTCTCCGCAGGCCTGTCCCACTGCCTGCAGAAGAGGCATTCGGGCATGTGGTTGGCGGTCATATATGCGCCATCTCCAAGCGGAAAAAAATTAACCAGTTCTGGACCAGAGTAGCCCAATGGAAACTAACATTATCCCTGTATTTATCCCTAACTTTACTGTATTTACCATTCAGAGTACTGAAACATCTCAACACGTTATCAAGGTATATTTCACAAAACTACCACTTTTGTTGGAAAGGAGCATTAGCCACCCTGGAATACAATACATGTGATACAGTAACATGATATGGTACAGTACTGTAAATACTCGTTAGAAATAGATACAGTCTGAGTAGAGAGTTGAAGACATACCTGTTTTCCAGTCGGAATGTCCTTATTATGAATGAAACTTAGATTAGGATGGACTCTCTGCCCAGCTTCCCTCATAGTCAGGCCATGGTTTATGTTATGACATGGTCCACCAAAGTTCCTCTTATGTCATCTGAAATAATGGTCCGTGGCCTCTTTGACCACGTCTCTCTCTCTCTCTCTCTCTCTCTCTCTCTCTGCCTTCCTCTTCCTCTTCCTCTGCCTCTAGCTCTCCCTGCCTCCATGCTTGCAAAGTTCTCAAAATGCCTTAACTGAGGCCTTTTTGTAGCTGGCTGATTGGTGTTTAGTTTTGTAAGTAAGTATTTTCAAGTGTGTGTCTATGTCTTTTCAATTAACCAATGTGTGTTGTATTTTGAATAGATGTGTTTTCCCAATGGTACCCTGAGATTTCATTTTTGAATTAAGTGTCTTATGTATGAAATAGTGTGTAGTGTCTAGGAGCAAGTGTGTTACAGAATTGCAACTAAAGTGCAAAGCAACGCTTTTGTTTAAGGTATGGTTACACTTTGTTTAAGGTATAGGAACAACAACTTCAAGTTATGTTACTTTGGTTTAAGCATGTGTCTATAGTGTTCAAGCAATGGGCAAAAACTGTAAGATTAAGATGAATTCACAGCAACAATGTAATACAGTAGAACATGAAAGGGAAATGTTGGATCTATATTTGAATGCTGAACGTCATCCTTCGCCCTCGATTTATAAAAAGACTCTCTTTCACATTCACAATCCAACACAAATCCCAAATAAACCTAATTCTGATCAAATCTGGCCAGTAATATCTGCATTATGAAGAGTGGCAGACAGCACTGAGAGTTTATTATTCATGCACAGGATTAAATATGATGACACTTATTAAAATACTCGGCTGTTCGCGGATAATCAAGATCAGGCTTCAAAGAACTGATAAACCTGAGTGTCTTTATCTCAAAATAACCAGTAGTGCCCTGGAACACACACACACACACACACACACACACACAGAGGTACACTGTCTGATGTTAAATCACATGATGCAGAAAGTCTCACAGTGTTTTACTGCCATCTACAGGCATGGGGTGTAATTAGCCGGCACATGTTTATGATGCATTCGCAGACTAGCCTACTGTCCAAATTAATATTAATGCAGTGAAAAAATACCAACTACCATTTAATGATCCTTTAATCATCACGCAGTAAATCATTCTCCTGCTTTTAAAACTAAGAGATGTGACAAACAACAACGTGGAGGTGGAGATCTGTAATGGAGAGATTTATAGCACTTTTGGAGCTAAACAGATGTGGGCGGGGCTTGATTGTGTCTGTGGGGATCTGATTGGATGGTTGTGGTTTGCTATTGGCTGATCTCATGTGAGTGACAGGTTATAGCCCCGCCCTCGTCGTCAGAGAAGAGAAGAGATGCTGCAACTTATTCTCATTCAACATTATTAACACAATAATGATGATATCCACTCATAAATCACTGCAGTATTCCAAAAATAGATAAAAAAAATAATAATATGTATCCATTCTGATTTCATAGTGATTTTAACTTGGGAGAATAAAACACACTAAACTGACAATGCCAGTGTTTGATTTCAATCAAAACTAGAAAAACTAGAAATCTATCAATAGCTTAAAACCTTAATTCATTCATTAATCGTTGATTCCACTGTGGTGAATAAGCAGAGTTGAAAAGCTCCTTGCTGAATGATTGAGCTCATATTGACGGCCACGAGGGGGCGACTGTGAAACCGGAAGTCGCAGACAGTCAAAAGGAAACTACAGTGAAAAGGACAGAATATTGTAAGACAAGTTCACTTGTAAATGTATGCAGTTTGAAGTGTGAACATCTTGAAAATCTGTGAAATTACAAAAGTAACAGAATTATGTTCTCATACACAAACACAGACCTCAATTAGAACTATGAAATTGTATTCTATACTTTTATGAATTCTATTGAGAAACCATGAGAAAAATGTGAATAAAGAATAAAGAATTTATCAGTCAACGTTCAGAAATTATTGATTATTATTATTGTTTTGAACTGTGTTGTTTAGCTGTGTTTTGCTGTGTGTTTGTTGTCAAACTAAAAAATCTGATTATTTTTAATTACTAAAAAAAATCATTATTTTATATTAAAAAGTTAATAATTGTATTTTATTGACAACATATTTTATTTTATTTTATTTAATTTTAATATGTCATATGGTCATGTTATAATGGCGTTTAAAGACTGAATAATGATAGAGTTTGCAGCACTGTTACATGCATTAGAGTTTCTAGAATGAACTATTGAAGTGTCCATTCTCTCACTCTGTTGAGTTCAGTGCATTAAAGAAACCCTGCGTTGGAAAGGTTATCCTCATTAATGTTTTATTTTTTTTTTGTGGAAGTCAAAATCACGGCACTTATCGATTGATGTTATTCTGCTTTTCATTCTCACTTCAGTCACACACTAATGTCTCTGTTACAGTCGAGGTCAGAGTTTAAGAGTTTTAGGGCCCTGTCTTGCACCCAGCAAAATTGACTTCGTACAGCGACGCGTGTCTCATTCCTATTCTGCACCGACGCACAGGGGCTTTTCCCTCACAGACGCACGTCTGTAAATTAGGGAATAAACTTGCGCTCGCGGGCGGTTCAGGAAAAGAGGAGGCGTGTTCCGGCCCAAACGTTCCCTGGTGATATTCTGCAGTTCCAGAAAACAAAACCGAGTCTAAAGTCAGAGCGCGATATTCAGATGCTATTTTAAGGGCGCATGCTTGGCCATAATGTAGCGTGTGCACAACACACACACACTTCTCTCATCTACACAGATGCAGCAGTTCACATTGTTGCAAATCATACATAATTACAAGGAAAGATATTACCACATGAGGGAAATCATTGTGGTGTCCATGAAGATGTGAAAAAATAGGCATAATCTAGTTTACACATTTACCCAGATTATTATACGTCTGTTTAACCGAAGCTAGTTTGGGTGGGTTTCTCCATCCACATACAACGGCACTTCTCTGTGTTTTACGGCCCTGACGAGAGCGCCGGTCTCCTCGGCTGTAATCCGCTCCTGGCGTGCGCTGGCAAACCCGCCGGTATAATAGCAATCCGCCGTGGAACAAGCGCGCCTGTGCTGTATTGACTGCTGTTGTATGCACTGATTGCTATTTCGGTTCTGAATCACATTTAGAGGATTATTTCCAATTAATGTCCAGTAACTAAGAGAGGAGTAAAGAAGCCAGAGTCAGGGATCAAATTCACTCAATGTATTAGTTAGTTAAATGAAAGAATGAATTATTTCTCACAACATCAACAAAATGTAAATATGTCACAATAAAACAGCGTAGGCCTACGCAAAATAACCAAACAATAAACCAATGTGTCTTTATCCAAAATAATATGAAGGCAATGAAAATGATGTTAATAAAGGTACTCAGTCTTAAGAAGTCCCAAGTATTTCAGAGGAAGTTCACTCGATGGCAGAAGGGTACAGATGTCCTCAGACGTCGATCATCCAACGCGGTGCAATCCAAGCGAAAGGCAGTTACATGTCGGCAAGGATCCCGGTCTGGTCCGGATAGGGTGAACGCGATGAAACTCCAACCACGAAGCTGCAAGCCTCAGTGTGCGATAGGTTTGTGTGATAGTGTTCAGCTGGATAATCGTGGATAACTTGTATGTCGGTGTGTACATGTGTGTGTGTGATTCTACAATAAAACAAACATACTCAATAAGTTTTCTGTGACAATTTATACAACAAAAAAACCCTGTTATTATCACTTAACGTGAACGCGAGACATCGCAAATATGGAATAATGACATCATATATCAGCAATTCTCTTATAACTGAGGAAAAATCTTATAGATACATTCAACAGATTATCAGACAATGATTATTAGATTAAATAATGTCAGATAAGCACTTACAATCTGCAATGACGCACACGATAATATTCACCGGATAATACCAACGACCTCTGTAAATGATCACACAACTTCGACCGCCCATCACATCTGAATTGCAAACTGGTCACCTCCTAAGTGCTATACTGTCGATCGATGGTTTTATAATCTTAATCCACCTCACGATACAACATGTACTACATTTCTTCTCTCTTTTCTCTATTGCCTCATATCTGATCTCGTCTCACTTTCACCGAACTCGCGAGACTTCCAAATAACATCGCCTATTCAGCAGATACAACACTATACAACTACGAATTAAATTCAACATGACCATGGCCTTTTGCACAGGTGCTCTTAAAGGGAATGTGAGATGTCACTCCGTTTATTTCACGTTATGCCCAAACCACAAATATGACCAATATAGCAACTTCAGACCAACACATTTTAGATTTCGAGATCCGCCTTGCGTTTCAGATTGTTCAAATGGGGCCCTAAGAATGTAAGAGTGTAATAGTGTAAGAGTATAAGAGTGTAAGAGAGTAGAGTGTAAGAGTATAAGAGAGTGGAGTATAAGAGTGTAAGAGAGTAAGAGTGTAAGAGAGTGGAGTATAAGAGTGTAAGAGAGTGGAGTATAAGAGTGTAAGAGAGTAGAGTGTAAGAGTATAAGAGAGTAGAGTGTAAGAGTGTAAGAGAGTAGAGTGTAAGAATTTAAGAAAGTAGAGTGTAAGAGAGTAAGAGTGTAAGAGAGTAGAGTGTAAGAATTTAAGAAAGTAGAGTGTAAGAGAGTAAGAGTGTAAGAGAGTAGAGTATAAGAGAGTAAGAGTGTAAGAGAGTAGAGTGTAAGAGAGTAAGAGTGTAAGAGAGTAAGAGAGTAAGAGAGTAAGAGTGTAAGAGAGTAAAGAGTGTAAGAGAGTAAGTGTAAGAGTGTAAGAGAGTAGAGTGTAAGAGAGTAGAGTGTAAGAGAGTAAGAGTGTAAGAGAGTAAGTGTAAGAGTGTAAGAGAGTAGAGTGTAAGAGAGTAGAGTGTAAGAGAGTAAGAGAGTAGAGTGTAAGAGAGTAAGAGTGTAAGAGAGTAAGAGTGTAAGAGAGTAGAGTGTAAGAGTGTAAGAGAGTAAGAGTGTAAGAGAGTAAGAGTGTAAGAGAGTAGAGTGTAAGAGTGTAAGAGAGTAAGAGTGTAAGAGTGTAAGAGAGTAAGAGTGTAAGAGAGTAAGAGTGTAAGAGAGTAGAGTGTAAGAGAGTAGAGTCTAAGAGAGTAAGAGTGTAAGAGAGTAAGAGTGTAAGAGAGTAGAGTGTAAGAGAGTAAGAGTGTAAGAGAGTAAGAGTGTAAGAGAGTAGAGTGTAAGAGAGTAAGAGTGTAAGAGAGTAAAAGTGTAAGAGACGAAGAGTGTAAGAGAGTAAGAGTGTAAGAGAGTAAGAGTGTAAGAGAGTAAGAGCGTAAGAGAGTAGAGTGTAAGAGAGTAAGAGTGTAAGAGAGTAGAGTGTAAGAGAGTAGAGTGTAAGAGAGTGAGAGTGTAAGAGAGTAAGAGTGTAAGAGAGTAAGAGTGTAAGAGAGTAGAGTGTAAGAGAGTAAGAGTGTAAGATAGTAGATTGTAAGAGAGTAAGAGTGTAAGAGTGTAAGAGTGTAAGAGTGTAAGAGAGTAAGAGTGTGAGAGTAAGAGTGTAAGAGAGTAAGAGTGTAAGAGAGTAGAGTGTAAGACAGTAAGAGTGTAAGAGAGTAGAGTGTAAGAGAGTAAGAGTGTAAGAGTGTAAGAGAGTAAGAGTGTAAGAGAGTAAGAGTGTAAGAAAGTAGAGTATAAGAGAGTAAGAGTGTAAGAGAGTAAGAGTGTAAGAGAGTAAGAGTGTAAGAGAGTAGCGTGTAAGAGAGTAAGAGTGTAAGAGAGTAGAGTGTAAGAGAGTAAGAGTGTAAGAGAGTAAGAGTGTAAGAGAGTAAGAGTGTAAGAGTGTAAGAGAGTAAGAGTGTAAGAGTGTAAGAGTGTAAGAGAGTAAGAGTGTAAGAGTGTAAGAGAGTAAGTGTAAGAGTGTAAGAGAGTAAGAGTGTAAGAGAGTAGAGTATAAGAGAGTAACAGTTTAAGAGAGTAGAGTGTAAGAGAGTAAGAGTGTAAGAGAGTAGAGTGTAAGAGAGTAAGAGAGTAAGAGTGTAAGAGAGTAGAGTGTAAGAGAGTAAGAGTGTATGAGTTTATGAGTGTATGAGTGTAAGAGAGTAAGAGTGTAAGAGAGTAGAGTGTAAGAGTGTAAGAGAATAGAGTGTAAGAGTGTATGAGTGTAAGAGAGTAAGAGTGTAAGAGAGTAGAGTGTGAGAGAGTAGAGTGTAAGAGAGTAAGAGTGTAAGAGTGTATGAGTGTAAGAGAGTAGAGTGTAAGAGAGTAAGAGTGTAAGAGTGTAAGAGTGAAAACGTGTAGAGTGTAGAGTGTAAGA
The DNA here is from genome assembly GCA_031834385.1 of Semotilus atromaculatus. Taxonomy (NCBI): domain Eukaryota; kingdom Metazoa; phylum Chordata; class Actinopteri; order Cypriniformes; family Leuciscidae; genus Semotilus; species Semotilus atromaculatus. The sequence goes on from JAULUF010000084.1 coordinate 29,356,118, forward strand.
GTGTAATAGAATAGAGTGTAAGAGTGTACGAGTGTATGAGTGTAAGAGAGTAAGAGTGTAAGAGAGTAGAGTGTAAGAGAGTAGAGTGTAAGAGTATATGAGTGTAAGAGAGTAAGAGTGTAAGAGAGTAGAGTGTAAGAGAGTAGAGTGTAAGAGAGTAAGAGTGTAAGAGAGTAAGAGTGTAAGAGAGTAGAGTGTAAGAGTTTAAGAGTTTAAGAGTGTAAGAGAGTAAGAGTGTAAGAGAGTAAGAGTGTAAGAGTGTAAGAGAGTAGAGTGTAAGAGTGTATGAGTGTAAGAGAGTAGAGTCTAGCTTGTAAGAGTGTAAGAGAGTAGAGTGTAAGAGAGTAGAGTGTAAGAGAGTAGAGTGTAAGAGAGTAAGAGTGTAAGAGAGTAGAGTGTAAGAGAGTAGAGTGTAAGAGTGTAAACGTGTAGAGTGTAAGAGTGTAGAGTGTAGAGTGTAGAGTGTAGAGTGTAAGAGTGTAAGAGAGTAGAGTGTAAGAGTGTAGAGTGTAAGAGAGTAGAGTGTAAGAGTGTATGAGTGTAAGAGAGTAGAGTGTAGATTGTAAGTGTAAGAGAGTATAGTGTAAGAGAGTACGAGTGTAAGAGTGTATGAGTGCAAGAGAGTAGAGTGTAGATTGTAAGAGTGTAAGAGAGTACGAGTGTAAGAGAGTATAGTGTAAGAGAGTACGAGTGTAAGAGTGTATGAGTGCAAGAGAGTAGAGTGTAGATTGTAAGAGTGTAAGAGAGTACGAGTGTAAAAGTGTATGAGTGTAAGAGAGTAGAGTGTAAGAGTGTATGAGTGTAAGAGAGTAGAGTGTAAGAGTGTAAGAGAGTAAGAGTGTAAGAGAGTAAGAGTGTAAGAGAGTAGAGTGTAAGAGAGTAAGAGTGTAAGAGAGTAGAGTGTAAGAGAGTAAGAGTGTAAGAGAGTAAGAGTGTAAGAGAGTAAGAGTGTAAGAGTGTAAGAGAGTAAGAGAGTAAGAGTGTAAGAGAGTAGTGTAAGAGAGTAAGAGAGTAGAGTGTAAGAGAGTAAGAGTGTAAGAGAGTAAGAGTGTAAGAGAGTAAGAGTGTAAGAGAGTAGAGTGTAAGAGAGTAAGAGTGTAAGAGAGTAGAGTGTAAGAGTTTAAGAGTTTAAGAGTGTAAGAGAGTAAGAGTGTAAGAGAGTAAGAGTGTAAGAGTGTAAGAGAGTAAAGTGTAAGAGTGTATGAGTGTAAGAGAGTAGAGTCTAGCTTGTAAGAGAGCAGAGTCTAGCTTGTAAGAGAGTAGAGTGTAAGAGAGTAGAGTGTAAGAGAGTAGAGTGTGAGAGAGTAAGAGTGTAAGAGAGTAGAGTGTAAGAGAGTAGAGTGTAAGAGTGTAAACGTGTAGAGTGTAAGAGTGTAGAGTGTAGAGTGTAGAGTGTAGAGTGTAAGAGTGTAAGAGAGTAGAGTGTAAGAGTGTAAGAGTGTAGAGTGTAAGAGAGTAAGAGTGTAAGAGAGTAAGAGTGTAAGAGAGTAGAGTGTAAGAGAGTAAGAGTGTAAGAGAGTAAGAGTGTAAGAGAGTAGAGTGTAAGAGAGTAAGAGTGTAAGAGAGTAAAAGTGTAAGAGACGAAGAGTGTAAGAGAGTAAGAGTGTAAGAGAGTAAGAGTGTAAGAGAGTAAGAGTGTAAGAGAGTAGAGTGTAAGAGAGTAAGAGTGTAAGAGATTAGAGTGTAAGAGAGTAAGAGTGTAAGAGAGTAGAGTGTAAGAGAGTGAGAGTGTAAGAGAGTAAGAGTGTAAGAGAGTAAGAGTGTAAGAGAGTAGAGTGTAAGAGAGTAAGAGTGTAAGATAGTAGATTGTAAGAGAGTAAGAGTGTAAGAGTGTAAGAGAGTAAGAGTGTGAGAGTAAGAGTGTAAGATAGTAAGAGTGTAAGAGAGTAGAGTGTAAGACAGTAAGAGTGTAAGAGAGTAGAGTGTAAGAGAGTAAGAGTGTAAGAGAGTAAGAGTGTAAGAGAGTAAGAGTGTAAGAGAGTAAGAGTGTAAGAAAGTAGAGTATAAGAGAGTAAGAGTGTAAGAGAGTAAGAGTGTAAGAGAGTAAGAGTGTAAGAGAGTAGCGTGTAAGAGAGTAAGAGTGTAAGAGAGTAGTGTAAGAGAGTAAGAGTGTAAGAGAGTAAGAGTGTAAGAGAGTAAGAGTGTAAGAGAGTAGAGTGTAAGAGAGTAAGAGTGTAAGAGTGTAAGAGAGTAAGAGTGTAAGAGTGTAAGAGAGTAAGAGTGTAAGAGAGTAAGTGTAAGAGTGTAAGAGAGTAAGAGTGTAAGAGAGTAGAGTATAAGAGAGTAACAGTTTAAGAGAGTAGAGTGTAAGAGAGTAAGAGTGTAAGAGAGTAGAGTGTAAGAGAGTAAGAGAGTAAGAGTGTAAGAGAGTAGAGTGTAAGAGAGTAAGAGTGTATGAGTTTATGAGTGTATGAGTGTAAGAGTAAGAGTGTAAGAGAGTAGAGTGTAAGAGTGTAAGAGAATAGAGTGTAAGAGTGTATGAGTGTAAGAGAGTAAGAGTGTAAGAGAGTAGAGTGTGAGAGAGTAGAGTGTAAGAGAGTAAGAGTGTAAGAGTGTATGAGTGTAAGAGAGTAGAGTGTAAGAGAGTAAGAGTGTAAGAGTGTAAGAGTGAAAACGTGTAGAGTGTAGAGTGTAAGAGTGTAAGAGAATAGAGTGTAAGAGTGTACGAGTGTATGAGTGTAAGAGAGTAAGAGTGTAAGAGAGTAGAGTGTAAGAGAGTAGAGTGTAAGAGTATATGAGTGTAAGAGAGTAAGAGTGTAAGAGAGTAGAGTGTAAGAGAGTAGAGTGTAAGAGAGTAAGAGTGTAAGAGAGTAGAGTGTAAGAGTTTAAGAGTTTAAGAGTGTAAGAGAGTAAGAGTGTAAGAGAGTAAGAGTGTAAGGCTGCGTCCCAATACCTCCCCTTGCCCTAGATTTCTGCCCTAACCCTTGTTTTTGCGCGTTCTCGTGTAGGGGTAGGGTGTCCCAATACTCTAAAGAGCAAGGGGGAGTGCTATTCTCCCCTTAAAATCAACCCTCAAAACATAGTGCGGTCCGATGCAGGCTTAAAACGAAGTGGAAGATGAAATTACCCAGGATACCTTGCGAACTCAGCGAGCCAGCCAAATTTTTCAACCAAGATGGCGGGCACAGCTGGAAAGGAGCAACTGAATTGTAAGTATATTTTCGCAAATAAGCATGTTAAAATTTCAAAATATGTTGGAATATGTTAGTTTGATGCACATCCAATGGACTGTTGGGTTTTGAACACTAATGTTAGAAAATATTTCACGAAGCTATCTGACGATGTTCATATGATATCTGCCGAGTGCTTCAAAAGAGTCTGCCAATCAAATATACATCTGATATGGGTAGTTAATCTAATTTTATTTCTGATTTTGGCTTCTAAGGATTATATAAAAGAAGATAATTATGTGAGGTAAAGTTATTAAAAACTAGCCGCGCTCTTCTAGCTAGCGCATCATCTTTCCCTTCACAGCGCGCTGTCATTTCTCTCTAAACCCAAACTTAACGTCAGAATCAGCACTGCTGTTTCTAAATTGCGGGACGTTGTTGGTGGTAAAAACAGCTACTAAAAGCACAATGATCCGCGCAAGAGACGTTGCCCCGGTTCCCATGGAGGCGCGCGCGCGCTCGGAAACGGATTGCAACTAACTATACTTTGGTTAACTATAGCAAACTATACTTTGGGTTTTGTGTGCGCTTCTAAACGATCAAATACACACAAATATATGGCAAAATAACCGGTTTAGAGATTCACTTAAACACAGTTGATGTCTTAAATGGGAGTTAACATTGTGTATTATTAGATCTGCATTCGGTCTTAAAGTGGCAGCATCTAATAAACCTGCTAATGATTACACCTTTAATGTGAATAAAACAACTAAAGGCAAAGAGAAAATAAGATGTTTAAGAATGAATAACTTTAGCTTTAATAAGCATTAATCTATCTATAATAAACTATGCTGTGTTATTTTACATTTGATTACTTTATTCGATTTCTAGCATATTATTATGGATACTTATATCCTGATCATAACTTATATCCTGATCATAACTGGGATAGTTATGTGAATGTATTCACACTCCTCAGATTGTATTGACCAAATATATGTTTAGTTCTCTCCTGTTAATTTGCAATTTACTAAGTGGCAACTGGTCTCTTATTTCAGGGACTTGACTACAGGGTCTCTCATTTCTGAATGAAAATAGTAGTAGTAGTAGACACGTCGACGCTGCGCGTGACGTAGTGAGGTTTGCTGCGCGTGACGTAGTGAGGTTTGCCGCGCTAATTTCCATATAGTGGTGTCCCATTTCATAGGGAAAGATCTTCAACTCCACTTCCCTCGTTGAGGGGACTTTACTTTTGAGGGCACTCAAAACCAAGTGGAAGTTTTAAGGGGGGAGAAATGGGACAGGGCCTAAGAGTGTAAGAGAGTAGAGTGTAAGAGTGTATGAGTGTAAGAGAGTAGAGTCTAGCTTGTAAGAGTGTAAGAGAGTAGAGTGTAAGAGAGTAGAGTGTAAGAGAGTAGAGTGTAAGAGAGTAAGAGTGTAAGAGAGTAGAGTGTAAGAGAGTAGAGTGTAAGAGTGTAAACGTGTAGAGTGTAAGAGTGTATAGTGTAGAGTGTAGAGTGTAGAGTGTAGAGTGTAAGAGTGTAAGAGAGTAGAGTGTAAGAGTGTAAGAGTGTAGAGTGTAAGAGAGTAGAGTGTAAGAGTGTAAGAGTGTATGAGTGTAAGAGAGTAGAGTGTAAGAGTGTAAGAGAGTAGAGTGTAGATTGTAAGTGTAAGAGAGTATAGTGTAAGAGAGTACGAGTGTAAGAGTGTATGAGTGCAAGAGAGTAGAGTGTAGATTGTAAGAGTGTAAGAGAGTACGAGTGTAAGAGTGTATGAGTGTAAGAGAGTAGAGTGTAAGAGTGTATGAGTGTAAGAGAGTAGAGTGTAAGAGAGTAAGAGTGTAAGAGAGTAGAGTGTAAGAGAGTAAGAGTGTAAGAGAGTAAGAGTGTAAGAGAGTAAGAGTGTAAGAGAGTAGAGTGTAAGAGTGTAAGAGTGTAAGAGAGTAAGAGTGTAAGAGAGTAAGAGTGTAAGAGAGTAAGAGTGTAAGAGAGTAGAGTGTAAGAGAGTAAGAGTGTAAGAGAGTAGAGTGTAAGAGAGTAAGAGTGTAAGAGAGTAAGAGTGTAAGAGAGTAAGAGTGTAAGAGAGTAAGAGTGTAAGAGTGTAAGAGAGTAAGAGAGTAAGAGTGTAAGAGAGTAGTGTAAGAGAGTAAGAGAGTAGAGTGTAAGAGAGTAAGAGTGTAAGAGAGTAAGAGTGTAAGAGAGTAAGAGTGTAAGACAGTAGAGTGTAAGAGAGTAAGAGTGTAAGAGAGTAGAGTGTAAGAGTTTAAGAGTTTATGAGTGTAAGAGAGTAAGAGTGTAAGAGAGTAAGAGTGTAAGAGTGTAAGAGAGTAAAGTGTAAGAGTGTATGAGTGTAAGAGAGTAGAGTCTAGCTTGTAAGAGTGTAAGAGAGTAGTAGAGTGTAAGAGAGTAGAGTGTAAGAGAGTAGAGTGTAAGAGAGTAAGAGTGTAAGAGAGTAGAGTGTAAGAGAGTAGAGTGTAAGAGTGTAAACGTGTAGAGTGTAAGAGTGTAGAGTGTAGAGTGTAGAGTGTAGAGTGTAAGAGTGTAAGAGAGTAGAGTGTAAGAGTGTAAGAGTGTAGAGTGTAGAGTGTAAGAGAGTAAGAGTGTAAGAGTGTAAGAGTGTAGTGTAAGAGAGTACGAGTGTAAGAGTGTATGAGTGCAAGAGAGTAGAGTGTAGATTGTAAGAGTGTAAGAGAGTACGAGTGTAAGAGTGTATGAGTGTAAGAGAGTAGAGTGTAAGAGTGTATGAGTGTAAGAGAGTAGAGTGTAAGAGAGTAAGAGTGTAAGAGAGTAGAGTGTAAGAGAGTAGAGTGTAAGAGAGTAAGAGTGTAAGAGTGTAAGAGAGTAAGAGTGTAAGAGAGTAAGAGTGTAAGAGAGTAGAGTGTAAGAGTGTAAGAGTGTAAGAGAGTAAGAGTGTAAGAGAGTAAGAGTGTAAGAGAGTAGAGTGTAAGAGAGTAAGAGTGTAAGAGAGTAGAGTGTAAGAGAGTAAGAGTGTAAGAGAGTAAGAGTGTAAGAGAGTAAGAGTGTAAGAGTGTAAGAGAGTAAGAGAGTAAGAGTGTAAGAGAGTAAGAGTGTAAGAGAGTAAGAGTGTAAGAGTGTAAGAGTGTAAGAGAGTAGAGTGTAAGAGAGTAAGAGTGTAAGAGTGTAAGAGTGTAAGAGAGTAAGAGTGTAAGAGAGTAAGAGTGTAAGAGAGTAAGAGTGTAAGAGTGTAAGAGAGTAAGAGAGTAAGAGTGTAAGAGAGTAGTGTAAGAGAGTAAGAGAGTAGAGTGTAAGAGAGTAAGAGTGTAAGAGAGTAAGAGTGTAAGAGAGTAAGAGTGTAAGAGAGTAGAGTGTAAGAGAGTAAGAGTGTAAGAGAGTAGAGTGTAAGAGTTTAAGAGTTTAAGAGTGTAAGAGAGTAAGAGTGTAAGAGTGTAAGAGAGTAGAGTGTAAGAGTGTATGAGTGTAAGAGAGTAGAGTCTAGCTTGTAAGAGTGTAAGAGAGTAGAGTGTAAGAGAGTAGAGTGTAAGAGTGTATGAGTGTAAGAGTGTATGAGTGTAAGAGAGTAGAGTCTAGCTTGTAAGAGTGTAAGAGAGTAGAGTGTAAGAGAGTAGAGTGTAAGAGAGTAGAGTGTAAGAGAGTACGAGTGTAAGAGTGTATGAGTGCAAGAGAGTAGAGTGTAAGAGAGTAAGAGTGTAAGAGAGTAGAGTGTAAGAGAGTAAGAGTGTAAGAGAGTAGAGTGTAAGAGTTTAAGAGTTTAAGAGTGTAAGAGAGTAAGAGTGTAAGAGAGTAAGAGTGTAAGAGTGTAAGAGTGTAAGAGTGTAAGAGAGTAAGAGTGTAAGAGAGTAAGAGTGTAAGAGAGTAGAGTGTAAGAGTGTATGAGTGTAAGAGAGTAGAGTCTAGCTTGTAAGAGTGTAAGAGAGTAGAGTGTAAGAGAGTAGAGTGTAAGAGTGTATGAGTGTAAGAGAGTAGAGTCTAGCTTGTAAGAGTGTAAGAGAGTAGAGTGTAAGAGAGTAGAGTGTAAGAGAGTAGAGTGTAAGAGAGTACGAGTGTAAGAGTGTATGAGTGCAAGAGAGTAGAGTGCAAGAGAGTAGAGTGTAGATTGTAAGAGTGTAAGAGAGTACGAGTGTAAGAGTGTATGAGTGTAAGAGAGTAGAGTCTAGCTTGTAAGAGTGTAAGAGAGTAGAGTGTAAGAGAGTAGAGTGTAAGAGAGTAGAGTGTAAGAGAGTACGAGTGTAAGAGTGTATGAGTGCAAGAGAGTAGAGTGTAGATTGTAAGAGTGTAAGAGAGTAGAGTGTAAGAGAGTAGAGTGTAATAGTGTATGAGTGCAAGAGAGTAGAGTGCAAGAGAGTAGAGTGTAGATTGTAAGAGTGTAAGAGAGTACGAGTGTAAGAGTGTATGAGTGTAAGAGAGTAGAGTCTAGCTTGTAAGAGTGTAAGAGAGTAGAGTGTAAGAGAGTAGAGTGTAAGAGAGTAGAGTGTAAGAGAGTACGAGTGTAAGAGTGTATGAGTGCAAGAGAGTAGAGTGTAGATTGTAAGAGTGTAAGAGAGTAGAGTGTAAGAGAGTAGAGTGTAAGAGAGTAGAGTGTAAGAGAGTAGAGTGTAATAGTGTAGTATGCTTCTGCCATGTCCACGTCACTTCTGCCGATCCAGAGACAGTTCACGTCACTTCTGCTGATCTAGAGACTGTTCACGTCACTTCCTCTGAGCCAGTTTCTACGGACAAGATGGCCGATCCAGAGAATGTTCACGTCACTTCCTCCGAGCCAGTGTCTACGGACAAGATGGCCAATCCAGAGACTGCTCACGTGTTCACGTCACTTCTGCCGATCCAGAGACTGTTCACGTCACTTCTGCCGATCCAGAGACAGTTCACGTCACTTCTGCCGATCCAGAGACTGTTCACGTCACTTCTGCTGATCTAGAGACTGTTCACGTCACTTCCTCTGAGCCAGTGTCTACGGACAAGATGGCCGATCCAGAGACTGTTCACGTCACTTCCTCCGAGCCAGTGTCTACGGACAAGATGGCCACCTCCGAGCCAGTGTCTACGGACAAGATGGCCTCCGCCACAGAGTCTGTTTCTGTTCCCGAGCCAGTGTGTGTGTCTGTTCCCGAGCCAGTGTGTGTGTCTGTTCCCGAGCCAGTGTGTGTGTGTCTTTTCCCGAGCCAGTGTGTGTGTCTGTTCCCGAGCCAGTGTGTGTGTCTGTTCCCGAGCCCGTGTGTGTGTCTGTTCCCGAGCCAGTGTGTGTGTCTGTTCCCGAGCCAGTGTGTGTGTCTGTTCCCGAGCCTGTGTATGTGTCTGTTCCCGAGCCAGTGTGTGTGTCTGTTCCCGAGCCAGTGTGTGTGTCTGCTCCCGAGCCAGTGTGTGTGTGTGTCAGTGTCTGTTCCTTCTCCTGAGTCAGTGTCTGTTCCTGTTCCCGAGCCGCCGTGGCCGCCCGAGGGGTCTTCACCGCCGTGGTCCCCTGCAGTTCAGGCTCCGCCCTGGCCGCCTGCGCGCCCTTGCAATGCTCTGGTCCCATCCCCCTGCACAGACTTGGCCCTCCTTCCCTCCCCCAAGACCACCTCCGCGTCACCACCCTCCTGAACTTGTGTTTTTTTTTTTGTGTGTGTGTTTTGGTGTTACACTACGGGCGTCGGGAGCCGCCCATAGGGGGGGGGGCCATGTCACGGTGTGGGTTTTGTGTCTTGTGTTTTTTTCTTGTCTGTCATGTGTTCCCCTGTCTTTTCATGTTCAGCTGTCTCCCGTTATGTTGATTAGTCTCCCCAGGTGTCTCGGTTTACCACGCCCCCTTGTTATCTTGTTTAGTTTGTCTGTTTGTGTATTTATACCTCTGTGTTTCAGTTGTGTTTTGTCGGTCGTTGTTTCCTGTTGCTGGTTGATGTTTTAGGTTATGTTCCAAGTCCCGTGTTTCTTGTTCTGAGTTTTCCCTGGATTATTTGGATTTTGGTTTGTTGGATTATTAAACTCTCTGCTTCATTCCTGCCTCAACGTAACACTCTGGGAGCCGTTATTCATAGGATGAAGCTTTGCCCAGAAATAGGTTACCCAACATTTACCCGGCTATTTGACAGTATGGTGGGATCTATTTTGTTTTATGCAGCTGGGGTCTGGGGCTTTGAAGATGCTCCTGAATGTAATAGATTGCAGAGCAGGGCCATGAGGTGATTCCTTGGAGTACACAGGTTCACTACTAGAGTTGCGCTAGAGGGAGATATGGGTTGGGAGCCTTGTTTGGTGAAACAAAAGGTGGAATTAATAAGATTATGGAATCGTTTTATAAGATTACCTGAAGATAGACTTACTCTGAAAGTTTTTGATTGGGATAAAGCTCACAATTATCCTTGGTCAATGGAGGTCCTTGGAATACTCTCATCAGTAAAAGCACAGTATATATTTACAAATACTTTACAATGTGATATATCTCAGGTCAGGTAGTTTTTGTTTAATTCTTATAAAGAGCAATGGCAACAGCAGGTGTTAAATAAGCCCAAACTGAGAAGTTATGTTCACTTTAAAAATGAATACTCCGCAGAGCCTTATGTCAAATGCTGGTTAACTAGATTACAGAGGTCTTTGTGTGCCCAGCTTAGAGCTGGAGTGTTACCCTTGCAGATTGAGGTGGGGCGCTATAAAGGTGTCCCAGAAGAGGATATATTATGTGTTTTGTGTGATTTAATGGTTGTTGAGGATGAATGGCATTTTTTGTTTTTTTGTCCTTTATATCATGAATTAAGAATGGGTATGTTTGAGAGAATTCAATATAAAAAGCCTGATTTGTTTTGGATGACGGATGGGGATATGTTGAATTGGCTCTTTGAAAATGAAATCTATAGTTTGGCTAGATATGTGGAAAAGGCGTGGACACTTAGGCAAAGGAATTTATATCCTGACCTAAACTGACAGTGTCTTGTCTTGTTTTGTTTGTTTATATTGGGAAAATGATGGTAATGTATCTTTTATGATGGTCATCTTCCTATATGCTTTGTATGATGGTCATATTTTTGTATTATGTTTGTTTTATGTTATTAGTGTCTTTTAAGCCTTTTTGGGCTGGGCATCTAAGTGCAAGACACTTTAATAAATAAAATAATAAAAAAATAAATAAAGTAAGAGAGTAGAGTGTAAGAGTGTATGAGTGTAAGAGAAACAGAAGCGTTCACTAGCGTTTACTCTGAGCATTAATCAGAGGAAGTATATTTCTGTCACTGACTCTGAGATGAGCATTACTGTGGCTGTTGTCTCTGTTAAAAGCGGGTTAATTATTCAGTAAGTGGAAAAGAAAGTGGTGTTTTTTAATAGTGTGAGTCATAATTTGGTATATCTACTGCAACTGATCTATGGACAATATTCTTTTAACAAATTAATTTGCATGAATTTTCAGTCGTTCTTGGTTCACTGAATAAGATTAATGTTTTTTTCTTTAAATATTTGTATCCAAAATTTCTACCCGCTAAAATATTTTAGAGTTTATATTCAATATAAAAACGCCCATGAAGATTTTATTAATTTAGGGGGTGACTTAAAATTAGAAATTGTGTGCTTTTCACTTGTTTTAGCTTATTTCCGTGCTCATTTTGTCTTAATTTTGTCTCAAATCCTGTAAAGTCATATCAATTATAAATATAAATTCATTCAGGTTTGGAATGGTATATAATGAAATAATGAGTATTTCATGATAAAATGCTGTATCTTTCTCAGGGCACTGAATTGATGTAGCCACTGGGTGGCGCTATAATCCACTGACAAGCTCTTCTCCATTAGTGCAGATACAACACACACACACACACACACACTCACTCACACACACACACACACACACACACACACATAGAGACTCTCTCGCACGCACGCACGCACGCACACACACACACACACACACACACACAAACAGACCTCTGAACGTGCCTCTGAGAACATCAACACTCTCTTCTGTCCTCTAGGTGGCGTACTTGAACTTGTTATAGAAGACAAAATTATTTTTCATACTGTAAACAATATTCTCTCAATGGTTTATGATAATCCAGAGAGTATTACAATGCACTTGAAAAACATTTCAATTTATCCAGCACACTTTAATGTGAATCTACATTAAAATTAATTAGAGCACTTGTTTCTTGTTTCTTGTTCTTCAGTTCCTTGATTTTTCCAGGGATTTGAGATCCCAGCATTTACAACATTTACTTAATCTGTGTGTGTGTGTGTGTGTGTGTGTGTGTGTGTGTGTGTGTGTGTGTATGAGAATAATGTTTTATATATATATATATATATATATATATATATATATATATATATATATATATTAGTTTTAGTTATATTTTAACTACGCCATGGTTTTAAACCATCTACGCCATGGTTTTAAAGCAGAGCATATTCTGTCAAAAAAAGGATTTAACAGTGAGATCCAGGGGAGATGAATGGAAAGATTGGTCGTTATTGGAGCCCTAGTGCAGGTGTGGACAGCTTTACACCAGCTTTACTCCAGCTTTACTCCAGCTCTACACCAGCTTTACACCAGCTCTTCGCCATCTTTACATCAGCTCTACCCCAGCTCTACGCCATCTTTACATCAGCTCTACCCCAGCTCTACGCCATCTTTACATCAGCTCTGCGCCAGCTCTACACCATCTTTACGCCAGCTCTACACCAGCTCTACGCCATCTTTACACCAGCTCTACGCCAGCTCTACGCCATCTTTACACCAGCTCTACGCCAGCTTTACGCCAGCTCTACACCAGCTCTACACCAGCTCTACACCAGCTTTACACCATCTTTACGCCAGCTCTACACCAGCTCTACACCAGCTTTACACCAGCTCTACACCAGCTTTGCGCCAGCTCTACGCCAGCTCTACACCAGCTTTACACCAGTGTAGTGTTGACTGTACTCCAGCAGGGGGTGTCAGTTCTCTCCTCTCTCTCCTCTTCTCTCTGAGCTTGAGTCTTTAGCTTATGTTCTTTGACTTTTGTAGCTCAATTCCATTCAGTATCATTTCATTTATACACTTTTCAGTTTTGAGACATGAATAAAAGTGTTATTTATTTATTTATTTATTTATTTCATGAAGACAATATTGGTTGATTTGGCATAATCAAATCATTGGCATGAACTGAAGTGGTGAATTGTTAAGTTATGAACATGAAATGACATTATTTCACTGACAATGTTTTAGTTAACATGAAATGAACAATTCGAATTTTATTTCTAAGTTGTAAATGCTCGTACTCTTGACACAGTGGGCATTATAACAGCGATGAAGATCCTCCTCATGTAAAGCCGGTAAAGTGAAGAGTTCTGCGTTAGAGAAAGCCCTGCGTTAGATCTTCATCATACTATGAAATTGACGGTGCCAAATTCATCTAATCCTAGTTAATGTTTTAACAAGAAAATCTAATTATGGAACGCATCCTGAATTGCCTCATTCAATCGCCATGACAACCGGAACATCAGCATGACGGTGATCCCCAGTGAAGGCTTTGTGTTTGTGTGTGTGTGTGTGTGTGTGTGTGTGTGTGTGTGTGTGTGTGTGTGTGTGTGTGTGTGTGTGTGTGTGTGTGTGTGTGTGTGTGTGTGCATGTGTTACTGTCCCTGTTGAAGCAGAGATCTGGAGGAATCTACCGTTCACATCACACACACTGCTTTTGCATCTGTTTATCTCTCTATGCTTAAGATGCTCAGTCTAACCCCAAAATATTTATTTCTGTCAGGACCACTATCGTCAAATACGATTGACAATTAGCATACAGTTTGGATTGGCGGTATGGTTCCGTTCTGGGTGAGAACTCCCTGCGCATCCAGTCAGCCTTGCATGGATGAGAGCAGAATTTTCTGTTTAGGGTTACCCTTAGGGTAAACAGAACAGAACCAACATGAATGTTTTGCAGATATAATTTTTTCAAGATTTTAAAGTATAACATAATTCGAGAATTTATTCTGATTCTAGGGGAATCAGAATGTCAAATCCTGACTGAGACAGGTGGAGCTGGGGAGGGAGGAGGGTAATCCTGACTGAGACAGGAGGAGCTGGGGAGGGAGGAGGGTAATCCTGACTGAGACAGGTGGAGCTGGGGAGAGAGGAGGGTAATCCTGACTGAGACAGGAGGAGCTGGGGAAGGAGGAGGGTAATCCTGACTGAGACAGGAGGAGCTGGAGAGGGAGGAGGGTAATCCTGACTGAGACAGGAGGAGCTGGGGAAGGAGGAGGGTAATCCTGACTGAGACAGGTGGAGCTGGGGAGGGAGGAGGGTAATCCTGACTGAGACAGGTGGAGCTGGGGAGGGAGGAGGCTAATCCTGACTGAGACAGGTGGAGCTGGGGAGAGAGGAGGGTAATCCTGACTGAGACAGGTGGAGCTGGGGAGGGAGGAGGGTAATCCTGACTGAGACAGGTGGAGCTGGGGAGGGAGGAGGGTAATCCTGACTGAGACAGGTGGAGCTGGGGAGGGAGGAGGGTAATCCTGACTGAGACAGGTGGAGCTGGGGAGAGAGGAGGGTAATCCTGACTGAGACAGGTGGAGCTGGGGAGGGAGGAGAGTAATCCTGACTGAGACAGGTGGAGCTGGGGAGGGAGGAGGGTAATACTGACTGAGACAGGTGGAGCTGGGGAGGGAGGAGGGTAATACTGACTGAGACAGGTGGAGCTGGGGAGGGAGGAGAGTAATCCTGACTGAGACAGGTGGAGCTGGGGAGGGAGGAGGGTAATACTGACTGAGACAGGTGGAGCTGGGGAGGGAGGAGGGTAATCCTGACTGAGACAGGTGGAGCTGGGGAGGGAGGAGGGTAATACTGACTGAGACAGGAGGAGCTGGGGAGGGAGGAGGGTAATCCTGACTGAGACAGGAGGAGCTGGGGAGGGAGGAGGGTAATCCTGACTGAGACAGGAGGAGCTGGGGAGGGAGGAGGGTAATCCTGACTGAGACAGGAGGAGCTGGGGAGGGAGGAGGGTAATACTGACTGAGACAGGAGGAGCTGGGGAGAGAGGAGGGTAATCCTGACTGAGACAGGAGGAGCTGGGGAGAGAGGAGGGTAATACTGACTGAGACAGGAGGAGCTGGGGAGGGAGGAGGGTAATCCTGACTGAGACAGGAGGAGCTGGGGAGGGAGGAGGGTAATCCTGACTGAGACAGGAGGAGCTGGGGAGGGAGGAGGGTAATCCTGACTGAGACAGGTGGAGCTGGGGAGGGAGGAGGGTAATCCTGACTGAGACAGGAGGAGCTGGGGAGGGAGGAGGGTAATCCTGACTGAGACAGGAGGAGCTGGGGAGGGAGGAGGATAATCCTGACTGAGACAGGTGGAGCTGGGGAGAGAGGAGGGTAATCCTGACTGAGACAGGAGGAGCTGGGGAGAGAGGAGGGTAATCCTGACTGAGACAGGTGGAGCTGGGGAGAGAGGAGGGTAATCCTGACTGAGACAGGAGGAGCTGGGGAAGGAGGAGGGTAATCCTGACTGAGACAGGTGGAGCTAGGGAGAGAGGAGGGTAATACTGACTGAGACAGGACGAGCTGGGGAGAGAGGAGGGTAATCCTGACTGAGACAGGAGGAGCTGGGGAGGGAGGAGGGTAATCCTGACTGAGACAGGAGGAGCTGGGGAGGGAGGAGGGTAATCCTGACTGAGACAGGTGGAGCTGGGGAGGGAGGAGGGTAATCCTGACTGAGACAGGAGGAGCTGGGGAGGGAGGAGGGTAATCCTGACTGAGACAGGTGGAGCTGGGGAGAGAGGAGGGTAATCCTGACTGAGACAGGAGGAGCTGGGGAGAGAGGAGGGTAATCCTGACTGAGACAGGTGGAGCTGGGGAGAGAGAAGGGTAATCCTGACTGAGACAGGAGGAGCTGGGGAAGGAGGAGGGTAATCCTGACTGAGACAGGTGGAGCTGGGGAGAGAGGAGGGTAATCCTGACTGAGACAGGACGAGCTGGGGAGAGAGGAGGGTAATCCTGACTGAGACAGGTGGAGCTGGGGAGAGAGGAGGGTAATCCTGACTGAGACAGGAGGAGCTGGGGAAGGAGGAGGGTAATCCTGACTGAGACAGGTGGAGCTGGGGAGAGAGGAGGATAATCCTGACTGAGACAGGTGGAGCTGGGGAGAGAGGAGGGTAATCCTGACTGAGACAGGTGGAGCTGGGGAGAGAGGAGGGTAATCCTGACTGAGACATGTGGAGCTGGGGAGGGAGGAGGGTAATCCTGACTGAGACAGGACGAGCTGGGGAGGGAGGGGAGTAATCCTGACTGAGACAGGTGGAGCTGGGGAGGGAAGAGGGTAATCCTGACTGAGACAGGAGGAGCTGGGGAGGGAGGAGGGTAATCCTGACTGAGACAGTCAGGATTACCCTCTGACTGAGGACCTGGGGAGGGAGGAGGGTAATCCTGACTGAGACAGGTGGAGCTGGGGAGGGAGGAGGGTAATCCTGACTGAGATAGGAGGAGCTGGGGAGGGAGGAGGGTAATCCTGACTGAGATAGGAGGAGCTGGGGAGGGAGGAGGGTAATCCTGACTGAGACAGGAGGAGCTGGGGAGAGAGGAGGGTAATCCTGACTGAGACAGGAGGAGCTGGGGAGGGAGGAGGGTAATCCTGACTGAGATAGGAGGAGCTGGGGAGGGAGGAGGGTAATCCTGACTGAGATAGGAGGAGCTGGGGAGGGAGGAGGGTAATCCTGACTGAGACAGGAGGAGCTGGGGAGGGAGGAGGGTAATACTGACTGAGACAGGAGGACCTGGGGAGGGAGGAGGGTAATCCTGACTGAGACAAGAGGAGCTGGGGAGGGAGGAGGGTAATCCTGACTGAGACAGAAGGGGCTGGGGAGGGAGGAGGGTAATCCTGACTGAGACAGGAGGACCTGGGGAGAGAGGAGGGTAATCCTGACTGAGACAGGAGGAGCTGGGGAGGGAGGAGGGTAATCCTGACTGAGACAGGTGGAGCTGGGGAGAGAGGAGGGTAATCCTGACTGAGACATGTGGAGCTGGGGAGGGAGGAGGGTAATCCTGACTGAGACAGGTGGAGCTGGGGAGGGAGGGGAGTAATCCTGACTGAGACAGGTGGAGCTGGGGAGGGAAGAGGGTAATCCTGACTGAGACAGGAGGAGCTGGGGAGGGAGGAGGGTAATCCTGACTGAGACAGGAGGAGCTGGGGAGGGAGGAGGGTAATCCTGACTGAGACAGGTGGAGCTGGGGAGGAAGGAGGGTAATCCTGACTGGAGACAGGAGGAGCTGGGGAGGGAGGAGGGTAATCCTGACTGAGACAGGAGGAGCTGGGGAGGGAGGAGGGTAATCTTGACTGAGACAGGAGGAGCTGGGGAGGGAGGAGGGTAATCCTGACTGAGACAGGAGGAGCTGGGGTGGGAGGAGGGTAATCCTGAGGTAGACGTTGTATTCCTATAGGTAGACATGGATCAGCTGAGAGTCACTGGTGCAAGCTTGACTAATGCCCGGTCCTGCAGATTTGCTTTGCGTAACATTAGGAAGATCAGGCGCTATCAGAGCATGCTACACAACTCCTTGTTCAAGCGCTTGTTCTATCCAGACTGGACTATTGCAATGCTCTCCTGGCACGATCAAACCTCTGCAGCTAATCCAAAATGCTGCAGCTAGAGTGGTTTTTAACGAGCCGAAGAGAGCACACGTCACTCCTCTCCTCACAAAACTGCACTGGCTGCCAGTTGCAGCTCGCGTCAAATTCAAGTCACTGACGCTTGCTTACAGAACAACCACTGGCTCTGCTCCCTTTTACCTAAACTCATTACTTCAGACTTATGTCCCATCCAGAAATTTGCGCTCTGCAAGCGAACGTCGTCTTGTGGTGCCACGTCAAAGAGGCACAAGATCTCTTTCTCAGACCTTTACCATGACTGTTCCTTGCTGGTGGAATGACCTACCCAACTCAACCAGAGCTGCTGAGTCCGTAGTCATTTTTAAGAAACGGTTGAAGACGCATCTCTTTCGGCAGCACTTGTTCCAGTAATACTAACACTTTCTCTTCCTTTCTATTTATAAAAAAAAAAAAAAAAAAAAATTGTACGGGTTCTACGTTGGATTAAACTGTGAAAGGTTATAGCACTTACATTTTTCTTGTCCTGCTGTTAGTTTAACTGCTTCTATGGTTCTCATTTGTAAGTCGCTTTGGATAAAAGTGTCTGCTAAATTAATAAATGTAAGTGTAAATGTAAATGTGAAGCTACGCTTCATAATAAATAATACTAAAATTCTGCTGAGTTTTTTCTACAAGTCCCCCTGTAGTCAATAATTGTATCCTCTAAAACTCATCTTTGATCACCAAAATGACGTATTTAAACGGTTTTCCTTGAAAAAATATTCTTCACGCCTTAAAATATCTTATACACCCTTGCCTCATTTAGTATGCGTGGCTCTATTAATATGCAAATGAGCCCCGCCTCCACTCACTCACTCACTCACTCGTTGGTTGACGATCACGTTGATCTGATTGGTTGGTAGTTTGTGACGTCAGAAACACCAGCGATTTCACACCGTGTTTTTGAGACTGTCTTTGGTTCACTGCAGTTTTAAGCAGAAAATACTCAGCAATGCTGTCGACTTATGAATTTACACATGATTTGTCTTAAAGCATATTAAAAACACCAACAACAAAAAAAGATCAAAGAAAGAAAAACCCTCTCGCTTTCAACTGATTTTTTCCCCCCAGCAGATTTCATAACATGTCTAAATATTTGTATGAACATAAAAAAATGTAGATACAACTGAGACATAACTGGAACAAATTTGACATTTGATGAACAGAAAAGGAATAATGAGTCTCGGAAGAGTTTCAGTGTTTCAGCGGCTTTCGGTCAGCGAGATTTACTCCACTCTTAAATCCATTCGATTTCTGTGGAAACAGTCATACTTTTTTTTTGTCGAGATTCTTTGATTCTTTTGTAACATCATGATTTTTATTATTGCATTATCCATTTCTCTGTAAAGATTTGCTGAACGTTTGTCCGGGTGGATCTCCCAGCATGCACTTGACCCTGATCTCTATTACACGGTGATCAGTACAATCATTTAATGTGAATGTTAATGGTGTGTTAAACATGCTACACACACACACACACACACACACACACACAGGGCTGTTGCTTCATTCATGGGCTGGAATGTCATTTATATTGAAGGTGTACATTAGGCCTCCCTGTGACGCATTTCATGAATTATGAAATATAAAACGTGTATAAATTAAGTGCATAATGTGGTGTGTTGTTGTTGTTAAAAATTAACAATTTCCATACCTTTTGACAAAGAATTAACTTTTTTAACATGTTGTCTGCATTAGAAACAGAGTAAAGTGCCTATAGTTTCTGCATCAGTTTCACCGTGTTTGACTACAGTAAAAACATAATTACACTCATCATAGGACATGATTCATCACGCTGCCACGAGTGAGACTACACAACGCCTGGCGCTCGTTGGGAAGGAAAGAAATGATAGATTACTTGCAGTGGAAGCGGGGAAATGGTTTAAAAAGGAGATTTAGAGTCATTTCAAAATGCTTTTGCTTCAAAGTGTAGAGTCAGCCTTTTTTGTGCGTATGGAAATAGGCCTTTCCATTCTATATGACACGTCGTATGCCTAAGCTGTCGGATTTATACAGAAATAATTGCTGAATCCAGTTGTTGTTTATGCCACTAAAAACAGCCTTTCAGGACTGTGAAATCTTGCATGGTCAGTGAACCTTCATCAGATCTGAGCATTAAAAGCTGTTCGTTTCACTGATGCTGAATGTTATTGCTTTAGGATTTTATTTTGACTTTCTGTCAGTCACAGCATTCTGCAGTCAGAAATGTTTGTTTTACGGTATTATGAATATATATGTATGTACATATAAATGTTTTCTGTAAGCACTTTAAATGGTTCTCTGCGTTACATTATCCTAAAAAAAAACAAAATGACAAATGATATGGGATAATGAAGTTAACCAAATATCAAATAACCAACATCCAGTTCTCCCTGGATGGCACATTTAATTTAATTTACTTTAATTTATTTTATTTTATTTTATTTTATTTTATTATTTTATTTTATTTAATTAAAAACTTTTTGGTTTCATTTATTTAATTTATTATTTACAAAACAGCAAATGTTTAAAGTGATCTCTGAATGTGTACTGCCAGTGAAACGTTTTTCTGTTTTACTATATTTTAATATTTATATAAATATATATTTTTTAATATTTTTTTTAAGTGACAAAAATGTAATAATAAATTCATAAAACTATTTAAAAACACAAATGTAAGAATAGGAGTATTTTAGTGATAAATAAATTGAAAACTGTGTATTGAAACGTAAGAGTAATTTATGCAACATTCAAACATTAATTTCAGTGTGTCCAAACGTTTGATTGATATTTATTTTTTTTAAATCTATCAATGAGTGTTTGAATTATACTAGTGTTATGATAGTTAATTATTACGGTGACTCATTGCTGCCACACACATTTTATTTTTTCCCCTCAATTATGTCGTAATAACGAGATCTTATGTCGTTAAACTACATAGTCAGTTATATCCTCCTGACACAATTCACACAATACACGCTCCAATTCACAGAGACCATGAAAGTGCGCCCTGTTCGTTTTATTTTACTTTACAAAAGCACAACGTTTTCTTATTGTGAGTTTACACAAATAAAAGTAATTGTGACTGATGTTTTATTATTTTCTGTTTGACCAGAAATTATGGAGTATTTTAATTTTTTTCCACTGTTGATAGGAAAATGCGAGTGATGCACCGGCGCCTCCGTGTCATGCAGTGCGCGCTCCACACTCCACACAAACACTTGGATATGCGCTTAATAATAGCGAACATTTATAGGTTAACGTTGCGAGCGGCCATACCAGACGGAGAAGTCCTCTTCATGTTTAACAAATCAAATTCTGTTGCATTTCCTTGCGCCATGCAGTTTGAAAAGGGCAGCTGAAACACTTACAGAAACACTCACAGATACAGATAAACGCCCAACGCAGGTGTTTTTCTTTAAATAAATTCGTTTAGGCTTTAAAATAAATATTGTTTATGGGCTAATTAATGCCACAATATATATATATATATTTATTTATTTTTTTTACTTATATTTTTCCTTTTTGTTTTGCATTGAATAGGCCTACCATTTAAAGGATTGATGTGACACCTGAAGAGCCATCTTCATTTTCTTTATAATAAAGGGGTTCTATGGGAGGAAAACGGCTAACGTGTAAATAAATGCGCTGTGTTCATATTCTGGGCTCAACTGCTTTTCTGTAGGATAGTATTTTATTAATAAGGCATGTAGGCTACATCTTTTGATCTTTATCACTGAAGTAGCCTAAGCAGTTTTTTCTTTATTATAAGAGTTTTCTATGGGAGGAAAACGCTTAGCCTGTGTAATTAAACGCGTATTCTGGGCTCATCTGCTAATCTGTAGGCTACACATGCTTTAATAAGGTGTGTACAAAATCTTTTACAGTTTTTGCCCATTGCTTGAACTGTCACGGTTCATGGATCCAGTGTCTCTCTCTAGTCTCGTGCTTTGTTGTTTACATGTGTGTGAGTGTGTGAGTGGGTGTGTCCAGATCGTCACTGCTGATCAGCATCCAGCTGCGATCACTCACCAGTACCAGCTGCCACTCATCTCATCTCCTATAAAGACTTACCACATTCTCATTCCCTTTGTCAGATCGTTGCATGAAGTCCTTGTGTTGCCTGTTCCTGTTCCTGTGCTTCGTGTCCCGTCTCGAGTTCCTGTGTTCCGGTTTTCGTCTTGTTGGACTGTGTTTCGTGTCTGGATTACATCGTCACCCTTCAGAGCACTCAGCACTTCATCCTGCACTCCGTGTTTGACCATCGAAGTCCCTGCGCCACCGCCTGCATCTCCTGGACTTTTCTTCACCATTACTCTCATTATAATAAACTGCCTTTTACTTGCATCTTGTGTCCTCGTTCATAACGTAACAGAACGATCTGACCAGAATGGACACAGCAAGTACATCAGCGCCGACCATGGAAGATTGTCTGAGTAACAGTATGGCTCGTCTGGACATTCAAGAGAAGAATTTAAACGATACTGGTCGCGCTGTTCAGGTGTTAGTGGCGCAGGTGTCCGAGCTCACCCGACAGATCCAACAGCTACGAGCTCCCACTGCGCCGCCCGCACCGACCGTTCCCCCCACACCACCGGAGAGCCCATCCCAGTCAGAGCCACGCCTACCTACTCCAGAGCACTATTCAGGTGATCCAAAATTTTGCAGAGCATTTTTAACCCGGTGTTCCATGCAGTTTTCGCTCCAGCCCAAGACTTTCCGGACTGAGCGTTCCAAGGTCGCCTTCGTGCTCACCCTCTTGACTGGGAAAGCGGCGTTATGGGGAACGGCGGTGTGGGAAAATGAAGATCCATGCTGCGCCTCGTTTCAGGAGCTCTCCGCTGAGATGAAAAGAGTTTTCGACCGGACGGCCGGCGGAAGAGAAGCTGCAAGAATGCTGGCTGAGTTACGTCAAGAAGGAAGATCAGTGTCGGACTTTTCGGTCGAGTTCCGGACTCTAGCAGCGGAGAGCAAATGGAACGAGGAGGCCCAGTGGGACATGTTCCTGCATGGGCTGGCTGACCGCGTCCAGAGAGAAATCTATGCTTTGGACCTGCCCCAGTCTCTTAATGAGCTCATCGCTTTAGCCCTCAGAGTGGATGCCCGACTATCCCGAGTTGGTGGTCACACCATGAGTGGACGCCCTCTGGCAGGAGCCGAGGGGCCACGAGTTGGAGGCGCGGACGCGGTCAGCCCCGTCGACGATCACGAGCCCATGCAGGTGGGTCGAGCTCGGCTTTCCCGGGAGGAGAGGGAGAGGCGGAGGTCCCAGGGCCTTTGCCTTTACTGTGGTGGAACCGGACACTATGCTCACAACTGTCCGGTAAAAGGGCAAGCCCGATAGTAAGTATGAGGCTACTATCGGGTGGGATCTCCGCTGAAAAGACCTCATCAACATCTACCCTCCTTCCGGTAAGACTGAGATGGTCAACACTCACCCACGACTGTCAAGCACTCTTGGACTCCGGGGCAGAAGGTAATTTCATGGATCATTCATTCGCACACCAATTCAAGATTCCCCTCAGGACCCTCACACATCAGATTGCTGTACACGCACTTAATGGACAAGCACTTCCCAACATCACGTTCGCCACAGAAGACGTCACCCTCATCACATCAGGCAACCACACCGAGATCCTCTCTTTCTACATCCTGAACACTCCCCTTGCACCCATAGTCCTCGGTCACCCTTGGCTCACCCGGCACAACCCTAAAGTAGACTGGCAGCTCAAGTCTGTGTCTTCATGGAGTAGTCAGTGTCATAAGTCTTGTCTAGTGTCTGCCTGTCCGTCTGTTTCTGTCCCTATGTTGCAGGAGGAGGCAGTGGATCTGTCTAACGTGCCCGCGGAGTATCTGGACCTGAAGGAGGTGTTCAGTAAGTCTCGGGCTGCTTCTCTTCCTCCGCATCGTCCCTATGACTGTGCCATAGACTTATTACCAGGTACGGCTCCGCCCAAGGGCAAGTTATATTCGCTCTCTACACCTGAGAGGGAGGCTATGGAGAAATATATTTCTGATTCTCTAGCAACAGGGTTCATCCGCCCTTCCTCTTCTCCAGCGGGGGCGGGGTTCTTTTTTGTGGGGAAGAAGGACGGATCTCTGCGACCTTGTATTGACTACCGGGGGTTGAACAACATCACGGTAAAGAATACGTATCCTTTGCCGTTGATGTCTTCAGCCTTCGAGAGGTTGCAGGGAGCGACCATCTTCACAAAATTGGATTTACGTAATGCTTATCATTTGGTCCGCATCAGGGAGGGGGATGAGTGGAAGACCACGTTTAACACCCCCAGGGGACACTTTGAATATTTGGTTATGCCTTTCGGGCTTTCCAACAGTCCAGCGGTCTTCCAGGCACTCGTCAATGACGTGCTGCGAGATATGATAGATCAGTTCATTTATGTCTACCTGGATGACATACTGATTTTTTCTTCTTCTCTCCAGGAACACGTGCAGCACGTCCGACGAGTGCTTCAGAGGTTGCTAGAGAATGGGCTTTTTGTCAAGGCGGAGAAATGCGATTTTCATGCACAGTCGGTTCCATTTCTAGGATACATCGTGTCGGTTGAGGGAATGCGCATGGATCCTGAGAAGATTAAGGCTGTGGTAGAGTGGCCAAGTCCAGAGTCTCGTAAGGCCCTACTGAGATTTCTGGGGTTTGCCAATTTCTACAGGCGTTTTATTCGCAACTTCAGCCAACTAGCCGCGCCTCTGACCGCCTTGACCTCCCCCAGAACGACGTTCAGGTGGTCAGACGCAGCCGAGGCTGCGTTTGCCAAACTGAAGGGTTGCTTCGTTTCAGCCCCCATTCTGACAACCCCTGATCCATTACGTCAGTTCGTGGTGGAGGTCGACGCGTCAGAGGTGGGGGTAGGCGCAGTGTTATCCCAGCGCTCTCTCTCAGACGACAAGATGCATCCTTGCGCGTTTTTGTCTCACCGTCTATCTCCTGCCGAACGCAATTATGACATTGGGAATAGAGAGTTGTTGGCAGTCAAGTTAGCATTGGAGGAGTGGCGTCACTGGTTAGAAGGGTCGGGGGTACCTTTTATCGTTTGGACCGATCACAAGAACTTAGAATACATTCGGACTGCTAAAAGATTGAACTCCAGGCAGGCTCGATGGGCACTTTTTTTTGGTCGTTTTGATTTTACTCTTTCGTACCGCCCGGGTTCTAAAAACATCAAACCCGATTCTTTATCGCGCATTTTTGATCGCTCCGAACGCCCGTCTACTCCCGAGTGCATTTTACCAGAGACTCTATTCATCTCCACACTCGTATGGGAGGTCGAATCGAAGGTCATGAAGGCCTTAGAAGGGGTAACGCCTCCGGTCGGTTGCCCACCGAATCGTTTATTTGTGCCTGAGGGTCTGAGGTCCAGCGTCATTCAGTGGGGGCATTCTTCCAATGTGGCTTGTCATCCAGGAGTCAATCGCACTAGGTTTTTAGTCAAACAACGATTCTGGTGGCCCCGCATGGCTCGTGACATTCACAGTTTTGTTTTGGCTTGCTCAGTTTGTGCCACTGGTAAGACCTCCAATCGACCCCCAGATGGGTTACTCCAGCCGCTGCCGGTCCCTTCGAGACCCTGGTCCCATATCGCTCTAGATTTTGAAAACCGGTTCTCGAAGGCGGCTCATTTTATTCCCTTGCCCAAATTACCCTCAGCCAAGGAGACAGCGGTGATTGTCGTTGACCACGTCTTTCGGTTACATGGCCTCCCGACAGACGTGGTTTCTGACAGGGGACCCCAGTTTGTGTCCAAATTTTGGCGAGAATTTTGTAAGCTTCTGGGGGCGACTGTCAGTCTGTCCTCAGGGTTCCACCCCCAGAGCAATGGCCAAACTGAGAGAGCCAACCAGGATTTGGAGAGAACGTTACGATGTTTGGTTTCCATGAATCCTTCCTCATGGAGTCAACAACTTTCTATGGTGGAGTACGCCCACAACACGTTGCCAGTGTCATCCACGGGCCTATCTCCGTTTGAGTGTAGCGTAGGTTACCAGCCACCAATTTTTCCTAGTCTGGAATCCGAGGTCGCGGTCCCCTCTGCTCACGCCTTCGTCCAGAGGTGTCACCGCACTTGGACTAGAGCCCGTGAGACTCTTCTCCAAGTGGGGTTGCGCACCAAGGCCAAAGCCGATCGCCACCGGTCTAGGCCTCCCGTATACGTCGTTGGTCAAAAAGTGTGGCTTTCTACCAAGAACATTCCTCTCCGCTCCGTCTCTAATAAACTTGCTCCTAAATTCATTGGCCCGTTTACTGTCACCAAAATCATTAGTCCGGTGGCAGTCCGCCTCAACCTTCCTCCAGTGTACAGGAGAATTCACCCCGTCTTTCATGTATCCAAAATTAAACCCGTATTTCATTCTCGCATTAATCCGCCAACCCCGGTTCCTCCCCCGCCGCGACTCGTAGATGGGGAACCAACTTATTCGGTCAATCGTGTGCTGGACTCTAGGCGGAGGGGGCGCGGATTCCAGTACTTGGTGGACTGGGAAGGTTACGGTCCAGAGGAGAGAAGTTGGGTACCTGCTAGAGACATTCTGGATCACTCCCTTATCGATGATTACAATCAACAGGTAAGGAGTCCTGGGAACGCCAGGAGGCGTTCCTAGGGGGAGGGGTACTGTCACGGTTCATGGATCCAGTGTCTCTCTCTAGTCTCGTGCTTTGTTGTTTACATGTGTGTGAGTGTGTGAGTGGGTGTGTCCAGATCGTCACTGCTGATCAGCATCCAGCTGCGATCACTCACCAGTACCAGCTGCCACTCATCTAATCTCCTATAAAGACTTACCACATTCTCATTCCCTTTGTCAGATCGTTGCATGAAGTCCTTGTGTTGCCTGTTCCTGTTCCTGTGCTTCGTGTCCCGTCTCGAGTTCCTGTGTTCCGGTTTTCGTCTTGTTGGACTGTGTTTCGTGTCTGGATTACGTCGTCACCCTTCAGAGCACTCAGCACTTCATCCTGCACTCCGTGTCTGACCATCGAAGTCCCTGCGCCACCGCCTGCATCTCCTGGACTTTTCTTCACCATTACTCTCATTATAATAAACTGCCTTTTACTTGCATCTTGTGTCCTCGTTCATAACGTAACATGAACACTATAGACACATGCTTAAACCAAAGTAACATAACTTGAAGTTGTTGTTCCTATACCTTAAACAAAGTGTAACCATACCTTAAACAAAAGCGCTGCTTTGCACTTTAGTTGCAATTCTGTAACACACTTGCTCCTAGACGCTACACACTATTTCATACATAAGACACTTAATTCAAAAATGAAATCTCAGGGTACCATTGGGAAAACACATCTATTCAAAATACAACACACATTGGTTAATTGAAAAGACATAGACACACACTTGAAAATACTTACTTACAAAACTAAACACCAATCAGCCAGCTACAAAAAGGCCTCAGTTAAGCCATTTTGAGAACTTTGCAAGCATGGAGGCAGGGAGAGCTAGAGGCAGAGGAAGAGGAAGAGGAAGGCAGAGAGAGAGAGAGAGAGAGAGAGAGAGAGAGGGAGACGTGGTCAAAGAGGCCACGGACCATTATTTCAGATGACATAAGAGGAACTTTGGTGGACCATGTCATAACATAAACCATGGCCTGACTATGAGGGAAGCTGGGCAGAGAGTCCATCCTAATCTAAGTTTCATTCATAATAAGGACATTCCGACTGGAAAACAGGTATGTCTTCAACTCTCTACTCAGACTGTATCTATTTCTAACGAGTATTTACAGTACTGTACCATATCATGTTACTGTATCACATGTATTGTATTCCAGGGTGGCTAATGCTCCTTTCCAACAAAAGTGGTAGTTTTGTGAAATATACCTTGATAACGTGTTGAGATGTTTCAGTACTCTGAATGGTAAATACAGTAAAGTTAGGGATAAATACAGGGATAATGTTAGTTTCCATTGGGCTACTCTGGTCCAGAACTGGTTAATTTTTTTCCGCTTGGAGATGGCGCATATATGACCGCCAACCACATGCCCGAATGCCTCTTCTGCAGGCAGTGGGACAGGCCTGCGGAGACACTGATCTGAGGTCAGTCCAGGGATGGATTCGGCACACAAGGGGATATTTTCCCCGATGCTTAGCGAGAGAAGACATTGCTTGTGATGTTGATGAGATCCTTTGCGCACAATTGTGTTTTTCTATGTTTGATTTAACTGAATTTACTGTACTGTAAAATATACTACTGTAATGTAATGATTTTGAATTCAGTATTTAATTTTTTGGTTGTTGTGCATGCCTTCTGTGGAACTGAATAAAAACAGTGAAAACAAAAGTCTGCAGTGTTTTATATAAAGTAGACTAGTGCGTTGCTGCTGATCTGAAAGTTTATTCATATGATGCAAGTGGGTATCATTTTGTCATCAGAGTGAAATTTTGACAAAGGATTGTTAGGTTTTGATAGCAGAGTTTCAATTTGACATAGATGTGAATGGTTTATTTCCCAGTGTTGTGTCTTATTTGTTTGTGTTTAGAGTTTTGACACAATGAGCCAATTTTTGCAAAATGTGTTCAAGCAACGGGCAAAAACTGTAACATAGCCTAAATATCCATTGTAGGCTGCTATTGCTTCAGCTTTTTGAACGTAGAAGTATGATAAAGACGTGATTGGCTATAAATTCTATGTGGATAAAGGCATAGCCTATAGCCTATTTTGTACATGACATGTCCTTATAAGGCCAAGAAAATATGTCGTTTTAACGACATAAGATCTCGTTATTACGACATAATTGAGGGGAAAAAATAATATGTGTGTGGCAGCAATGCGTCACCGTAAATTATAATAATAGTTATAATATAATAGTGTTTGGGTCATTAAATAGAATGTGTGACTTCTTCCAGTATTTTTAGCACCTTCTTCCACATAAGAGAGAAACATGAGCACAGCAGGACAGGCTGTTCTTTTCCCAGAGACGGGGATTAGAAATAGATTTCTGTTTGCGTCAGGAGTGTGTGTGTCAGGAGTGTGTGTGTCAGGAGTGTTTGTGTCAGGAGTATGTGTGTCAGGAGTGTGTGTGTCAGGAGTGTGTGTGTCAGGAGTGTGTGTGTCAGGAGTGTTTGTGTCAGGAGTGTGTGTGTCAGGAGTGTGTGTGTCAGGAGTGTGTGTGTCAGGAGTGTGTGTGTCTGGAGTGTGTGTGTCTGGAGTGTGTGTGTCAGGAGTGTGTGTGTCTGGAGTGTGTGTGTCTGGAGTGTTTGTGTCAGGAGTGTTTGTGTCAGGAGTGTGTGTCAGGAGTGTGTGTGTGTCAGGAGTGTTTGTGTCAGGAGTGTGTGCGTCAGGAGTGTTTGTGTCAGGAGTGTGTGTGTCAGGAGTGTGTGTGTCAGGAGTGTTTGTGTCAGGAGTGTGTGTGTCAGGAGTGTGTGTGTCAGGAGTGTGTGTGTCTGGAGTGTGTGTGTCTGGAGTGTGTGTGTCAGGAGTGTGTGTGTCAGGAGTGTGTGTGTCAGGAGTGTGTGTGTCTGGAGTGTGTGTGTCTGGAGTGTTTGTGTCAGGAGTGTTTGTGTCAGGAGTGTGTGTCAGGAGTGTGTGTGTGTCAGGAGTGTTTGTGTCAGGAGTGTGTGCGTCAGGAGTGTTTGTGTCAGGAGTGTGTGTGTCAGGAGTGTGTGTGTCAGGAGTGTGTGTGTCAGGAGTGTGTGTGTCTGGAGTGTGTGTGTCAGGAGTGTGTGTGTCAGGAGTGTGTGTGTCTGGAGTGTGTGTGTCAGGAGTGTGTGTGTCTGGAGTGTGTGTGTCTGGAGTGTTTGTGTCAGGAGTGTTTGTGTCAGGAGTGTGTGTCAGGAGTGTGTGTGTGTCAGGAGTGTTTGTGTCAGGAGTGTGTGCGTCAGGAGTGTTTGTGTCAGGAGTGTTTGTGTCAGGAGTGTGTGTGTCAGGAGTGTGTGTGTCAGGAGTGTGTGTGTCTGGAGTGTGTGTGTCAGGAGTGTGTGTGTCAGGAGTGTGTGTGTCTGGAGTGTGTGTGTCTGGAGTGTTTGTGTCAGGAGTGTTTGTGTCAGGAGTGTGTGTCAGGAGTGTGTGTGTGTCAGGAGTGTTTGTGTCAGGAGTGTGTGCGTCAGGAGTGTTTGTGTCAGGAGTGTGTGTGTCAGGAGTGTGTGTGTCAGGAGTGTTTGTGTCAGGAGTGTGTGTGTCAGGAGTGTGTGTGTCAGGAGTGTGTGTGTCTGGAGTGTGTGTGTCTGGAGTGTGTGTGTCAGGAGTGTGTGTGTCAGGAGTGTGTGTGTCAGGATGAGGCATATGAGAGGAAGAAACTGCGGTATGCTCATCTGGCCACTGAAGCAGAACAGCGAGGATGGAGAGTCCAGGTTTATCCAGTGGAAGTGGGTTGTCGAGGTTTTGTGGCACACTCTACAACCTGGTTCCTCAGAGATAGTTAGTAGACTGTGTTCACTCAATGGCTGGTTGTCTAAGTGGTGTCCGAAAAATAATATAGAATTCATAGACAATTGGAAAAGTTTTTGGGGCAAACCTGACCTGTTGAAAAGAGATGGTATTCATCCCTCCTGGGATGGTGCTGCTCTTCTCTCTAGTAATTTGGCTCATAGTCTTAGAGATAAAACATGACAACCTGGGGCTCAGGTCAGGAAGCAGACAGACTGGCTAAACCGACCGTCTGCTAGCGGCCTCACGTCACCAAGGTCAGATAAATCCCATCACATAGAGGCTCTTTCACCTAGATATCATCATATAGAGACTGTGTCTGTTCCCCGAATTTGGAAATCCAAAAAACTGCCAAACCTTTCTAAGGTTAAAAATTTAATTGATGTTCAACAAATAAAAAACAGATATAATACAGATGAGCAAACGATAAAGCTTGGGTTGCTGAATATTCGATCCCTTAATTCAAAAGCGCTCATAGTTAATGATAAGATTACAGACTATAATCTAGATGTGCTGTGTTTGACAGAAACCTGGCTAAAACCAAACGATTACATTACTTTAAATGAGTCCACTCCGCAAGATTACTGTTATAAACATGAGCCTCGTCCGAAAGGCAAAGGGGGAGGTGTTGCTGTAATTTATTGTAATATTTTCAAAACCACTAAGAAATCTAGTTTTAAATATACTTCTTTTGAAGTGTTAGTGCTTAATGTAAAAATATATAGTGTAAACAATAAATCACGTTTGAGAATTCTGCTGGCTACTGTATACAGGCCACCAGGGCACCATAAAGATTTTATCAAAGAATATGCTGACTTTCTATCAGAATTAGTATTGGCTGCCGATAAAGTCCTAATTGTTGGTGATTTTAATATACATGTAGATAATGAAAAAGATGCAATGGGATTGGCATTTAAAGACATTATAAACTCAATTGGAGTGACACAACACGTGTCAGAACCTACTCATTGTCGTGACAATAGATCTAATACTATCTCATGGAATAGATGTTGATGCCGTTGAAATTCTGCAGCAGAGCGATGACATCTCAGATCATTATCTAGTCTCGTGTACATTACATTTAGCTAAGGCTGCAAAGCCGACTCCGTGTTATAAATATGTTAGACCTATCACTTCTGCCACTAAAGATGGCTTTATTAATAATCTTCCTAATCAGTTTCATCATCTCAGCATCCCGGATAGCTTAGAAGAACTTGATATTGCAACAGAAACGTTTAAATCTCTCTTTTCCAGCACTTTAGACATAGTTGCTCCGTTGCGCTTAAAGAAGATTAAAGAAAATAGTCCAACGCCGTGGTACAACGAGCACACCCGGGCCCTTAAGAGAGCAGCCAGAAAAATGGAGCGAAACTGGAAGAAAACAAAACTAGAGGTATTTCGGATTTCATGGAAGGAGAGCTCGATTGCTTACAGAGAGGCATTAAAAGATGCTAGAACGGATTATTTTTCAACCCTATTAGAAGAAAATAAACATAATCCTAGGTATTTATTTGAACAAGTGGCTAAACTAACGAAAAAGAAAGCTTCAAGCCCAGAAGTTTTCAAGAAACACAGCAGTAATGACTTTATGAACTTCTTCACTTATAAGATCTATAATATCAGGGACAAAATTATAACTATGCAACCGTCTACAACAGTAGCGCATCAGGGAGTGCATTGTAGTCTCCGTGAGGAACATTTTGATTCATTTGTTGCTATAGGAGAGGAAGAATTTTGCAAACTTGTTAATTCATCTAAATCGACAACTTGTATGCTAGACCCTATACCGACTAAGCTACTGAAAGAGATGCTTCCAGAGGTCATAGATCCTCTTCTAAATATCATTAATTCATCTTTGTCTCTAGGATACGTACCAAAAACCTTTAAGTTGGCTATGATTAAACCGCTTGTTAAAAAACCGCAACTTGATCCGACAGAATTAGTCAATTACAGGCCAATCTCGAATCTGCCTTTTCTGTCAAAGATACTAGAAAAAGCAGTATCATCACAACTGTGTTCCTTTTTAGAAAGAAATAATATCTGCGAGGATTTTCAGTCCGGATTTAGACCGTACCATAGTACTGAGACTGCTCTCATTAAAGTCACAAATGATTTGCTCTTATCATCCGATCGTGGTTGTATCTCTCTATTAGTGTTACTTGATCTTAGTGCTGTATTTGATACTATCGACCACAACATTCTTTTAAATAGACTAGAAAACTATGTTGGCATTAGTGGAATTGCACTAGCATGGTTTAAATCATACTTATCTGACCGTTTTCAGTTTGTAGCAGTAAATGAAGAGATGTCTTATCGATCACAAGTTCAGTATGGCGTACCACAAGGCTCAGTAATAGGACCGCTGCTGTTCACTCTGTACATGCTACCATTAGGATATATCATTAGGAAATATGGAATTAGCTTTCACTGTTATGCTGATGATACTCAGCTGTATATTTCTTCAAAACCTAACGAACCTTACCAATTCTCAAAATTAACAGAATGCATAGCTGATATAAAAAATTGGATGACCAGTAATTTCCTATTACTAAATTCTGAAAAAACAGAGATTCTAATCATTGGACAAAAAACTGCCACACGTAATAACCCAGAATATTGTCTAACAATTGATGGCTGCTCTGTTAAGTCTTCGTCGTCAGTTAGGAACCTGGGTGTGCTCTTTGATACCAATCTTTCATTTGAAAGTCACGTGTCTAGTATCTGTAAAACCGCATTTTTCCATCTTAAAAATATATCTAAATTACGTCATATGCTCTCACTGACAAATGCGGAACAATTAGTTCATTCATTCATGACATCAAGGCTAGATTATTGTAATGCTCTACTGGGTGGTTGCCCTGCACGCTTAATAAACAAACTACAGCTAGTACAAAACGCAGCCGCTAGAGTTCTTACCAGAACCAGGAAGTATGACCATATTAGCCCGGTTCTGTCAACATTGCATTGGCTGCCTATTAAACATCGTATAAATTTTTAAATATTGCTGATTACTTACAAAGCACTAAATGGTTTAGCTCCCCAGTACTTGAGCGAGCTCTTAACGCATTATAGCCCTTCACGTCTATTGCGATCTCAAAATTCTGGCCAGTTGATAATACCTAGAATATCAAAATCGACTGCTGGCGGTAGATCCTTTTCCTATTTAGCACCAAAACTTTGGAACAATCTTCCTAACACAGTCCGGGAAGCAGATACAGTCTGTCAGTTTAAATCTAGACTAAAAACACATCTCTTTGGCTTAGCATACACATAACACATTATAGATTTCTATAATTCAATGTTAGGCTGCATAGTTTAGATCAGCCGGAACCGGGAACACTTCCCATAATTCCTGATGTACTTTGTACATCATAAGAAGGATGGCGTCTACGCTAATATTAGTCTCTCTGTTTATCCCGAGGTTTAGCACGAACCGCCGGATCCAGGCCGTATCCAGATCTGAGGAAGGACCATCACATGGACACGACGACAACGCATCCCTGATGAGCCAGCCCCATCAACACTGTGAAGTGCCCATGAACACCTCAACACACTCATCTCCTCACCGGCCCGATGACCCAACCCAACCAGATGAACTGGATAAATATTGTGAAAGTTCTGATCACATCTGACTCCTGACATTATGCTGCCTAACTCATAATCATACACTGTTCGTTCGTTGGCCAAAGGAGGACTGGCCCCCTGACTGAGTCTGGGTTCTCACAAGGTTTTTTTCTCCATTCTGTCACCTGATGGAGTTTTGGTTCCTTGCCACTGTTGCCTTTTTCGCCTCTCTTCGCTTTTGTCGCCATTGGCTTTTGGCTTGCTTAGTTGGGGACATTTAACATTTAATTTTGAATTTAACAATACTATTACAACATTGTTTTCCTGTTATCTCTGTAAAGCTGCTTTGAAACAATTTGTATTGTAAAAAGCGCTATATAAATAAAGGTGACTTGACTTGACTTGACTCAGAGACGTCGGATTCGGCGGCCAAGAGTTGCGTCGCACAGTAAAGAACTTATCTGAAGCAGCAGAAAGGAGCAGCAACTGGCTGTGGTTGAGACGGAAAGATTCTAGCTGGCTGTGTACAGGCCGCCACGCTACGGTTTCGTAGAATTCTTGAAAACTTGAAGAGTCTGTTGGTTTATTTGTATACGTTCCTGTGTATATTGCGTGAATGACGGGTGGTTGGGCAGATATTGTGTTTTGCGGTAGGTGGTATGCCATACGGAACCGTTGCCACTGAAACTGCTTTATAACGCACCAGTGGGGCTCGACAGCCTTAGTCAAACGGGTTGGCGCGTATGGTTGGGTTGCGGAGAGATTGTGAGATTGTGGTTCGGTCTCAGCAGCAGGAGGGATGTAGAGGTCAGTAAGCTGGGCTGAGTTGAGTGGGGGACGGAGGGGGGTGACTCTGGGACGCCAGAGTCACTGTCGAGCCCTCTTGAGGTGTCGTGGGCTAGTCGACGAAACACTGAGGACGGAAGGTGCCCACTTGAAGACCCTAGAGATGTCCCCTTGTAGGGAAGCCAACCAGTTGGAGAGGAAAAAGGAAATGACGTGCTGTACAAAAAAGTTGATGCAAAATCCCAAATGGTGTTTTATTGGAAGATGCTAAAATATTTACAGTGCAGGAGAAAACAAAAATAAATAAAAACTGTACAAAAAGAAAAGAAAACTGCAACAATGTGCTAATTTTGGCTAAACCAATTGGCCCAACGTTCACAACACTGTTCAGTGGTTGATTTCTCTGAGTTCACCATCAGAACTGAAATCCTTTTACCAGCAAGTCTATTTATAGGCTGAAGCCCCGCCTATAGGGCATACCAACCACAGGTACAAACTAATAATGGTTGTAACAATCAATTTAAATAATATAAACACCCAAGACAACACTTAAACCTTCCAAACAGCTAAAACAGCAACCATTAACAGAGAGAGAGTATAACAACAAATTATATAGTAAACACAACTGTTTCTAAATTCCCCCTCCTCTGACATCACACCAAAATGGTATCTTCCACAGGAAGTGATGTGGCTGTTGCTTTAAAAATCAGTTTAACCTGGACTATGGGTTTGGTTGTACAGAGTGTGAACCGGGAAGTTTAACTGCAATAAGGTTTGTGAAAAATATGGGAAAAAATAAAGGTAATTATCCTATAAATTATTGTGTGTTGTGGCATTCTGTTCTTTTAGACAAATAATGACAAACTTTAAGAAAACTATAAAGAGTTGAAAACTATAACAAAACAGCAGTAACAACTTTAGACTAAACAAAACAAAAATCCCATAACACCTTCCTGATGTGTACACAGTTGTTAATATTGCCGGCAATGCACAGTATCAGTGAAATGGGTATATGTTTGTAAGTCCAAGTTTATAGAGTCACCAGGTTAACCTGTGACATTTCTCCCCCCTTCCTCAGACACCTGAGGTGTCCTAGAGAGGTAATCTGCTGTACAATTTTGTGATCCAGCTTTGTACAAAATTTCAAAGTCAAATGGCTGGATGGCTAAAAACCATCTGGTGATACGAGCATTTGTGTCTCTCATACGGCCCAACCAGGCCAATGCCCTGTGATCAGTCTCAAGTGTGAATTTGCGTCCCACCAGGTAGTATCGTAAAGCGTCCAATGCCCATTTAATTGCCAGACACTCCTTCTCAACTGTGGAATACCTGGATTCACGGGGAAGGAGCTTTCTGCTGATGTAGGCAATCGGTTGTAGCTGACCTTGACCTTCCTGAAGCAGTACAGCCCCAATGCCATGCTCAGAAGCATCGGTCTGTACAGTGAAAGTCTTCTTAAAGTCGGGACTCTGTAAAACAGGCTCTGTGCATAAGGAGTCCTTTAGGTCCTGGAAAGCCCTCTCACAGTCCTGAGTCCAGTCAACTTTATTTGGCTTATCTTTTTTAGTTAAATCCGTTAGGGTAAAGGCTTGTTCAGAGAAGTTGGGGATAAAACGCCTGTACCACCCTACAAGTCCAAGGAAAGAACGGACCTGTTTCTTGGTCACTGGCCGTTCAGCATTCTTGATGGCCTCCACTTTCCCCACCTGTGGACGTATTACTCCATGACCCAGCACATACCCTAGGTATTGTGTCTCAGTCCTGGCTAAGGTGCATTTGTCTGGGCGGATGGTTAGACCAGCACTCTTAATTCTCAGTAGCACGTCCTTCAGATGCCCCATATGCTCCTGCCAAGTTTGACTGTAGATGATTATGTCATCTAAGTATGCCGCAGCAAACTTCTCAGTCCCCCGGAGGATCTGGTCCATCATCCTTTGAAAAGTAGCCGGAGCTCCGTGAAGCCCAAAGGGAAGGACACGGAACTGAAAATGTCCAAAGGGTGTTTTAAATGCGGTCACCTCCATGCTCTCCGAGCTTAGTGGAACCTGCCAATACCCCTTGCAGAGGTCAAGTGTGGTGAGATACTTTGCTCTTCCAAGACTCTCCACTACCTCATCCACTCTTGGCATGGGATACGGGTCAAATTTGCTCACACTATTGAGCTTGCGGAAATCCAGACAGAATCTGAGACTGCCATCCTTCTTGGGCACTAGGACAATGGTATTGCTCCATTCACTTGTTGAAGGTTCAATCACACCAAGGCTCTGCATGGTCTCCAACTCCTCCTTCATAACTGGCAGAAGTCTTTCTGGGACCCGGTAAACTGGCTGACGAATGGGTTTGGGATCTTTGAGAGTGATGTGATGGTGGATAATGTTTGTTCTGCCAGGTGTCTCCATAAAGAGTTGGGCTGGGATGCATTCTAGAAGTTCCTGCCTTTGACCATCTTCCAGGTGCTCAAAGTCCAGCTGACTGTTTCCCTGCCGACCAGGCAGATATTGTTCCTCTATTTCCTCCTCTCCCTCCACGGATCTCACGAACCAAGCAGTTGTGGTTTCCGCCACTTCCTCAGACGTAGGTCCTTGTTGGGTGGAACGTGCATACCACTTCTTCAACATGTTAACATGGAAGATTTGCAAGGGCTGGGTCCGGGATGGGATCTCGATCTCATATGTCACAGGACCCACTTTCCTCTTTATTTGGTAGGGGCCCTGCCACTTAGCCAGCAGTTTATGCTCACTCGTTGGTAACAATAACAAGACCTTTTCACCTGGCTCAAATGTACGGGATCTGGCTGTTCGGTCGTACCACTCTTTTTGACGTTTTTGAGACTGCAGGAGATTTTCTCGTGCAAGGGCTGTTGTCTTCTGCAGATGCTCTCTCATCTTTAGTATATAGGAGAGAATGTTTTTCTTGTCAGGCTTATCAGTGGCCTCCCAACTCTCCCTTAGTACATCCAGAGGCCCTCTGACATGGTGAGCATACAGCAGTTCAAATGGCGAGAACCCTGTAGATGCATGAGGCACCTCCCTATATGCAAACAGGAGGAATGGAAGCCACTTGTCCCAGTCCTTGCCCGTGTCAGAAACATATTTCCTCAGCATGGTTTTCAAGGTCTGGTTGAAACGTTCAACAAGACCATCAGTCTGAGGATGGTAAGGGGTGGTTCGTACTCTCTTTATGCCCAGCAATTGATACACTTTTTGTAGGGTGTGGCTCATGAAGTTTGGACCCTGATCTGTGAGCACTTCCTGAGGTATGCCAACCTGCGAGAAAAATCGTAGGAGTACAGTGGCTATTTGCTTAGCTGTGACCTCTCGTAATGGATATGCCTCAGGGTACCTGGTAGCGTAATCGCAAATAACCAAGATAAATCGGTTCCCTCTCTGACTCTTTTCCACAGGCCCAACTACGTCAACTCCTATTCTCTTAAAAGGAGTGTCAACTACAGGAAGTGGTATAAGGGGTGCGTAGGCAGGAGTACGGCCAGTAGTGAGCTGGCATTCTGGACAAGATTTACAGAACTCCTTAACCTCACTGTACATCTTTGGCCAGTAAAATCTTTTTGCAATTCGCATAAATGTCTTCATAAAAGCCAAGTGACCTGCCCAGGGAATAGAATGCCCAAGTTCTAAAACCTCTTTCCTGTATGCCTTAGGTACTACCAGCTGCAGTCCGTCTTCCTTACTCTGTCGGTACAAA
Organism: Semotilus atromaculatus; assembly: GCA_031834385.1. Classification (NCBI taxonomy): domain Eukaryota; kingdom Metazoa; phylum Chordata; class Actinopteri; order Cypriniformes; family Leuciscidae; genus Semotilus; species Semotilus atromaculatus. The sequence continues at coordinate 29,393,199 of JAULUF010000084.1, forward strand.
AGACTATTTTCTACCACAAAAGTCTCACCAAGCAAAGACACAACACCCTCATTTTCCTCAGCCTGTTTAAAACATTCCGTTAAGGTTAAGTCCTCACGCTGAAGTTGGGCTAGATTACCAGGGACAACTAAGTCTGCTTCCGTGAGTTCGGGTTCTTCTGCCCCTTCCTCAGCTTGCTCTGAAGTTTCCAACAACCCATCAACCCACTCCCTGCGTTTCTGCAGCCTTTCCTGCTCTGTAGGCCGTGACTCACCTAAACTAGCCTCAGAGCTGAAGGGCATTTCTTGCAATGTGTCTGGTGTTATTTCTTGGAGCTGTGGAACCTGAGTAAGCTGCTTCGCTTGGGCTCTCGTGACAACACCACACCATACAGTCTTTTGCACCAATTCAGCTAATACAGGGAAGTCAGTACCTAACAGTACAGGATATGGCAATTTGGTAGCAACACCCACATTCATCAGATATGACTGATTACAGACCTCAATATAAACCTCAGCAGTAGGCAACTCAGTGCTATCCCCATGCACACAACAAACTGTTACTGCGTCTCCTTCACTCCAGGAATCTCTGGGTATATATTGGGCCTGTACCAGAGTATGGGAACAACCTGTGTCCACTAACGCTGAAAGGGGTTTTCCATTTAACAGTACAGTGATGACTGGCTCCCGTTCGGGCTGTGTTCTTAACTGTTCTGGCCGGGGCATATAACAAAGACCAGTTGTCTTGGGCTTTTTGAGTGGGCAAAGGGGCCTAGTATGACCTGGCTCACCACAGTTATAACATACAACAATCTCTCCCTTCACTGTTGTCTGGGGCATGGCGGCTAATGGTGGGGGTTTAGAATGAATGGGCTTGAAGATTTTAGGGCTACTTTGAGAGTTTGAACCCACCCCCAACCCATCAGACTTACCCTTCGAAGAGTAGAGAATGCCAGCATATCGAGTAGTTCCAGGTCCCTTTCGTGCAGCAATGTAGGCCTCAACCAATATTGCAGCCTCTGCAGCGGTGTCAGGATCTCTTTCCTTCACCCAAGTCCTCACCTCAGGGTACAACACTCGCAGGAACTGCTCCAGCACAAGGGACTCCATAATGTCCCTCTTATTACTTTGCTCATAGTGTACCCATTTGGAGAACAAGTCCTTCAGTCGGATATAGAGTTCCGTAGGGGTCTCATCGGCAGGGGTACTAAGGGACCGGAATCTCAACCGGTATGTCTCTGCACTGATTTCATATTTTTTCAAGATTGCAGCTTTCACTTGGTCATAGTCTGTGGTATGTGAGGGATTCATAGCCACAAAAGCACTTCGGGCCTTGCCCGTTAGCAAGGGAATAAGACGAACGGCCCAGTCGCCCCTTGGCCACTGATACACCTCTGCAAGTCTTTCAAAAGTTGTAAGGTAGTGTTCAATATCATCACTGTCCTCCAGCTTGGCTATTCGAGGTTCGTGATCTATCACCCGCTTTGCAGCTCCTTCCGAAGCTCCATGTCTTGTCCGCTCCATGTCTAGCTGCATTTGGGTGACCTGGTGGCTGAGGACCTTGTAATTTTGTTCGCGGCGAGAAGCATCCCTCTCCTGCCTTTCATCCCGATCCTTTTGGTACTGCATGAATGACTGGAACATTTGTGCCAGCGCGGTGATGGCAGCATCTCCCCCAGTGGCTGGGATTTCCGCAGGCAGCAATATCTCCTCGGCAACACCTCCAACAGCACCTGGGTCCATTACTGCATCTGTGCCCTCTACCAGCTGACCCCTCGTTTTGGGTGGCATGTCAGCAGGGCATTACCTTCCGCAGGCACGTCACTCACTGGTGGGAGTATCCCACTTCTGACACCATATGTAGGGAAGCCAACCAGTTGGAGAGGAAAAAGGAAATGACGTGCTGTACAAAAAAGTTGATGCAAAATCCCAAATGGTGTTTTATTGGAAGATGCTAAAATATTTACAGTGCAGGAGAAAACAAAAATAAATAAAAACTGTACAAAAAGAAAAGAAAACTGCAACAATGTGCTAATTTTGGCTAAACCAATTGGCCCAACGTTCACAACACTGTTCAGTGGTTGATTTCTCTGAGTTCACCATCAGAACTGAAATCCTTTTACCAGCAAGTCTATTTATAGGCTGAAGCCCCGCCTATAGGGCATACCAACCACAGGTACAAACTAATAATGGTTGTAACAATCAATTTAAATAATATAAACACCCAAGACAACACTTAAACCTTCCAAACAGCTAAAACAGCAACCATTAACAGAGAGAGAGTATAACAACAAATTATATAGTAAACACAACTGTTTCTAAATTCCCCCTCCTCTGACATCACACCAAAATGGTATCTTCCACAGGAAGTGATGTGGCTGTTGCTTTAAAAATCAGTTTAACCTGGACTATGGGTTTGGTTGTACAGAGTGTGAACCGGGAAGTTTAACTGCAATAAGGTTTGTGAAAAATATGGGAAAAAATAAAGGTAATTATCCTATAAATTATTGTGTGTTGTGGCATTCTGTTCTTTTAGACAAATAATGACAAACTTTAAGAAAACTATAAAGAGTTGAAAACTATAACAAAACAGCAGTAACAACTTTAGACTAAACAAAACAAAAATCCCATAACACCTTCCTGATGTGTACACAGTTGTTAATATTGCCGGCAATGCACAGTATCAGTGAAATGGGTATATGTTTGTAAGTCCAAGTTTATAGAGTCACCAGGTTAACCTGTGACACCCCTACTCGGCTCAATCCAGACGGTTGTCGTGTTGGTCCACTAGGGAGACCACACTGTAGTTGCAGCCGTCGTGTGTGCTGACGCGCCAAGTACACTGCAGCCGTTAACGCCGGACAGAAGGGGAGTCACACCCTCATATGGAAAGAAGCGTAAATGGATGGAGAAGCATAGTTTACTGTAAAGCTACGTCTTAGTGTTGCTTATCTTGGCGAAAGCCGAGTACAAATCAGCATGAAGTTTTAACATCTACTCTCGTGTAATGGAAATCTGCAAATTTTGTGATGACAGTTCTGTTTTGTAATCATATGGCATAAGTTTTGAAATGGAGTTATTATAATACTTTGCTGTATTGCACTGCCGGGATACAGAAATATTCATTCCCCTTAAATAATTGTCTGCTTCTGACGGCAGATGGGCGCAATATATAGCCCTTGGCCACGCCCATCTTGGTCAGGGCACGAGTTGCCCTGATTGGAATGCGCGTCTGAGTCGCCCCGTCATAGGTGCTTCAATATTCTCGAGAAAAGGAGTTTTCCCATAGCGTAAGCTAATTACGCAATAGGAGAGACCTCTCGAAAGGGAACTATGTTCTAAAAACATTCAGATAAAATTCCCATTACGTTATAAAAACACTATTTCGGAGTTTAAAAAACGTTTATTGGTACATTCATGGTAACGTGAACGTTAAGGGAACAATTTTGCAAACATAATAAAAAAGCATAATATTATATTAATATTATATTATTATTAAATATAATAAACACAATATTCACCAAACATTCTGAAACAAGTGGTGATATTTAAAAAACGTTCCAATGAAACATTTCATGAAAAAAAAACAACATTAAAACATTACGTTTTATTAACATTACTGAACATCGAGAGAATCTTGCCAGAATGTTAGCTAATGTTATTTAACATCATTAGCCCTAATATTTGGGATAGAGACATTTTAAAATAGATATTACGTTAAATAGATAATTATTATTGAATAGATCATTAAAATCAAACACATAAAATAACATTTAACGACAGTTTTTAATCATATTTTGGATAGTTCAGGGCTCTCCTGAGCCTTTTCTGAAAGATAGAATTGCACAAACCCATCCGTGCCATTACATCATCCCCTGTTCAGAACAACAGCAGAAGTGAGATAGTGCTTCATGACACACTATGACTGACAGTGAGGACATTCATTCACACACAACTAATTGGATTCTCTCAGCTTCTCTTCAGAACTCATGGCAACAGAACGAGACAGCAGAGGTGGACAGTTCAGCAGTGATCTCAACTCAGTAGAGCTGATAGTCATTAGTGCAGAGCCCCAATTAAGAGGAAGAACAACACACACACACACACACACACACACACACACTCACTCACTCTCTCTCTCTTGCTCTCTGTCTTTGTTTGGATAAGATCGGTTGCCATGGTAACGGACACAGGTAAACACCCCGGGGAGGAGGAGAGCCTTCATTCATGATCACTGTCACACATGATGAAAAAAATAGCATGAAAACTGTCAAAATGTTGAATTGTGGCTAGAAACCAAAAAGGCAAAGTAAAGTTAGGCTCTGTAGGGATACAAAATATATGAATGATAACATAATATCTGTTATATGCATTCAATAAGACATAATCCAAAACACAATGCAATGTGTAGCAAAGTAGCCTATACACTGCTTTTACAGACTGCTGTGTGTGTGTGTGTGTGCGTGTGTGTGTGTGTGTGTGTGTGTATGTGTGCGTGCGTGCGTGCGTGCGTGCGTGCGTGCGTGTGTGTGTGTGAATTGCATTTTATTGCATAAACATTCTATTGCATAAACTGCTAGATCTTAATTTTTCTAAAACCCTTTTTGTTGTTGTTGCATTGACTTCTAACCAACTGGTTCAAGTGATTTTTAGTGAATGTATTTCAGTTCCACTCAAGTTCACACACATACTGTAGTCCTAAGTCATTTATCAATAATTTTAACATTCAACTTTCTATCACTTTTAAAAATACATCCAATAGGCTTTATATCACAGTTTAAATACATGCTTGTATAGTCAGATGCTGATGGCATTAGAGGACATTCTCATCCTAGCATCTGATTGGACAGAAATCTGTGTAGTGCAGGATGAGTCATCAATACTTTTGGTCCCGAAAGAGAAAGGCTGTAAAAGCATTTAAGGGAATTTAGCCAGTATTTATGAGAACATTAGCATATGTAATCCCAAAGTTAAAATAGAAAACTTTTATTTTTGATTGTAGAGTCAGTAGGTCAGTATAAAACCAAGTGAGCTTCTTGTAGCCTATTCTTTATAAGTGTGCTTAAAATGAAAGCCATGTGGTTTTCATGTTGTTATGGTGCAGTGACATTCAAACGTCCTTTTACTTTCTTTGTATCATCCAGGTAAGATTATCCTACTTTGTGAATCAATATTTTCAATCAAAGTAACCAGAGTGGACTATAGTCTAATAAGCGGTGGATTCTCAATGAAGAGCTGTGTTAGATTGAGGAGTATGAGACAGAAGCCTGCAGTGCTAATATTGTGTGTGTATGTGTGTGCGTGTGTGTGTGTGTGTGTTCAGCAGCGGACTCGGTTGTCGCTCGAGCCGCAGCGGAGATGCTGGCGCTGTTCTCTCTCTCTCTCTCTCTCTCTCTCTCTCTCTCTCTCTCTCTCTCTCTCTCTCTCTCCTCCGCGACACACACACACACACACACACACGGAGCGCGAGCGCGCATCATCACGCTCGTGCTTCTGCTGGGAACATACACGGTTTACTGCTATGAATCCTCCGTCCTGACGGCATTAACACACACACACACAGACACACTCCGACATGCAGCAGGAGCGGGTGAAGGGCCTCGGAGCGGCCGCGGTGCTGACACTGTGCGCGGTCTTCGAGGTGAGTCCAACACACACACACACACACACACACGCACACTGCTGATGCTGTGCGCGATCCGCGAGTTGAGTCGCGTCGCGTGTCTTCTTCTTCTTCTTCTTCTTTTTGTTTTATGGCTGGTTGCGAACCAAATCGCGTCGCGTTTGACGCACAACAAACGCTCCGCCATTTCATCGTTCTGTACGGATAGGATAGCCTACACTTCATTATTTCTCTATTAGCCGCTGGTTGCAGCGTTTTACACACACACACACGTTGAGGCTTTGTCTCTCTCCGCTCCTCCTACAGTAATATTGTGTGTGTCATCATCATCATTCACAGATGGAGGAAATAATGTACACATCATTGTGTCTGATCAGTTCACAGTGTGTTTTAGTTTTTTTCAGACGCTAGATGAAATTAGAGTGTTTGTTATAATTCTATTCAGTTGACTACTATGTTTGCGTTGGCCTCATATTAGTTTCCACTGTTGGAGAATCACATTCCTTTTACATAATGCATTTGAGGGAAGTTGTGGGTGGATGAGTGTAAAAATGTGTATTTTTTTTTAAATGTTTTGTACTTTCAGACAGTTCAAACGTCCCAATGAAATGCTATTTATATTATTATGTGTATTACAGTAGCATACTGTATGTGTGCGTGCGTGTGTGTCTGCGTGCGTGTGTGTGTATCATTTACTATAGGTTGGCTGTTTGTTTTTTCCAAATAACTTCCCCAACATTTGATATGTACAGGATTTACATTTCAAAGACTTGCAAAGCTGAGGCATAAAACATCATCAGACCTTCTTACTGTACAGCAGTACATGGTGTTCGCAGTTACAGTAATGGCATTTCACCTAATCGTTATACTGGTCTGTCAGAGAAGAGAGAGATACTTTGTAATTAACACTTAGACGGGGATAAATCAATATGCCAGCTTATTCACTCATAAATTGTGTAGCATCAGTTAAATGCAGAGAGGTTGATCATAAAGCTCTGATTCTTCATACTCACGCATGTAGTTTCTCAGTGCGATGATGTGCCTTTACAGCAGTATTGATGGAACGACTACAGAGATTAACATAACTTGAAAATGCTGGTTTAATAGAGAGTTATGACACATCTGCACCTGCATCTGTTATGACTCATGTCCACTTGTGCCACAGATATATAATCACTGGAAGGCATTATGGGTAGTGCTATTGAAGCATTTGTTGTTGTTTTAAAGGCGTATAATTGCAAGGAAGGGATTTAAAGGTGACATATTATACCCCTTTTCACAAGATGTAGGCTAATGGTTTGTTGAAAGGACTAGATGTTGCAATCCAAAAAGTTCTTGAAGGATGGCTGCTATAAGGCTTTACCAGCAGGACACATGGTCAGTTGTGTACCGCAGCATCACGGTGTGTTTCGGCCCACCACAGGTTGATCAAGCCTGTGTGTGTGTCCCGCGGTTAGCTGTTGGCCTTAGCAGCCCAGGTGGTGCCGCTCCTCTTCAGCCACAGCCAATGGCTCGTCCTCTGGGCGGTGTTGGCCAGCTCTTTAATGGCTTGTCTGTAACCCTGACTCCGACCTCCCTAAGGAGCTTCGCTGTTGTGCTGGCTACAAAGCTCCTACACCCCAACTCCACCGGGCGCACCCTTATCCTCCAGCCTCTGTCCTCTGCCTCAGCTGCTAAGCTGGAATAGCGCAGCTTCTTACGCTTCGATGGCGTCCTACCAGGGAACTGTCAGTTCCATGATATAGGCGAGCTGGCAAGACTTAGACCAGAGAACGAGGTCTGGTCGTAGGTTGGGTGTTCTGATCTAGGTCGACTTGCACCTGCCATTCCCTGGCTGCATTCAGTGGGGTCAGATCAGGATTTGAGGGGCTAGTCCTCAGCTTGTCCCCCTCTCGAACGAACGATAGTGGGTGTCGGCGCACATCCTGGTTGTTGAAGGGTTGGGCGTTGATGGATACCCTCTTGCCCTCAAGTTTGTCGGCTAGACACCTGAGGACCTGGTTGTCTCCACGTGTATCTGCCTTGAGTGAGGCTGGTCCTACAGCCAACCAGGATGTGCTTGAGTGTTGCAGGGGTTGTACACAGGGGGCAGGATGGGTCCTTTCCAAACCACAGCTGCAGGTTTGTGGGAGAGGGCAGTAATTCATAGGCAGCTCGGACGATGAAGCTCATGCCCCAGAGTTCGCTCCATGTGAGTTTTCTCTTCTCGACACCCTCCCACGTCTTCCAGCGACCCTGTTTGGCTTGTGCTACGGCTTCCTCCTGTCGGCACACCTCCTCTATCACCATGCTTCGACGCTCGGTTGCAGATGCCTTTTGCCTGAGAGGTGTTACACTTCCGAGGCCAAAGCCTCCTCTGCCTTGTTGGACGTGGCCCACTACGCCACGATGGAGAAGAGCAGATTTGGCATGTAGCACGGCTGTGGCTGGGGTCCACTTCTTCCCTGTTGCTAGGACAGGAGCGGCGCCTCTCACCTCAGGGTCCTGGGAGTCAGTGAGATCCAGCCTCACCTTGGCACACTTGAAATCTTCAACCAAGCTAGAAATTGGCAGTGCCAGGGCTCTGTTGCTGTAGAGTCCAACACTGCTAAGGCATTTGGGAAGACCGAGACACTTCCTCACGTGGGAATTCACTAGCCTTTCCAGTCGACTGGCATGCCTAGGCGAGACCTCGTACATGGTCAATGGCCACAAGAGTCTGGGTAGCAGCCCAAACTGATAACACCAGAGCTTTAGTTTCCCCGGTAGTGCAGTGTTGTTGATTTGCTTAAGGCCGTTAGCCACGTACGGCCGGAGTTGCTCGAGTTGCTGGGTGTCTTTGAGGTCTGCATTATACCATCATCCGAGGCTCTTGATATGCTTCTCTAGGACTGTTGGAATTGGTTTATCGTTGATGTAGAAGTGCTCTCCTGTTAGTTGGCCTTTGACGACAGAGACTTACTTGGCTTGAACTCCATTCTTGCCCACTGGATATTTTCCTGGAGTTTCTGAAGCAAGCGTCTAGTGTCTAATATAAATCTCTGTTGTCCCCTGAATGTGTGTGAAATTTAAGCTCAAAATACCCCACATATAATTTATTATATCTTGTCAAATTTGCCCCTTTTTGGGTGTGAGCAAAAACGCGCCGTATTTGTGTGTCTTTAAATGCAAATGAGCTTTAGCTCCGCCTCCGTCCAGAAGAGGGCGGAGTCTTCACACGAGCTTCAGAAACTCCGGCAATACCAACACAGGCCGATCTCACTCATCCAGAATCCCAGTATAACCAGTAGCGAGTGGAGCCTTACGGAGAGACTCAGAGTTTCACTGACACACGGTTCTGAATGTTAGTGGAGACATTTATGTAGTTGTTGTGGAGTTACATTGATCATCTCGTCCTCATGTGTAACTTCTCCACAAGTGTCCACAGTTCCTGAGGTGTTTATAAAACAGCGCTGACATGTTCTGGTCAGTAGTGTTCAGTGCTCGTCTGTGCTCGATTGCAGATTAAGGGCCGGTGATACTATAAACATGCCAATTAAGGGCCAATAATATTATAATAAGATCCTTTTCAGATTTTCATGATATGTCAGGTACTTGCTTGTCAGAAACTAGCTTGTCAGGTCAAATGGTATTCCATAACCAGCCAATGCATATTAAATTACACTTTTGGAGATGACATGATATACTGCATCTAAAACCATTTAAAATAGTATTTTTTCTCCAGTAACTCTTTACAATAAGGTTCCTTTTGTTTACATGACCTAACAATGAATAATACATCCAAAGCATTTATTGCAGTCCCCCTGTGGTGAACATCCAGCTTTTAATGTTGTTTATATGTCTATTTGTTGTTTTTATATGCTTTCAGACAAACCATGTGTAAGTTCATAAGTCGACAGCATTGCTGAGTATTTCCTCCTTAAAACTGCAGTGAACCAAAGACAGTCTCAAAAACACGGTGTGAAATCGCTGGTGTTTCTGACGTCACAAACGACCTTGTAACCAATCAGATCAACGTGTGATCGTCAACCAGTGGAGCTCTGAGTGAGTGAGTGAGTGGAGGCGGGGCTCATTTGCATATTCATAGAACCGTGCATACTAAATGAGGCAAGAGTGACGAGTTACAGTCAAGATATTTTTAGACATGAAGGAAAAAACTTTTAAATATGTAATTTTGGTGATCAAATTTCGAGTTTAAATGGATAAAATGATTGACTACAGGGGGACTTTACCATAGTGCATGTTGATTTCAGCGTATTTCAAATGATTTCATCAACTTATAGTTGAACTTTCAGTCAGAGATTTCCACCATCTGATAAAAGCATTGTTTTATACTGTAGTTACTGTCGTTACTCTCAAGTATCGGCGTGCGGTTGTGGTTCTGGCTCTGTTGAGGAACATCGATTCTCAGAAGCTTTCTGTGAGTGTGAGGAAAGGCTTTCAGACTCTGGGATCAGTCAGGAGCTGGCAGACAGCAGGAGTTTGATTCAGGCTTGTTGCATTGATACAGGGATTTGCTCAGTTGGTCCTGTGAATCTATATTTACCAGAGACAGAGGTTTCAGCCTATAATGCCTTTAATGCTTGGGTTAAAGCTCAGTCCACACACATCTCCTGTCCTTCACTGAGGGGTTCCCTGAACACTGTGTGTCTGAGCCAGAAACAGCGAAGGTCTGCGCGAGTAAACAACTCAGCAAACAACTCAGTAAACAACTCCGTAAACAACTCATCAAACAACCATTAACATTCAACCAGGAAAACTCTGGATTTTCTGCTTACATCTCTATAACTTTAGGTTTGTTTTTGAAAGCGATGACGTTACTGAAGGATGATATTTGCATACAAACATAAACAGTTTCTTGAAAAGTCGTGGAATTTACAGTATAGTTTATTTGATGTTTTGTTTTATTTATTTTTGTTAAAAACTTTACAGTAAGATCCCATTAGTTAACATCAGTTAATGCATTGGCTATGACTTACAATACATTTTTAAAGCATTTATTAATTTTTGTTAATAAAGTACAAATAGAATTGTTAATTTTTTGTTAATGTTAGTTAATTAATCAATGTTTACAAGTCCATCTGACAGGCATTTTTTATCAGGCTGCTTTGTTTAGGTTCAGTAATTTCACTTTAATGTCAGGTTATTAGTCAGTTATTGAAATGCCTTATTTTCAAAACAATTTTTTTTAAAATAATTTATAGATTTTTGTTAATAGATTTGTTAATAGAATGTTAATTAATTAATGTTTATAAATTCAACTTTTTATTATAAAAATGTATTAGTAAATGTTGAAATTAACATATTAAGAAATGCTGTGGAAGTATTTTCACTGTTAGTTAATGTTAACCAATGAGACCTTATTTTGTAAAATGATAGTGTTTTGTTTATTATCTTCTCTTTATTGTCTGTGCTTCATATCTAGCATGTAAATACACAGTATTGTTTCCAGTTGGACTTACATAAGGTTCAATGACACTGTGTCCGCGATAAGAAAAGAAAACATTCATATCAGTTTCATGTGGCTTTTGAAAAATTTGAGAAAAGTTGAAATGTAATGCCACTATGACCGTCATGTGGTGTAACCGTCAAGTAAAACTCAGTACAATATTTTAATTTACATCTAGAACACATGTGAACGTCCACAACTTAATCATTATTTTCAAAAGAAAATATAATGAATTATTAATGCATAAATATCATTATGAGATTTTACAGCCTGAACTAACCTAGCATGAAAAGGTCAGATTATCCTATTATGTGACTTTGTTTGGGCGCACCACATGAATTTAATTTTGCAGTTTACTAACTTGCATCCTACTGTACATACACACATTTAATGAGAAATATACTCTCAACTGATTGATTATTTATATCATTGCAAAATGTACCTATATTATCACCCAGCTTTAATCTGCTAAATGCAACTATAATGCACAAAGAAATTATAAAAAGTTAACATGATTTTTTGTAAAGCTGCTTTGAAACAATGTGAGTTGCAAAAAGTGCCATGCAAATTTGTCTTCATACTTGATATTCAGTAATATGATTAATTTGACTGCACTGACAGCATTGCATGAGAAAAAGCTTGAGATGATGATGACAGCGGCTTTCAGTGAACCTGATTCACAACTGATGAACTTTACACAGTTATTGAACTGAACCGAATCAACACTGAACTGAATTGAGTTGAATAATGAGCAGAAATTTTGTGTTTGTGTCTTATTTTATGAAGTTTGTATCATTATATCATTTTATTTTCTTGTTTATTTTTAAGAACCAGCTTTGAAACCATCTGTAGGCCCATATAAAGTGCTATAGAAATAAAGCTGGCTTGACATGACAAAAATGCCCAAATTAATTATAATTCGTCATTTTAAAACCTGATAATCGTAGAAGAGCTGCATTAAAGTCATTGTGTGTATGCAACGTATGCATTTTTAATGAATTAATTAGTATATGAGTTATGTCACTGGCCAAAAAGTCAGCCAATCAGTGACCAGCTTGATTCCTCTGTAGAATATGCACGAGCCGGTCCGTGAACAGACTGAGACACAAAGTCCCTGTTCTGTGAGGAATTTCCAACCTCCATTTGTAATGTATGCTTTATTACAGCAGAGAGGAGTCGGGCATTATGATCTGCAGTGGGATTGGGACATAACCAGCATCATCTCCTAAACCAGTACCCAAGATCCCATGGGATCCGCATCCCTAATCTGCTGGTTCCCTCGCCAAGAGCAATTAGAGCATTTGCAATTCCTTGCATGTATTATGTGTTTATTCCGCAGTGAATGAAAAACCTGGCATGAGTCCCTCTGACATTGTTTCTCTGAACAAAACACACAAGTCCAGCTCTGAACACTCGGAAACACACACTTCTGCTTCTGGTGAAGAGGACTGAGCTTTCAGTGGATTTAGCCATAAAGCTAGTGTCATTATGTGGTCATGCTAAAGGACTTAAAGGGGTCATGACATGTTTTTTTCTTTTGTTTTATTATGTTCCCTTAGGTGCAATTACAGTATTACTATAGTTTTTTTAACAAAAAACTTTAAAAATGTAGTGATTTATGACCTTTTCCCACCCTGTTCCTCAACCTCTGATTCAAACAGTCTGTTTTGGGGTGTTTCCCCTTTAAGAGTTCAGTGTTAACGCCCACTGTTATGATTGGCTAACGTCAGTGCTACTTATGCATAAATTATTAACGTTAATCATTTTGTATCACATGTAGACTACACAATGCTCCACCACGTGAAACTTCGGTCTTCCGATCTTTTACCATCGTGTCAATTCTCAATTGATTTTGATTCATATCTGCGAGGGAGGGAGGGAGGGAGAGAGAGAGAGAGAGAGAGAGAGAGAGAGAAAGAAAGAAAGAGAAAGAGAGAGAGAGAGCAGTTTGAAGCTGCGGCTCTCTCCCTTTCTCTCTCTCTCTCTCTGCTCGTTCTTTAACATGTCGTTAACATGCGCCCTGTCACACTGATCTACATCACTCACCGATCAAATAAAGCTTCGGCGCGCTGCATATGCTGCAAATAAACTGCATCCGACTGCTTTCCCTGATGTCTGGATCGTTCGGCAGTGTATTCAAACATGTTGTTTGTCCACAGCAGGAACAGCACATCTGCGTGGCATTGCAGTCATCTTGTAAACAGACCCACTCGCTGCACGACAACGCATGCGATGATGCGAAATGAGGCGTAGTTGTCTTGCGCTGGAGGCGGTCAAACGACTGGTACTTCGTACAAAGGATCCAGAACGAGCTGTATTTAGAGCTTGATTAAATAAATGCTTCGTTTATAATGGGGAGGACGTCTTAAGCTATGAAACTTGCAGGAAATTTTAATAGTACATAGATCTCTTACATAAAAGATGAAGGCAAATTTGGTTTCTCATGTCATGACCCATTTAACGAAAACACTGCTGTCATCGCTTGATGATGACAGCCTACACAGTGAACTTTCAGATCTTTAACAGAAGTTTCTCTGAATTATGGACTGTTGAGATCAGCCTTTTTTCATTCAGTGGAATAATGTGTAGCATTATTTATTTTTTTCTCTGAGAGGATCAGACGGTGCATACATACATATTTAAATACTGAAAGTAGCAATCATAGCAACTTAACTTTTTTTCAGTAGCATTCAAGTATCTCAGATGCACTCCAATCAATCAAAGCTCACAGCCAATCAGAAGAGAGTGTGGGCGGAGTCTCTGTAAGTGCACTACACTCAGATGAGCATATAGTCAAATTCATAAATATTACGACTGAAATAATATTTGTCATAGATTACACTTGTTTGTTCACAGTTTGAACGTTCTTTCCTTTGTTTATTTTCCAAATCTGAGGTGATTATCCATTGTCGCTCTCAGTACAGCTATAAATGATAATCAAAATCACATTAAATTATTTGAACATTAAATACAGCAGATAATCAGCACCTGAGGTTATCATTGTCACAGTCTTTATGTTGTGTTTTCAGCCACGACGTTACAGAAATAGAAACAGGTTCTAGAAACATGCTAAAGAAAGCTTGTGCTGGTGTCGGGTTACTTCTTTTTTTAAATGTATTTTTAAGGTGTATGCAACATCTCTCATCCATTATTCATCCTTACGTAAGTTCTCAGTAAAGCGATGTTGTTGTTGAAGTGAAAGGTCTCGGGTTAATCACCCGTCTGTGACCTTCTCTCTCGCTTCACCCGGGTCTAATGCAGAGATGTGGGGGTTCTGCATATTTACACACACACACACACACACACACACACACACACACACACACACACACACACACACACACACACACACACACACACACACACACACACACATTGATCCCTCGGGAAAATCCAGCCGTTACTCTGATGATCGCTACGTCTTTTGTCTTCCCTGAAACCAAAAGCAATCGTACGGTTGTATAAAACATTTTATTCCGTGGACTATCAGCATAAAGTCTGGTCCACTTTGCAGTTTTCTTCTGGCCAGGATCTCACGGAGACATTGAGCAGCGTATATATTATATCAGTGTGAAGCTAATGTCATCAACTGAGTGCTTTTCAGGCCAAATACACCACAAATCAGCGCAGCGCAGCGATGCCAGGCTTCAGGACTCGTGCCTCTTCCTGGGCTTCATTATGCCGTCGCTGCAAACAACCGTTCAGAAGTGCATTCATATATTGATTCTAGGAGTGTAGAAGTCGTCATTAGTTGAGCTCCTTCTGTAAGATTGCTGTTGATCTCGTCTCAAGGCTTCAGATATACAGTAGCATTCGTCATGAGAGCTTGTCTAATACATATTCATGAGGTGGAACTGCTGGCAAAAACTCAGATCTGCAGTGTGAACCGTCTGTACACTACAAACACTCAGATCTGCAGTGTGAACCGTCTGTACACTACAAAAACTCAGATCTGCAGTGTGAACCGTCTGTACACTACAAACACTCAGATCTGCAGTGTGAACCGTCTGTACACTACAAACACTCAGATCTGCAGTGTGAACCGTCTGTACACTACAAACACTCAGATCTGCAGTGTGAACCGTCTGTACACTACAAACACTCAGATCTGCAGTGTGAACCGTCTGTACACTACAAACACTCAGATCTGCAGTGTGAACCGTCTGTAACACTACAAACACTAAGATCTGCAGTGTGAACCGTCTGTACACTACAAAAACTCAGATCTGCAGTGTGAACCGTCTGTAACACTACAAAAACTCAGATCTGCAGTGAACCGTCTGTACACTACAAACTATGGCGTTATTTTTAAGTCAAAAGTTACGAGCGCGTAAAATTTGCTCACGAGCACATTATGTTATTTCACAGGCGCGAAAATGAACCTTCAGCTGGCATGATAAAAGTAATCGCGCACAAATTCAACAACCGAGAGGTGCACCGGTAGCTGCGAGCGAGCGCCTGGCATACTCTCATAGGTTAACTCTGCTTGTACAATGGAATCCTGCTCGCGCGCAGCGGGCTTCTGCTCGCGGACTGCTGTTTTGCTCGCGCAGTGGATTTCTGCTCGCTCAGCTGATTTCTGCTCCCTCGCGTCGACATGACTTTTGACAATTTGGGGGCGGGACCTAGGGAGGGGACTGGCCCTCTTATGATTGGTCACTTTCATCGTAATCACAACCACAGAGACATCCTTCTACCTTGATTGACAGCTCTCATTACAGGAAGCACGGAGTTGGGCTAAGTTACCACCAAAGAAGAGTGGTAAGTGAATGAATTAGAATGAGGTTTTCTAATATACATAAAATGTCTCTGCACGTATAAAATGCATATAGTTAAATCAGTTACCATCAATGTATATATTTGCGAACGATGACGCCTACGTTTTGTTTAGTAACATTAACGTTACATATGAGTAATAAGTAACGTAACTTTAGCTAGCATATTCGTTCTGTAGCTAATGCCTCAGCCAACACTTGTGATGCTGATCGCCCGACACACTCATTTTAAAACTTCTTAGAAAAAAAAAAAAAAAAAAAACTTCTTAGACAACTAAGAATCATAACATCATTGTTTTCACATGTAACGTTAAAAGTGCTATTCTTATTGAGGCTGAGTTAATGCATTTGATTTTGCAGGCTAACATCCAATGCAGTAAAATACTGTTTTGAATGTTGATTAACTTAGCCACACATGTTCACATTGTCCCTTGTTGTATTTTTGTGTGGATCCAGCCCATCTTGTCATTTATAAATAGATGTAAAAGAAAATGGCGGACGCAAAAGAGGAGGTGAACTATTTTCAAAAATGTTTATTACGTTAAAGTAGTTCATTTGTGGTGCTGTTTGTTTCAGTTACATTTCTTTATTTCTCCCCATTCCTCTAGAGTCTAGGAAGATTTGCGCAATATGGCCCTCGATTTGGTGGCCAGGATGAGAGCTACATTGAGTAATCCTAAACCAAACGGTATGTATCATGACTCAGTAACTATCTTTACTAGGTTGCGTTGCCATCTCTAGACAACATGTGTGGTTTGATTACATTATGTTGGTTTCCCTGTATACATATAACAATATATAAATACTCAACTTCATAAACAACTTCAACAACATTCGTCATGGAAGTGTTGCTGTCATCATCATGCAGCTCACCTATGGGCTATATGCACGCATAAGTTCCACATTTGACGCAAGGATGCTCTTCAGTTTCCGGTTGGGGAGATTAAAGCGGAGGAAAACCGAGGAAAACGGGATTATGGCAGAGTCTTCAAAATGTACTGTCCTCCCGTCTTTGAAACGAAAATTTCATACGTTTAGATGTCATTTTATATAGTTATGTTTATTTAATATAATTTAAAAAGAAGCATAAACACAATGAGGGGTGTCTGTTTTTGTGACTAACGTTTCTTTACTATAACCATGGAGTATAAAATTCAATATAAATTCTCGGTATTGCATTGGACTCTACGATCGGCGGAAGATATCGAGCATCCTTACACCTTCACCGGAAATACCGCCGTGCATAGAGCCCATTCATTTAGCTTATATAACAACAGAAGTTACATGTTGTCAGTGAATTAATTATGTTGAATGAACAGTGAAGTTCAGGGACAGTGCAATGCACAGTCAGGCTCAGCCAGGGTATCCAGGCAGGACAAATCCCAGGAACCACGAGAGCACAATGCGGTGCGTGGACCTGCACAGGCTCCTTCAGGGACTGCAGTTCAAAAGAAACCTTCAAAAACTAAGCATGTTTATGCTTCTTTTTAAATTATATTAAATAAACATAACTATATATAAAATGACATCTAAACGTATGAAATTTTCGTTTCAAAGACGGGAGGACAGTACATTTTGAAGACTCTGCCATAATCCCGTTTTCCTCGGTTTTCCTCCGCTTAATCTCCCCAACCGGAAACTGAAGAGCATCCTTGCGTCAAATGTGGAACTTATGCGTGCATATAGCCCATAGGTGAGCTGCATGATGATGACAGCAACACTTCCATGACGAATGTTGTTGAAGTTGTTTATGAAGTTGAGTATTTATATATTGTTATATGTATACAGGGAAACCAACATAATGTAATCAAACCACACATGTTGTCTAGAGATGGCAACGCAACCTAGTAAAGATAGTTACTGAGTCATGATACATACCGTTTGGTTTAGGATTATAGTTAAAATTAACGTTATATTAATGCAGTTTTGTCCTTTGTTGTGTAATAAGAGGGAAAGGCTTCTAACAGGGGTTAAATATAACATTGGGGATTGTGATAGTGATAGAAGTCATTTAAATGCAGACATCCCAAGTCTCCCGTTAGTTCCGTTAGTCTCCCGCATATTGATAGCGGCTCCCTGATGACCATAACTGTATATACACTACTATAATCTGTCCCATTTGTGTCTCCTTTATCTCTTTCAACACAAGAAGCACAAGTGATTCAGTGGATCCTGAAGACTCCCTGCACTGACGCTGTACCCTCACCTTCAGTCTCAGCTCCTTGGATTTTGCAAGACTTTCCTTGCTCGCTATTTTTAATAAACATTAAACTTCCCAGTGTTGGTCTTTGTGAAAAAGTGTAGATACACCTAAGTATGATTAGCACAAAATTGAGCATATTTTCTCCTCTGTGTCAGACAGTACAAGAACACTAGAGGAAAGTAAAGACAACATGCTTGACGTTTATTAGACATTTATGAATCCCATTGTGCTAAATAAGTGCAAAAGTATATATATATGTCATTGACAAATTAACCTTCAAAAAGTTTTTTTTTATCTTTTCAAAACTTATTGTTATTCTTAAGACACCATTTAAAATAGGTTTTTTTTAGACTTCATTTGTGCGGACAGTTGCACAACCTGACATTTTTAAGGATTTAAGATAACAAAACATAAAATATCTGTTATTTATATAGCCTATTTTAAATGTACTAAAAATGAAATTAAACTAAATAGGTTTTATAGATTAAAGTGATGTATGTCATGAATTTGTTCATTATTTTAAAAGGAAATAATGCACTTGGACACTTATTAAATATGTGTGTGTATAATCATGATTTGTTTTAAAATTAATTAAATATATTATGTATTAATGTATATAGTAATAAGTGCATGGGGTGCATAAGCGTTGTAAACATTAAGATTAAAGAAAGTTTACTTGTTTGCAATAGCCTAGATTTTTTTAAGACAATCACCTGTTTCCTGCAAGTCTCCTGTCCTTGTGAAACCATAGTGAACATTATGTGATACCCTTAAATAACATACAAGTTTAAGAACACAAAAATACTTCAAAACAACTGCAATATGGTCTTTATCCAAGGTAACGTTAGCCAGAAATATGTTAACAAAGGTAGATAAGGCTGGTTGAACACACTAAAAATGAAATATTATCAGATTTTTATCTTTTAAAAACAACATTGCTGTACCTACATACACATACTATATTCACGTATCAGTGTATTATACACATATTGTAAATCAATGCATTTATTGACTATAAAACTACCAAAAAGCACAGTTCTGCTCTCTAACTCCATCGATTTGAATTGGCGCCGAAGCACTTCCTGGAACTATCTGAGGTATACGCGAATCACGTGACAACTAAGCATTTCGAACTTCCGTTGTCGCAACTCTCTCTATATGGCTCTGGTGATTACGATGAAAGTGACCAATCATAAGAGGGCCAGTCCCCTCCCTAGGTCCCGCCCCCAAATTGTCAAAAGTCATGTCGACGCGAGGGAGCAGAAATCAGCTGAGCGAGCAGAAATCCACTGCGCGAGCAAAACAGCAGTCCGCGAGCAGAAGCCCGCTGCGCGCGAGCAGGATTCCATTGTACAAGCAGAGTTAACCTATGAGAGTATGCCAGGCGCTCGCTCGCAGCTACCGGTGCACCTCTCGGTTGTTGAATTTGTGCGCGATTACTTTTATCATGCCAGCTGAAGGTTCATTTTCGCGCCTGTGAAATAACATAATGTGCTCGTGAGCATGTCTTACGCGCTCGTAACTTTTGACTTAAAAATAACGCCATAACAAACACTCAGATCTGCAGTGAACCGTCTGTACACTACAAACACTCAGATCTGCAGTGAACCGTCTGTACACTACAAACACTCAGATCTGCAGTGTGAACCGACTGTACACTACAAACACTCAGATCTGCAGTGAACCGTCTGTACACTACAAACACTCAGATCTGCAGTGTGAACCGACTGTACACTACAAACACTCAGATCTGCAGTGAACCGTCTGTAACACTACAAACACTCAGATCTGCAGTGAACCGTCTGTACACTACAAACACTCAGATCTGCATTGTGAACCGACTGTACACTACAAACACTCAGATCTGCAGTGTGAACCGTCTGTAACACTACAAACACTCAGATCTGCAGTGTGAACCGACTGTACACTACAAACACTCAGATCTGCAGTGTGAACCGTCTGTAACACTACAAACACTCAGATCTGCAGTGTGAACCGACTGTACACTACAAACACTCAGATCTGCAGTGAACCGTCTGTACACTACAAACACTCAGATCTGCAGTGAACCGTCTGTACACTACAAACACTCAGATCTGCAGTCTGAACCGACTGTACACTACAAACACTCAGATCTGCAGTGAACCGTCTGTAACACTACAAACACTCAGATCTGCAGTGAACCGTCTGTACACTACAAACACTCAGATCTGCATTGTGAACCGACTGTACACTACAAACACTCAGATCTGCAGTGTGAACCGTCTGTAACACTACAAACACTCAGATCTGCAGTGTGAACCGACTGTACACTACAAACACTCAGATCTGCAGTGTGAACCGTCTGTAACACTACAAACACTCAGATCTGCAGTGTGAACCGTCTGTAACACTACAAACACTCAGATCTGCAGTGAACCGTCTGTAACACTACAAACACTCAGATCTGCAGTGAACCGTCTGTACACTACAAACACTCAGATCTGCAGTGAACCGTCTGTACACTACAAACACTCAGATCTGCAGTGTGAACCGTCTGTACACTACAAACACTCAGATCTGCAGTGTGAACCGTCTGTACACTACAAACACTCAGATCTGCAGTGTGAACCGTCTGTAACACTACAAACACTCAGATCTGCAGTGAACCGTCTGTACACTACAAACACTCAGATCTGCAGTGAACCGTCTGTAACACTACAAACACTCAGATCTGCAGTGAACCGTCTGTACACTACAAACACTCAGATCTGCATTGTGAACCGACTGTACACTACAAACACTCAGATCTGCAGTGTGAACCGTCTGTAACACTACAAACACTCAGATCTGCAGTGTGAACCGACTGTACACTACAAACACTCAGATCTGCAGTGTGAACCGTCTGTAACACTACAAACACTCAGATCTGCAGTGAACCGTCTGTAACACTACAAACACTCAGATCTGCAGTGAACCGTCTGTACACTACAAACACTCAGATCTGCAGTGTGAACCGTCTGTAACACTACAAACACTCAGATCTGCAGTGTGAACCGTCTGTAACACTACAAACACTCAGATCTGCAGTGAACCGTCTGTAACACTACAAACACTCAGATCTGCAGTGAACCGTCTGTACACTACAAACACTCAGATCTGCAGTGTGAACCGTCTGTACACTACAAACACTCAGATCTGCAGTGTGAACCGTCTGTACACTACAAACACTCAGATCTGCAGTGAACCGTCTGTACACTACAAACACTCAGATCTGCAGTGTGAACCGTCTGTAACACTACAAACACTCAGATCTGCAGAGTGAACCGTCTGTAACACTACAAACACTCAGATCTGCAGTGTGAACCGTCTGTAACACTACAAACACTCAGATCTGCAGTGAACCGTCTGTACACTACAAACACTCAGATCTGCAGTGAACCGTCTGTAACACTACAAACACTCAGATCTGCAGTGTGAACCGTCTGTAACACTACAAACACTCAGATCTGCAGTGAACCGTCTGTAACACTACAAACACTCAGATCTGCAGTGAACCGTCTGTACACTACAAACACTCAGATCTGCAGTGAACCGTCTGTAACACTACAAACACTCAGATCTGCAGTGTGAACCGTCTGTAACACTACAAACACTCAGATCTGCAGTGAACCGTCTGTACACTACAAACACTCAGATCTGCAGTGTGAACCGTCTGTACACTACAAACACTCAGATCTGCAGTGAACCGTCTGTACACTACAAACACTCAGATCTGCAGTGTGAACCGACTGTACACTACAAACACTCAGATCTGCAGTGAACCGTCTGTACACTACAAACACTCAGATCTGCAGTGAACCGTCTGTACACTACAAACACTCAGATCTGCAGTGTGAACCGACTGTACACTACAAACACTCAGATCTGCAGTGTGAACCGTCTGTACACTACAAACACTCAGATCTGCAGTGTGAACCGACTGTACACTACAAACACTCAGATCTGCAGTGAACCGTCTGTACACTACAAACACTCAGATCTGCAGTGTGAACCGTCTGTAACACTACAAACACTCAGATCTGCAGTGTGAACCGTCTGTACACTACAAACACTCAGATCTGCAGTGTGAACCGTCTGTAACACTACAAACACTCAGATCTGCAGTGTGAACCGTCTGTAACACTACAAACACTCAGATCTGCAGTGTGAACCGTCTGTACACTACAAACACTCAGATCTGCAGTGAACCGTCTGTAACACTACAAACACTCAGATCTGCAGTGTGAACCGTCTGTACACTACAAACACTCAGATCTGCAGTGTGAACCGTCTGTACACTACAAACACTCAGATCTGCAGTGTGAACCGTCTGTAACACTACAAACACTCAGATCTGCAGTGTGAACCGTCTGTACACTACAAACACTCAGATCTGCAGTGTGAACCGTCTGTACACTACAAACACTCAGATCTGCAGTGTGAACCGTCTGTAACACTACAAACACTCAGATCTGCAGTGTGAACCGTCTGTACACTACAAACACTCAGATCTGCATTGTGAACTGTCTGTACACTACAAACACTCAGATCTGCAGTGTGAACCGTCTGTAACACTACAAACACTCAGATCTGCAGTGTGAACCGTCTGTAACACTACAAACACTCAGATCTGCAGTGAACCGTCTGTACACTACAAACACTCAGATCTGCAGTGTGAACCGTGTGTAACACTACAAACACTCAGATCTGCAGTGTGAACCGTCTGTACACTACAAACACTCAGATCTGCAGTGTGAACCGTGTGTAACACTACAAACACTCAGATCTGCAGTGTGAATCGTCTGTAACACTACAAACACTCAGATCTGCAGTGTGAACCGTCTGTACACTACAAACACTCAGATCTGCAGTGTGAACCGTCTGTAACACTACAAACACTCAGATCTGCAGTGAACCGTCTGTAACACTACAAACACTCAGATCTGCAGTGTGAACCGTCTGTAACACTACAAACACTCAGATCTGCAGTGAACCGTCTGTACACTACAAACACTCAGATCTGCAGTGTGAACCGTCTGTAACACTACAAACACTCAGATCTGCAGTGAACCGTCTGTAACACTACAAACACTCAGATCTGCAGTGTGAACCGTCTGTAACACTACAAACACTCAGATCTGGAGTGAACCGTCTGTAACACTACAAACACTCAGACCTGCAGTGAACCGTCTGTAACACTACAAACACTCAGATCTGCAGTGAACCGTCTGTAACACTACAAACACTCAGATCTGCAGTGTGAACCGTCTGTAACACTACAAACACTCAGATCTGCAGTGTGAACCGTCTGTACACTACAAACACTCAGATCTGCAGTGAACCGTCTGTAACACTACAAACACTCAGATCTGCAGTGAACCGTCTGTACACTACAAACACTCAGATCTGCAGTGAACCGTCTGTAACACTACAAACACTCAGATCTGCAGTGAACCGTCTGTACACTACAAACACTCAGATCTGCAGTGTGAACCGTCTGTACACTACAAACACTCAGATCTGCAGTGAACCGACTGTACACTACAAACACTCAGATCTGCAGTGAACCGTCTGTACACTACAAACACTCAGATCTGCAGTGAACCGTCTGTAACACTACAAACACTCAGATCTGCAGTGAACCGTCTGTACACTACAAACACTCAGATCTGCAGTGAACCGTCTGTAACACTACAAACACTCAGATCTGCAGTGTGAACCGTCTGTACACTACAAACACTCAGATCTGCAGTGAACCGTCTGTAACACTACAAACACTCAGATCTGCAGTGTGAACCGTCTGTACACTACAAACACTCAGATCTGCAGTGTGAACCGTCTGTAACACTACAAACACTCAGATCTGCAGTGTGAACCGTCTGTACACTACAAACACTCAGATCTGCAGTGAACCGTCTGTAACACTACAAACACTCAGATCTGCAGTGTGAACCGTCTGTAACACTACAAACACTCAGATCTGCAGTGAACCGTCTGTAACACTACAAACACTCAGATCTGCAGTGTGAACCGACTGTAACACTACAAACACTCAGATCTGCAGTGTGAACCGTCTGTAACACTACAAACACTCAGATCTGCAGTGAACCGTCTGTACACTACAAACACTCAGATCTGCAGTGTGAACCGTCTGTACACTACAAACACTCAGATCTGCAGTGTGAACCGTCTGTACACTACAAACACTCAGATCTGCAGTGAACCGTCTGTACACTACAAACACTCAGATCTGCAGTGAACCGTCTGTACACTACAAACACTCAGATCTGCAGTGTGAACTGTCTGTACACTACAAACACTCAGATCTGCATTGTGAACTGTCTGTACACTACAAACACTCAGATCTGCAGTGAACCGTCTGTACACTACAAACACTCAGATCTGCAGTGTGAACTGTCTGTACACTACAAACACTCAGATCTGCAGTGTGAACCGTCTGTAACACTACAAACACTCAGATCTGCAGTGAACCGTCTGTACACTACAAACACTCAGATCTGCAGTGTGAACTGTCTGTACACTACAAACACTCAGATCTGCATTGTGAACTGTCTGTACACTAAAAACACTCAGATCTGCATTGTGAACCGTCTGTACACTACAAACACTCAGATCTGCAATGAACCGTCTGTAACACTACAAACACTCAGATCTGCATTGTGAACCGTCTGTACACTACAAACACTGCAACTCTAATCTTCCTGATGTTCGTTTACTGGCACTGCCCACCAGTAGAGTGCAGAACAGGCCTGAAACTCTCGCCATCTTGTCGCAGATATCCAGTAGAACCGGGTGTTTCAGCTGCTGGTCAAAGCAACGGTTTCATTTATTTTTCTTAATTTTAAATCAGGTTTATCATTTTTTGGGCCCTTTTTTCATTAGAGTTTAACCTGAATTTGTGCAATTGTTCAATAAACATCAACATTATGGGCCCTATCTTGCACTCAGCGCAATTGACTTTGTACACTGACGCATGTATCATTCCTATTTTGCACCCGCGCAAAGCGGACTTTTCCCTCCACAGACGCACGTCGGTAAACTAGGAAATTAACTTGCGCTCCCTGGGCGGGTCGGCGCAAAAAAAGAGGCGTGTTTCGGCGCAAACATATCCTGGTGCTATTTTGCAGTTCCAGAAAACAATTGCGCGTTGTTCATAATGCTATTTTAAGCGCGCATGCTTGGCCATAATGTAGCGGGTGCACAACGCGCATACACTTTGATTCTCTCATCAACACAGATGCAGCAGTTTTTATTTTTGCAAATCATACATTATAACAAGGAAAAATATTAACACATGAGGGAAATCATTGTGGTGTCCATGAAGATGTAAGAAATATGTAGTAAGCCTAAATCTAGCTTACATTTACCCAATTTTTTCAGGCTAATTGTAGTGACATGGCTGATGACACCATTTTTGATGCCAGCAACAATGAGTGAAATACGGTTTAATCGAAAACACACAAACACGCTGTGTAATTGAACGAACGTTCGGCATACTGAAACTGCGTTTCAGGTGTTTGGATAGGTCAGGAGGCACTTTACAGTAGCCTACAGTCCTCAAAAAGTTGTAGCATTCTTTGTGGCATGTTGTGTTTTACACAACATTTCCATAAATCAAGGTTGTGTTGTTGACATAGATGAGGAAACATTAGAGGACTTAAGGAGACGTGATGGTGAACTGCATGTGCCGATGCCACTTAACCCAAATGCCCCAGCAGCAGCACGGGACAGGAGAGCGTATTTGGCAGAAGAGCTGCTGCGTCATCTACAGTATAGTGAGGTAAAGCTAATTAACATCGGTCTAATGTTCGACTACATTTCAAAAATATAACCATGCATATATTCGTGATTCAGAGAGAACGAGTCCAAAACATCCGAGAGTGTTTATTTGTGACATTTCTTTATTTACATTTATCAAAATGAAAAATCAATATCAAAACAGTATATTGATTAAAAAAAAAAATACAAACGGAAAATTAGGTTGAAAAGAACGTCGTCTCCTCGGCTGTGAACCGCTCCTGGCGCGCGCCTGGTAAATCCGCCGTATTAATAACAATCCGCCATGCAACATGCGCACCTGCTCTTAAGGGGTATGTTGGATGACGCTCTGATTGGTTTATTTCACGTTACGCCCAAAACCACGCCTATGAATAATGAAGCTACTTCAGACCAACCCCTTTTAGATTTGCGCCAGGCGCAAGAGGCATTTATCCTGCCGGGAAAATAGCAACAGCGCCGAGACCCGCCCACAAAGTTACTTGCGCTTTGCGCTTTGACACTTGCGTTTCAGATCGTGCGCTGGGTGCAAGATAGGGCCCTATATGTTATTGTTATATATAAAATGTCATAATCACAGTTTTTATAATTAATTTTTAATAATTATTTTATAATTATAAGTTGTATAAGTTTTTGTAATTATTTAAAAAAATTACGTTAAAAAAATTTAAAATCTGAAACAAATTTAGCTTAGTTACTGGTAGCTATTGACTGACTATAACTAATTATTAATAACTTATTTTCCATAAATTAAACACTTTTTTAAAAATATATTATTACAATAACTTTACAGTGCTTTACATTTACTCCTCACACGTTTTGGTCATGTTAAAGTGAAGGCAGGTTTGTTTAATCATAACAGGGTTGAATCATTGAAGTTGATGAAATTAATAAATTAATAAATTAATTAATTAATATTGTAGGGTCCAAATGATGCTGAACTTTTATTAGGTTATTATTAAAATAATTATGGTTAATGTTATGGTATTGTTGTTTGCATTTGAGAAAGTCAAGACATTTTATAGGCCAAAATCATCATTTAAAGGGAAACACATTTTAATGAGTTTAAAACTTTTCCATGGTTTTATGTTATATATGTACACCAAAGTGCACTCTATTTATCCAGCCTTCAGTGTCACATCATCACATGTCACAAATCATTCTAATATGATGATTTGATGCTCAAGAAACATTTATTATCAATGTTGAAAACAGTTGCTATTTTTGTAGAAACGATGATACATTTTTCATTAATCTGATGGACAAAAAGTTCTAAAGAACAGCTTTTTTTGTCACAAGTGTTTATTTCTTAAAAAAAAAAAAAAAAAAGATTTTCCCAAACTTTTAAATGGTGGTATATAGTTTTTGCATTTTATATTATTATATATTTTGCATTTTATATTATTATATATTTTGCATTTTATATTATTATATATTTTGCATTTTATATTATATTTTGCATTTTATATTATTATATATTTTGCATTTTATATTATGTCTTTTTGTATTTATTTTATGTTTGCCTTCATTGTTTTATAACAGTATGGAAAGGAACGTATGCTGACAAAAAAACATGTTTAGAAGAATTTAAAGCTGATCATTTTCTGCCTGGATTATTCCTTCAATCCATAATGCAGGGCGTTATTAAAAATACAGCTATGAGAAATCTGTACAGAAATGCCTGTTTTCCCGGCTCACTGAGTCCTGTGTTGATGGGCTGAGTGTAGGAGTGAGAGACGGCGTGAGATCCAGTCCTGACCCGCGTCTGTTCAGTCTCGGGGCTTTTGCTTCAGAAATGTGAATTATACATTTGTCCATTATACCTTTTAAATGCTGATATTCTGGTTATGCCTTTCAGGAAGGTTTGATCATCACAAGGTTTTGCAGTACGCCTCTTCTAGACTTTCATATTGTCTTCGCAAAATGTCTCATTTATAAACATTTATTTTGGGGAATAAACACACAAAAAAGATGAAGCCAGTGCAATATTATACATTAATACAAATAGGAGTTGTTTATTCACACTTGGAGTTATTTTCCTGCTTGAATGTTGATTATTTTCCTCATATAATATAACTATAACTATATTCTCCATTGTTGCGGCTCCTCTCTTCCCAGTCTGTCAGTAACGCTCTGTTTACTTCCTGTCTCTATGAAGCCCCTCCTCCTGAAAAGCACACTGTGCTCTGATTGGTCGGCTGGATCAGAGTGTTGTGATTGGTCAAGTGTAATAATCAAATCGCATAATTTCCTACTATATAGTAGTATAGGCAAAAAACAGTATGTGACAAAAGTATGTATGTGTTTATGTATGTCTGAATAAAAAAAGTATGTAGACAATCAAATTGATTTACCCAGGATGTGGTAGATTTTAGATTTTAATAATAATAAAATCATAATAATTTTGTAGCATTTTCAGAACATTTTCTATATATAATTTATAATAGTCAATTATATGTATCTTAATTTTTATAATTTGTTTGTCTTTTTGCAGTGCATAGAAGCAAAGAAGTATTGCTGGTATTTTGAAGGAGGATACCCCATCTATTTCATGTAAGTACTATCACTTTTATTCGCAAACTCTCTTACCTAGTAACCAATCGGATCAACGTGTGATCGTCAACCAGTGGAGTGAGTGAGTGGAGGCGGGGCTCATTTGCATATTCATAGAACCGCACATACTTAATGAGGCAAGGGTGTCGAGGTACATTCAAGATATTTTAAGGCATGAAGACAGTTTTCTTCAAGGAAAAATGTTTAAATATGTCCTTTTGGTGAGTTTTAAGGGATATAATGATTGACTACAGGGGGACTTTAAAACAGTGTTTTTGTTCATCTCTTATTTCATTAGCTCTAACATTCCCTCAGCGCTCCACAATCACATGCATCAACTCCACAGATCTCATTATGCAGAGAAATCTGACATTCCCTCCACTTAATCCTCCATCTGTCAGGCGTAGTTTATTAACCCCACAGTCCCTTCACTCTGCCATCTTTGAGACGGCTGTTTCAGTCCTGATTCTCCAAAGCTGTTTAGCAAGATTACCTTTCAATGTTTGAAATCACTAATGAAATCCAACAACTACTGTCTCATAAATGATCTTTCTAAATCCTCTAACCCAGTTTTATTTTGATAAACATGACACAATATAACATCGGGACTACATTAAAAGAGTGTTTATAACAAACTGATTTGTGAGCTTTAGTGGAACTAAAGGTGTGAGAATAAACACAAAACGCACGTGATCGTTGTCATACGGTGAATCCGGCCAATCATAGAACAGCTGTGTCGTCATTAGAGCTCGTGAATCTGACCAATCATGGAACAGCTGTGTCGTCATCAGAGCTTGTGAGTCGCTCCTGAGAAGCTGCACTGGCTGAGTCCTGCGGCGGCTCTCGAATCGCTCTCGCGATACTTTGATGGCATACGTCATAGTCACGGGGCATTGGCGCTGTATCAAGTCGGACAAAATTTCTAATCGGCATGCACTTCTTCAAGTCAGCCACCAATGCTACATTTTTCTAAATGTCATAATCATCTGCTAACAAACAAGTATTTATTACCTCAATGAGCTCATTTTTTCGGCCTTAAATTATTACATTGTTTAAATTAATACATTAATAGCTAACTGTGATTATGTACATTTCTGAAATGCATAACTGGGACAGTTCCCTCTGATAACAGATCACTGTAAACTGTAATATGGACTTGTGTGTTTTCTGTAAAGCTGCTTTGAAACGATGTGTATAAGCGCTATACAGATAAATGTAAATCGATTTGAATTTGGTCACTGTCGATCACCGTACGTACGATTATGATTGTGCTTCACTGTAATGTGCATGCATTATTTTAAAGATGTACACTTTTATTACTGAAATGCTGGAAAGTATTTACAAGAACAGTATTTCATCAGCACTTCACCTCGGCGGACGTTAAAGCACGTAAACATTTGAAATGAGTCGTTGTTATGACAGCAATATATGCAACAATTTTAAAATATGTAAGCTATTATGCATAACATTAAAAATACAAACCAAGCAGCTTTATTTTTAGCTCATGTAAAGAAGACGCTACATTAACTTGTTTCCGTTCATTTCTTTATTTTTAACAATACATCCTTTTGAGATAAAATGCAACCATTTTGAATATAGCGCACGTGCGTCTAGCTTGCTTTTTCAAAAACAATTATTTAAATAATAAATAGAACATTTCCTATTATAAAATTAAATACAAATTTATTCGTATTATTCCAAGCATATGACATTTGATTTACAGTAGACATTAGTTTTCTCACTGAGACAATTTATTTTTGACAGACGTCCACATGAGAATAGGGCTTATGATTGGGTTATATTCCATACTCTTCTGAATCAGTCGGGTCGTGCAGCTTGTGTGAAATTCATTTATTCAAAATGCAATTCATACAATACAATGACTTGAATGGACCCTTTCCATATTTCTGGGTTTCTCCGAGTTGTTGTTTGGTGTTTAATGTGGATTATGTTCTCTGTGCTCCCTGTTTTCCTGGCTGTAGTTTTGTTAGGATTATTAATAAAGCCCTTCATATAGATCCTCGTCTTCTCCTGCATTCCCGCGTTACAGAACTAAAGGAAACATGAGGGTAGCAAGACACACCCGGGAAGAATCAGGGAAGTAATCAACATTGAAAAACTACAAAAGGACTACAAAGATGGCCGACAGAACAGGAAACAGGAAGTATAAGTAAAGTCCGGGGACAAACACAGAGAAGATGAAGCGTTCTGAAGATTCAGAGTGTGTTTCCCCTCAGAGTTTACAAGGTGTTGAAGAGCTTTATCCAGCTCTGTTCGATGGCTCGGATCAATGCTCTGACATTATCTGTGGCTTTTCTTGCATTTTCTACACTGACCGTACAGGGAAATCTGCAGAATGGATTCAAACACAGAAACTGAGAACTATGAAGTCATGGGCTGAAACTATTTTTAAAGTAGTAACTTTGTGAACGACAGTTGTTCCAGTTCAGCAGAAATCTGCGGTGCGTATGAATTACTTATGAAAAGGCCACAGTGATGTGTTAGCGATGAGTCTCCACTGCCGACGTACAGCTCCTGATATGAGTGTCAGAACAGAGAAAGATGACAGATGAGAGAAAGCACAGAGAAACTGCAGCGTCCCGCTTTACAGGAAATATAAATGAGTGAAGAAATGATTCGATGGCAACCTATAAATCACATCATGTAGTGATTTTACAGATTATCAAGATACACTTTAGCTGGACCAACATTAAAAAACGGCTGACGATTTAGATTTGAGAGAATGGATCATTACTCCAGTCTTCAGTGTCACGATCCTTCAGAAATCACTCTAATATGATGATTTGAAGATCAAGAAACATGTATGATTATTATCAGTGTTAAAAACAGCTTCGTATTTTTGCGGAAAACGTCATACATTTTATTTTCCAGGATTCTCGGATGAATAAAAAGTTCAAAAGAACAGCATTTATTTGAAATATAAACATAAATGTCTTTATTGATCAATTTAATGTATCCTTAAAGAATAAATGTATTAATAAATAAAAAAAATTTGGCTGACCACAGACTTTTGAATCATAATCATAGTTGTTTGATATGACATAATTTAAATCAATGGATATATGAACCTGGTTGACATTGAAAGTTTTGTCTTGCTGCTGATTTATTTATTTTTTTATGTTTTTTATTTGTTAATCCATGTGTGATGTGTGCCTGTGTGCCTGTGATGGTTGTGTATCACTGGTGTAATGCTGATAATCATGTGCTCTAGCCTCTGGTTCTCTCATCAACAGCCCATTAGTTATGCTAATATAATAAAGTCACTGTAATGGGGCTCATTTATTTCCTCCGAGCTCACGGCTCGATGCAGTGTGTGGCACAGCTTGCATTCAGTGTGCTTTACTGCAGAAACGATCAGTCTGAGTGCTGTTCCCCATGACACAGAGCTTTCTCAGGTCACACTATATCAAGTCAAGTCAAGTCAAGTATATTTATATAGCGCTTTTCACAATACAGATTGTATCAAAGCAGCTTCACAGTATCAATCAAAACATCATAACAATGTTTGACCTCCACGTTTGGTAGGGCTGATCAATGGTATTAATGATTGGTTAATTAATTTGAATATCCTCATATATATAAGGTTATATACATGATTTGCTCTCCGCTTTGACTTCGAGCTTTATTTCAGTCGCATCAGAGCTTTGATTAGCGATCTCAGTCATTAGCAGATGCTGTTGAAGAGCTTTCATCATTAATCCCTGTTTGAGCTCTCCCCGCCCGTCACGGGACACAATACACACTCGACAAACCTTCAATACACACTCGACATCCCAGACAGAGCATGAAACTGCGTATCTATACCATGTAATTTCTCGTGCCATTTATACGCTAAAACTAGTTTTCGCGTGTATATGATATGCACTTTATGGTGTGTAATACGCACGCACTCCACACCCCTGATCCTACCCAAGGGGTTTATGCACGCAAAAAAAATTTTTGGTGTATAAATGGTACGAGAAATTAAATTTGTGGTATAGATACGCACTTTTATGAGATCGTGTTGTCATATCAGATCAGCACAGATGAGCTTCCAGGCCCTATTACACACACCGACGCAGTGCAGTGCAGTGCCAGCCCTGACGCAAGTGTGTTCTGCTAACGTTGTTTAAATAGCAAATGCACGGCTACCGGAGCTGATCGCACCCACTATAGTCAATGCTTGTGTTTACAGTGTGTTGGAGCGTTCAGGAGTGTGTTCAGGAGTGTGTTTGAGTGTGTTCAGGAGTGTGTTGGAGCATTGAGGAGTGTGTTGGAGCGTTCAGGAGTGTGTTGGAGCGTTCAGGAGTGTGTTCAGGAGTGTGTTCAGGAGTGTGTTCAGGAGTGTGTTGGAGCGTTAAGGAGTGTGTTCAGGAGTGTTCAAGTGTGTTCAGGAGTGTGTTGGAGCATTCAGGAGTGTGTTCAGGAGTGTGTTGGAGCGTTCAGGAGTGTGTTCAGGAGTGTGTTGGAGTGTGTTCAGGAGTGTGTTGGAGTGTGTTCAGGAGTGTGTTGGAGTGTGTTCAGGAGTGTGTTGGAGTGTTCAGGAGTGTGTTGGAGCGTTCAGGAGTGTGTTGGAGTGTGTTCAGGAGTGTGTTGGAGCGTTCAGGAGTGTGTTGGAGCGTTCAGGAGTGTGTTGGAGTGTTCAGGAGTGTGTTGGAGCGTTCAGGAGTGTGTTCAGGAGTGTGTTCAGGAGTGTGTTGGAGTGTGTTCAGGAGTGTGTTGGAGCGTTCAGGAGTGTGTTGGAGTGTGTTCAGGAGTGTGTTGGAGTGTTCAGGAGTGTGTTGGAGCGTTCAGGAGTGTGTTCAGGAGTGTGTTCAGGAGTGTGTTGGAGTGTGTCCAGGAGTGTGTTGGAGCATTCAGGAGTGTGTTGGAGCGTTCAGAGGTGTGTTGGAACGTTCAGGAGTGTGTTCAGGAGTGTGTTCAGGAGTGTGTTGGAGCGTTCAGGAGTGTGTTGGAGTGTGTTCAGGAGTGTGTTGAAGCGTTCAGGAGTGTGTTGGAGTGTTCAGGAGTGTGTTGGAGTGTGTTGGAGTGTGTTGGAGTGTGTGTGTTGGAGCGTTCAGGAGTGTGTTGGAGCGTTCAGGAGTGTGTTCAGGAGTGTGTTCAGGAGTGTGTTCAGGAGTGTGTTCAGGAGTGTGTTGGAGCGTTAAGGAGTGTGTTCAGGAGTGTTCAAGTGTGTTCAGGAGTGTGTTGGAGCATTCAGGAGTGTGTTCAGGAGTGTGTTGGAGCGTTCAGGAGTGTGTTCAGGAGTGTGTTGGAGTGTGTTCAGGAGTGTGTTGGAGTGTGTTCAGGAGTGTGTTGGAGTGTGTTCAGGAGTGTGTTGGAGTGTTCAGGAGTGTGTTGGAGCGTTCAGGAGTGTGTTGGAGTGTGTTCAGGAGTGTGTTGGAGCGTTCAGGAGTGTGTTGGAGCGTTCAGGAGTGTGTTGGAGTGTTCAGGAGTGTGTTGGAGCGTTCAGGAGTGTGTTCAGGAGTGTGTTCAGGAGTGTGTTGGAGTGTGTTCAGGAGTGTGTTCAGGAGTGTGTTGGAGCGTTCAGGAGTGTGTTGGAGTGTGTTCAGGAGTGTGTTGGAGTGTTCAGGAGTGTGTTGGAGCGTTCAGGAGTGTGTTCAGGAGTGTGTTCAGGAGTGTGTTGGAGTGTGTCCAGGAGTGTGTTGGAGCATTCAGGAGTGTGTTGGAGCGTTCAGAGGTGTGTTGGAGCGTTCAGGAGTGTGTTCAGGAGTGTGTTCAGGAGTGTGTTGGAGCGTTCAGGAGTGTGTTGGAGTGTGTTCAGGAGTGTGTTGAAGCGTTCAGGAGTGTGTTGGAGTGTTCAGGAGTGTGTTGGAGTGTGTTGGAGTGTGTTGGAGTGTGTGTGTTGGAGCGTTCAGGAGTGTGTTGGAGCGTTCAGGAGTGTGTTGGAGTGTGTGTGTTGGAGCGTTCAGGAGTGTGTTGGAGTGTGTTGGAGCGTTCAGGAGTGTGTTGGAGTGTGTTGGAGTGTGTTCAGGAGTGTGTTGGAGCGTTCAGGAGTGTGTTGGAGCGTTCAGGAGTGTGTTCAGGAGTGTGTTCAGGAGTGTGTTGGAGCGTCGCTGTTCTGAGGAACTGAAATACACTGTTGACCAACTGAACCTGCTCTAAAGTCAATGGCACAGGAGCTCATTATCATTTAAAGAGACATGCACCAAAACGGGTCACTGTGCGCAGAGCTGTTTTTGAGGAGATAAAAAAAGAGTGTTGTTTTACACAACCATTGAGAAATTTTAACCAAAGTATGTTACAAACTTTACATGAACACCCTAAATAATCACACCAACTTGTGGAAAATGGGCATCCGATGACGCCTTTAAAGGGCGCTTTAGTAATATGAGCCTATAGGCGGGTCCACAACGCGCTACACTTTAACCACACACACACACACACACAGCTTTAACCTTGCACACGAGCAGATCCGTTTCCTCGTTAGAGAGGCGTTCAGTTTTTCCGTTAGCAAATTCCGTCATGTAAATAGCAAATCCACAACTGGTTTTTAAAGGGAATGGGAGACGAGACTCTGATTGTACAGTAAGACTGGCGTCAGCAGCAGTGCTCGTTGTGTAAATCCTCATGAGAACATATTGAAGAGTTAATCCACCGTTCTTACTAGAGTAACCCTCAACAGTCACTACAGTCTCAGTGTGTAAAAGATACATATTCCTCTACTTCTACAGGCCGTAGTTGTGTTGGGTTTGTTCCTGATCACAGATGCACTGGGCAGTTTGGACATGGGTTAACTGAGAGAATCTGAATAATTAATGCTTCTTGGCCTATTTCATACATCAAGTAATATCTGCATGCAACGGCAGCACATTCTGGTATGTCGGGAAGACAACAGAAAACAGAACATCATTCAGATTAGCATTCAGTTAACATGGAGGAATAAAAGAGCATGGCACGGGGGAAATAGCGTTAGCCGGTCAGTCTTGATTGTTCATTGGGTGTTGGTTTCATCAATTAGCTAGTACAGACATGCTAGGACTGGGGGATATGACTAAATAAATGTGGGTATTCATTTTTGTGTGTGTCCCTTTAAATGCAAATGAGCTGCAGCTCCGCCTCTGTCCAAAAGAGGGCGGAGTCTTCACACGAGCTTCAGAAACTCCGGCAATAACAACACAGGCCGATCTCACTCATCCAGAATCCCAGAATAACCAGTAGCGAGTGCAGCCTTACGGAGAGACTCCAGTATTGAGAATAGTGTA
The DNA here is from genome assembly GCA_031834385.1 of Semotilus atromaculatus. Classification (NCBI taxonomy): domain Eukaryota; kingdom Metazoa; phylum Chordata; class Actinopteri; order Cypriniformes; family Leuciscidae; genus Semotilus; species Semotilus atromaculatus. Next base: position 29,428,782 of record JAULUF010000084.1, read on the forward strand.
GTTTCACTGCTGTCACTTGATCTCGCAACAACCTGTCCAGGAAAAACAAAAGACGTGATAAATATTGTTACTGTGAAAATGACTCCTATGGAAAAAATATGATTTTGGTAATATTGTCCATCATATATCATATATCATATATCGCAGTTTGCTTGCGACAACTCTTCTGAAACCTAAAGTTTAAATAAATTTTTTCCACACAGTATTTTGTATTTTATTTTGATCTATTTCAACTGAGGTATTTATATCCCCTGTAGTGGATAAATCATGTTTTATTGGACAGTGTTTGCCACTAATAACATTCACTCAGCAAAACATAATGAGAGCCGATTAAAAATGAGTTTATGTTCATCAGTTCATAATACATTTACACAATGAAGATCAACGCTTGTAAAGTTCCTGTGAGGAAAACGAGTCTGTCATTCCTTCTCTTCCCAGTGCATGTGCTGTTATTAAAGAAGAATTGTGATGTCAACTATTTACAGTTGCACATCATGTAATACAGCAGGAGATTTAAAGAGAAACTTTACACTAATTCTTCTGTCATCAGTTGTTCTTTGATGGTTCATCTTGTGAAACATTAGTATTGTGTATCAGTGGATGTACTGCTTCATTCATCATCGTTCATGTTTTCCGTGAGGAAGATCTGGATGAAGTGTACATGATCTGTGTTGTGGTCCACAGATGCCGCTCGTATGAAGACTGCTGCGGGACTCGCTGCTGCGTCCGGGCTCTGTCCATACAGAGGCTCTGGTACTTCTGGTGAGAACACACTTTATTCTGCTGTTCTACAGTTTATATTGGGTTTTATTTCACTCTTAAAAATAAAGGTTCCTTGATTTACACAGTTTGTTTACTACTTACTATTTACCTGAGCATTCAGTATTGTGCAATATAGCATACAGAAGGTGAGGGACATTTTGGGGGGAAATAAGTGCTGCATTTTATCATTTAAACGTGACTTTTCATGAAAATTTTATAATCCAAGATGGCCACCACCATATGATGTGATAATATGCTAATTAGATGGGGAAATAATCCCTACATAAACTTTGGGTCATCCTTAAAATTTCTCCAGTTTACAGAAAGTCTCTATCTTTTATCATTTTTAAGATATAGCCTTTTGAAATTAAGAATTATCAAACATCTGGCACCTAAATGGTTAACATCGTTCCATACATTCTTCAGATTATTAAAACTTTCTTCACACTAAGAAAGAAATAGCCTATTAAGAACTGATCACTGAAAGGTTCTTTGGAGAATAAAAAATAAAAAAGGTAATTAGTCACAATTTATTTCACAATTCTGACCTTTATTTTCACAGTTGCGAGTTTATGGCACAATTTGGACTTTATAACTCACAATTGAAAGTTATATCTCACAATATTGAGTAATCAGTTTTATTTACTTTGAAAAATATTTTTTTAGTGTTTAAAGACCCCATCAATTGATAAAGACCCCATCAATCTTAACAGAACTGGGTAGGTCTGCATTTAGTTATTTTGCCCCATATATATGGAATAAATTGCAGATCAAACTTCAGATGAACAATCTTGTGTCCCTGGCCCAATTAAAAAATGTATTGGAGGATTTATATGATGTGACTTTATATCCCGCAAATTTGACTTTATAACACAATTCTGACTTTATAACACAATTGCGACTTTATATTCCGCAAATTTGACTTTGTAACACAATTCTGACTTTACAACACAATTCTGACTTTATAACACAATTGCGACTTTTTATTCCGCAAATTTGACTTTGTAACACAATTCTGACTTTACAACACAATTCTGACTTTATAACACAATTGCGACTTTATATAACACAATTCGGAGAAAAAAAGTCAGAATTGTGAGATGTTGTAATTACATATTTAATTTTTATTTTGTGGCGGAAACAAGCGTCCACAGTTATCTGCTGCAACATGAAGCTCATTATTGTAGATTGTAAAAGCAGTTTTTCACACGTGTGCTTGATGAGGGCTGTGATTGGCAGATGTGTTGTTCTCGTCTGTGATAGGCTGCTGCTGATGATGGGCGTGCTCTTCTGCTGTGGCGCGGGATTCTTCGTTCGCCGGCGGATGTATCCGTCTCCGCTCAGCGAAGATCCGGCCTTTAACGTGTCCTTCACCAGACAGCCGGTCGGCACACCAGGTGAGGACACGCTCAACACCTGCACACTCAACACCTGCACACTCAACACCTGCACACTCAACACCTGCACACTCAACACCTGCACACTCAACACCTGCACACTCAACACCTGCACACTCAACACCTGAACACTCAACACCTGAACACTCAACACCTGAACACTCAACACCTGCACACTCAACACCTGCACACTCAACACCTGCACACTCAACACCTGCACACTCAACACCTGAACACTCAACACCTGCACACTCAACACCTGAACACTCAACACCTGAACACTCAACACCTGCACACTCAACACCTGAACACTCAACACCTGCACACTCAACACCTGAACACTCAACACCTGCACACTCAACACCTGAACACTCAACACCTGCACACTCAACACCTGAACACTCAACACCTGCACACTCAACACCTGAACGCTCAACACCTGAACGCTCAACACCTGAACGCTCAACACCTGAACGCTCAACACCTGCACGCTCAACACCTGCACGCTCAACACCTGCACGCTCAACACCTGCACGCTCAACACCTGAACGCTCAACACCTGCACGCTCAACACCTGCACACTCAACACCTGCACACTCAACACCTGAACACTCAACACCTGCACACTCAACACCTGAACGCTCAACACCTGAACGCTCAACACCTGCACACTCAACACCTGCACACTCAACACCTGAACACTCAACACCTGCACACTCAACACCTGAACACTCAACACCTGCACACTCAACACCTGAACACTCAACACCTGCACACTCAACACCTGCACACTCAACACCTGAACACTCAACACCTGCACACTCAACACCTGCACACTCAACACCTGAACACTCAACACCTGAACGCTCAACACCTGCACACTCAACACCTGCACACTCAACACCTGCACACTCAACACCTGAACGCTCAACACCTGAACGCTCAACACCTGAACGCTCAACACCTGAACACTCAACACCTGAACACTCAACACCTGCACACTCAACACCTGAACGCTCAACACCTGAACGCTCAACACCTGAACGCTCAACACCTGCACACTCAACACCTGCACACTCAACACCTGCACACTCAACACCTGAGCACTCAACACCTGCACACTCAACACCTGAACACTCAACACCTGCACGCTCAACACCTGAACGCTCAACACCTGAACGCTCAACACCTGAACACTCAACACCTGCACACTCAACACCTGAACACTCAACACCTGAACACTCAACACCTGCACACTCAACACCTGAACACTCAACACCTGAACACTCAACACCTGAACACTCAACACCTGCACGCTCAACACCTGAACGCTCAACACCTGAACGCTCAACACCTGCACGCTCAACACCTGCACACTCAACACCGCTCAACACCTGCACGCTCAACACCTGCACGCTCAACACCTGAACGCTCAACACCTGAACGCTCAACACCTGAACGCTCAACACCTGAACGCTCAACACCTGCACGCTCAACACCTGAACGCTCAACACCTGAACGCTCAACACCTGAACGCTCAACACCTGCACGCTCAACACCTGAACGCTCAACACCTGAACGCTCAACACCTGAACGCTCAACACCTGCACACTCAACACCTGAACACTCAACACCTGCACACTCAACACCTGCACACTCAACACCTGAACACTCAACACCTGCACACTCAACACCTGCACACTCAACACCTGAACACTCAACACCTGCACACTCAACACCTGAACACTCAACACCTGCACACTCAACACCTGCACACTCAACACCTGCACACTCAACACCTGCACACTCAACACCTGAACACTCAACACCTGCACACTCAACACCTGAACGCTCAACACCTGAACACTCAACACCTGCACACTCAACACCTGCACACTCAACAGCTGAACACTCAACACCTGCACACTCAACACCTGCACACTCAACACCTGAACACTCAACACCTGCACACTCAACACCTGCACACTCAACACCTGAACGCTCAACACCTGAACGCTCAACACCTGAACGCTCAACACCTGCACGCTCAACACCTGCACGCTCAACACCTGAACGCTCAACACCTGAACACTCAACACCTGAACACTCAACACCTGCACGCTCAACACCTGAACGCTCAACACCTGAACACCTGAACGCTCAACACCTGAACGCTCAACACCTGAACGCTCAACACCTGCACACTCAACACCTGAACAATCAACACCTGCTCACTCAACACCTGCACACTCAACACCTGAACGCTCAACACCTCAACACTCAACACCTGAACAGTCAACACCTGAACAGTCAACACCTGCACACTCAACACCTGAACACTCAACACCTGCACACTCAACACCTCCACACTCAACAACTGAACACTCAACACCTGAACACTCAACACCTGAACACTCAACACCTGAACGCTCAACACCTGAACGCTCAACACCTGCACACTCAACACCTGCACACTCAACACCTGAACACTCAACACCTGAACGCTCAACACCTGAACGCTCAACACCTACACGCTCAACACCTGCACACTCAACACCTGAACGCTCAACACCTGAACGCTCAACACCTGCACACTCAACACCTGCACACTCAACACCTGCACACTCAACACCTGAACACTCAACACCTGCACACTCAACACCTGAACACTCAACACCTGCACACTCAACACCTGAACACTCAACACCTGCACACTCAACACCTGCACACTCAACACCTGAACACTCAACACCTGCACACTCAACACCTGCACACTCAACACCTGAACACTCAACACCTGCACACTCAACACCTGCACACTCAACACCTGAACACTCAACACCTGCACACTCAACACCTGAACGCTCAACACCTGAACGCTCAACACCTGCACACTCAACACCTGAACGCTCAACACCTGAACGCTCAACACCTGCACACTCAACACCTGCACACTCAACACCTGCACGCTCAACACCTGCACGCTCAACACCTGCACGCTCAACACCTGAACGCTCAACACCTGCACGCTCAACACCTGCACGCTCAACACCTGAACGCTCAACACCTGAACGCTCAACACCTGCACGCTCAACACCTGCACGCTCAACACCTGCACGCTCAACACCTGAACGCTCAACACCTGAACGCTCAACACCTGCACGCTCAACACCTGCACGCTCAACACCTGCACGCTCAACACCTGAACGCTCAACACCTGAACGCTCAACACCTGCACGCTCAACACCTGAACGCTCAACACCTGAACGCTCAACACCTGAACGCTCAACACCTGCACGCTCAACACCTGCACACTCAACACCTGCACACTCACCTGAACGCTCAACACCTGAACGCTCAACACCTGCACGCTCAACACCTGAACGCTCAACACCTGAACGCTCAACACCTGAACGCTCAACACCTGAACGCTCAACACCTGAACGCTCAACACCTGCACACTCAACACCTGAACACTCAACACCTGAACGCTCAACACCTGCACACTCAACACCTGCACACTCAACACCTGCACACTCAACACCTGAACACTCAACACCTGCACACTCAACACCTGAACGCTCAACACCTGAACACTCAACACCTGCACACTCAACACCTGCACACTCAACAGCTGAACACTCAACACCTGCACACTCAACACCTGCACACTCAACACCTGAACACTCAACACCTGCACACTCAACACCTGAACGCTCAACACCTGAACGCTCAACACCTGAACGCTCAACACCTGCACGCTCAACACCTGCACGCTCAACACCTGAACGCTCAACACCTGAACACTCAACACCTGAACACTCAACACCTGCACGCTCAACACCTGCACGCTCAACACCTGAACGCTCAACACCTGAACACCTGAACGCTCAACACCTGAACGCTCAACACCTGAACGCTCAACACCTGCACACTCAACACCTGAACACTCAACACCTGCTCACTCAACACCTGCACACTCAACACCTGAACGCTCAACACCTCAACACTCAACACCTGAACAGTCAACACCTGAACAGTCAACACCTGCACACTCAACACCTGAACACTCAACACCTGCACACTCAACACCTCCACACTCAACAACTGAACACTCAACACCTGAACACTCAACACCTGAACACTCAACACCTGAACGCTCAACACCTGAACGCTCAACACCTGCACACTCAACACCTGCACACTCAACACCTGAACACTCAACACCTGAACGCTCAACACCTGAACGCTCAACACCTACACGCTCAACACCTGCACACTCAACACCTGAACACTCAACACCTGAACACTCAACACCTGCACACTCAACACCTGAACACTCAACACCTGAACACTCAACACCTGCACACTCAACACCTGCACACTCAACACCTGAACACTCAACACCTGAACACTCATACATCACCTGAACACTCAACACCTGAACACTCAACACCTGAACACTCATACATCACCTCAACACTCAACACCTGAACACTCAACACCTGAACACTCAACACCTGCACACTCAACACCTGAACACTCAACACCTAAACACTCATACATCACATGAACACTTAACACCTGAACACTCATACATCACCCGAAAACTCAACACCTGATGACTCATCACCTGAACACTCAACACCTGAACACTCAACACCTGAACACTCATACATCACCCGAACACTCAACACCTGCTCACTCAACACCTGAACACTCCACATTTGAACACTCAACACCTGAACACTCCACATTTGAACACTCATACATAACCTGAGCAACAGCAGCATGTGTCCCTGGACCACAAGACCAGCCACAAGGGTCAATTTTTTTTTATTGAGATTCATACATCACCTGAAAGCTGAATAAATAAGCTTTCCATTGGTGTATGGTTTGTTAGGATAGGACAATATTTGGCCGATCAGATTCCAGATTTTCAAATAATTGTAAACATTGAGAAAATCACCTTGTTGTCAAAGTTGTGCATTTATGTTGACGATTGTGCAGCATTCACTATTATTTATATATTTACGGTAGGAAATTTTCAAAAATATCTTCATGGGACATGATCTTTACCTAAAGGTAGAGTAGGTAGTTTTTTTCTAACAAAATATGTTTAAACTGTCTATATATACCAACACATAATTAAAATGTAAGTACTCTGAAAAAGAAAGTATAAAAATCGAGTGTCTGTAGTCCTCTCAGGGCTGCAATAAACACAGCTACTTATCTCCATTCGTGACAAATGAAATGATTGGCTGGAGCGACTGTCACTCTCCCTCGCTACCATGGCAACCATCCCTGCTGCTACAGGAGCCACCCACACGCGCACCCGTGTGACTCGCGGAGGGGAAGAGGCACGGACGCTAGAAAAATCACAATGGCACAGAAAGAGCAGTCAAAGTTCCCAGTACCTGCATATACAGTCAGCGAAGGCAAACCAGGCAAGAAAAGGAAGACAGTATTTGAAAAGGCCATGCCCAAAAAGTCTTTGGATAAAGCAAGCAATATCAGGGCTTTCCAGCGGTGGACAACTGAGGGACATCAAGGGGCAGAAAGTGACGCCAACAGTGCTTTCATCGTGGAAGCTCTTACATGCAAAACACAGTATATGTTATGAATCTTACACGAAATTCCCCTTCATCACAGTGTAACTGATGGTAATAGGAAAAACGTGTATAAATGCAACCTGTTTTTAGCTTTGAGTTAGGTATTTTATTACATGTGATTCTGACATGATGTCACTACATGCACTGCGCTCCTCTCTTCTCGGCGCTGGTAAACGCGTCCTCGGATGAGCGGTCGGCATTGCACGTTCATGTGTTTTGGGGGCGTGGCTTAGGAAGGAGCCCAGATGGGAGGGGGAGGAGTTAATGGAATAATGAGCTGTGTTTATTGCAGCCCTGAGAGGACTACAGACACTCGATTTTTAAAATCTCTTTTTCAGAGTACTTACATTTTAATTATGTATTGGTATATAAAGACAGTTTAAACAAACTTGGGAATTTTTTTTTTTTTTACCTACCCTACCTTTAATATCCTAATGATTTGTGGCATAAAAGAAAAATCAATAATTGTAACCCTTACAATGTATTGTTGCTGCATCAGTCACTGATTGACAGCTCCTAAATATCCCGAGCGGACTACACCAAACTCCTGTGTATTTGTGTGCTGTTTTTGAGTGCTTTGTGAGTCACTAATCCTCATTTCTTCATATGTGGAGTGTTTCACATCAGCTTGGATGAGGTTAGGAGCTGCCTATGTGAACACCTCACTAGGTTTGGCAGCAGAGCCTGAGTGATGTTATATTCGGAAAACTACAACAGGACAAATCTCGTCCTTATTGATTATGATTATGATTATGAGCCAAACCCGGTTTGTAAGCGCAGCTCCTGAATCCTCCCTCTCTACTAGTGTTAGAGCAGATATTACGAGTCGGCTCCTGTTCAGAGCCAAGGCACTCACACACACACACTCACCACACCCCACACACACACACCACACCACACACACACACCTCACACACACCACACACACACCACCCACACCACACCAACCACACACACACACACACCACACACGCACGCATGCGCGCACACACACACACACACACACCACACCACACACACACACACACACACACACACACACACCACACACCACACACCTACACAAACATGAGGAAAGTCAGAATTGCGAATTAAAGGGATAGTTTAACCAAAAATTAAAATTCTTTCATTCATTCATTAATTACTCACCACTAACATCTAGCAATTCTGATTTTTCTAGCAATTCTGATTTTTCTCAGAGTAAAAATCTCACAATTTAGACGTTTTCCTCACAATTCTGTGGCGAAAACAAGATTTCATGAATTGGTGAAGTTACTGAGATCGACAGTAATCTCAGCTCGTCCCTCGGTGTACAGTAACACTCATGATGAAACCCCAGTGTTCTGGTGAGTCAGCAGGTTTATCTGGTTAACACATGAGTGGATAGTATTTGATAAATGATCTGTCCAGATTCAGGCAGCATGTGTAATACTTTAATATTGTGACCATGTTTTCAAAACAATGTAATAGTTGCACATTTTAAACATTGATATGCAGTGCTGCACGGAGTCCTACAAGACTTTTATTATGAAATTAGTTTCACATTCATTTTTACAGAGGAATGAGTCGAAATGATCAGAATTTTTATTTTTATTTTTTACAGAGAACTGATTATATAGACTTATATAGATTATATAGAGAATAAAACATTGCTGTACAATTGGCAATATTCATAGTTTCATGCTAAACTATTTTCCCAACCACTAAAACACATATTAGGAAAATAGGTCACTTTTGTATGACTTTAATAAGTTTGTATCTGTTCTGAGGAAAATGAGCCGAGTCATTATATTTGCTACTTGACTGGACAAATGAATTGAAAATCTGAATAAGGCTGCAATTCCTTGGGTTTTATTTCTAAGGCTTTTATTTTTCAAAGGATAACATTAAAAAGGAAAAGCACTCTCTCGTTTATCTTACAGTATGTTGTTAAATGGAAAAACAAAATAAAAAGGGTCGCTTGAGCTCCAGTTTAAGCAAACAAAGCTTGACACGCATCAATCTGACTGAAGCTAAATCCACAGAATGGCTATAACACTTTCTTGCAGTAAATCTGAATGATATCTTGCATTCGTAAACATGTATAGCTTGAATGAGGTTCAGCTCTGATGTTTCCTCTGCGCTTCTGCATTCCCTTCAGCTCATTAAAGGACAAGTTCGGTATTTTACACTGAAAGCCCTGTTTTAAGATCGTTTCTGATAGAACGGTTAAGATTGAAGTTTGGACACATGCTGCGGCCCGAGAGTGTTTCTGTGGTACAAAAAAGCGGAAAAAAAAGCGATTATATATATATATATATATATATACAGTGCTGCTTGAAAGTTTGGAAAATCCTTGCATAACCTGTGAAAATGTGATTAATTTTAATCATACAACATGCATGTTATTTTTTATTTACTACTGTCCTGAATAAGATGTTTTACATAAAAGACGTTTACATATAGTCCACAAGACAAAAAAAGAAAGAAAGCTGAATTTATAAAAATGACCCCGTTGAAAATGTACCCTTGATTTTTAATACTGTTGTTACCTGGATGATCCATGGCTGTTTTTGTTGAGTCCCTTGTTTATCCTGAGCAGTTAAACTGCACAATGTTCATCAGAAAAATTCTCCAGGGCCCGAAAAATGACAAATTAAAAAAATTTAATGTTCAGTGCATGTCTGTGAGGTAATCGAAGCTGCTAAGAACGAGCTGTTGAAGCTCCGCCCCTTGTGCCGGGAGCAGCAGCTTATTTGCATTTAAAGGGACAGACACAAAAACGTTTTTGCTCACCCTCAAAAAGTCTGTGCTATATAAAAATAAATAAGTGTGCTATATAAAAAATATCTGTGGGGTATTTTGAGCAAAAACTTCACATACACACTATGGGGACATCAAAGACTTACTTTACATCTTGTGAAAAGGGCATTATACCCCCCCTTTAAAGCCCATGTTGCCGGTTTTTTTTTATACTTTATTAATATATAACCATGTATGAAAATATCATATGAAAAGTGAATGCAGGATTTAAAATAGTTTTGCGAGACATAAGGGCACAAATTTAGTAGAAAACGTAACAGTTTTCCTTGACCGTGTTGAAAAAACGCTTTTTTTCAACATCGCATCATATTACGTCACATGAAGGAGTCGTTCGCCGGGCTCTGCGTTTACTCAATGGAGAGTATGCTGGGATTCAGTAGGAGCGGTCGGGATTCAGTGTGTTTTCTGTGGTTGTTATATTTCAATTAATTATCGTCGAGGTAATTATTGTGAATTATGGCCTGTCAGGACATCGAGTCCACAGATTTCCGAACAAAAAAAGGACGGTGCTATCCTATCTTCCGTGCCTGGGTGCATTTAGTGCAGGTGAAGAGACGGACTTCTCTTCTGCACCTCCTTCGAAACACGCGGTAGTGCTAGTGTTCACTTTAGACCGGATGATTATAATCCCGGCGATATGATGGAGTTCAACATGGGATGCTGAAGCAAGACTCCTTCGGTGCACACAGCTCTTCATCGGGTCCGCCGGTCCGTCAACATGTGGTTCGGCCAGCGGTGGGAAACATGACACTCACGGTCACGGATCCCTCAGAGATCACTGTTTGTTTTACAAAATGTGCCAAGTCTTAATTTAATTCATGAAAATATCCTATGTATCCTTAATGTAATGCATTTATGTGTTTGTTATTAGTCTGCTTCCGAAACTCAATGTTATTGTTGTTATTATTATTATTGTAAATATAATATATTAATTATTCATTTTCAATCTGTACAAAATCACTTTAATGTTTGTGTTGGCTGTTTACATATGACGGTTTTATACAGTATGACAGTTGTGATTATTTTTGTATTCGTTCATTTAAAACTATAAAGTCCCTCTTCCTCTGGAAACTGTCTCCTAATGACTTACATAAACAACACGCAGTTAAAGGTCCAAACACTAGCTTTGTTATTGCCTGATACATGATAATAATCTGTACAATACTGTGATCTGAGCATAGTGTTATCAGGGCTCTCAAGTTTTATCAAAAGTTTAGAGTGAGATTTAGGGGAGGAGCCACCCAAATCCCTCGACCCAACCAAATTCGCTTCAATTTTTGCTAGTAGTTCAATTTTGCCTATTGTTCATAATTGACCAGCACAAATGGAAATTATAACAATTGGTAAATCTGATAAAAAGACAAATTCATCCAAATAAAATAAATAGTTATATTTAAAAAATATACATTTATTGAAAAATAAAAATATATTTGACCCCAAACAAGCCAACTGAACATCAGTGCTCAATGTACACAACATTGTGTCATAACACAACTTGCCCTGAGCATGCATGTCAAGACCCAAACCGGTCACCTTTACAGGGGTCATCGGATGCCCATTTCCCCCAAGTTGGTATGATACTTTGGGGTCTTCATGTAAAGTTTGTAACATACTTTGGTTAAAATTTCTCAATGGTTGTGTAAAACAACACCATTTTTACCTCTTCAAAAACAGCTCTGTTCACAGTGACCCGTTTTGGTGCATGTCTCTTTAAATGATAATGATCAACAACTTTTTGGCTTTTTGAGGATTAAAAAAAGTGAATGGGTTTTTTTCATTGCATGGTGATTGTGTCCACACACTACAAAGACACATTTATTAGCAAACACCATATAAAAGTGTATTTTGCATCCGATGACCCCTTTTAAAGCAGTTGGAGAGTTTTTGAATGCATAAAAAATAATTTAGCACGAATTTGGCTATACTCCTCAACATCAGCTCTCACTGTCTTTGATCACAGGCAAGAGATATCATCCAGGAATCGTAAAATCAAAATGCTAAAAAAAAATTAAATAAATGAAGAGGTACGCAAGACCGCAAACCGCATTCATCAGATCTTGCTCTTTCAACTTCCACTCCGTGTGTGCGCCGCGCGTGTTGTCTAGTAACGAACGTGCTTGCAGTGGGAACACATCATTTACCCGGAAACAACAAATTCTAATTTCTGATTGGCTGGTAGCTGGCATTTAACTCTGTATAACTCGAGACAGATCATGCTATGAACTCGGCAGAGAACTTCCCTCCGTTTGCCTGCGCCTCGTCCATTATAGCGGGACAAGTTCCCTTACTCCTCAGCGTGAGAAATACAAGGTGTGGCGTGTGAGTGTGTGAACGGGTTGAAATGCGTGTGTCTCACGCCAAATGCGTGAGACTTGAGAGCCCTGTGTTATACGTGAATATATCGATAAGCTAACACTGGTCTCTCACCAAGACCCCTGCCCTGTTCTCCTCACACCACAAATGATCGTTGTTTTGTCAAACCCTGGCCTGTCCTCTCTTGGCCACATCGCAGGCTCATAATTATATGACTGAGGTCCGTCATACGAGTAAACATTTAGGCTACAATTGCCTCAGCGTCCGAACTGTCATTGCGATCCATTGCTTTCCTATTGTTTACTTTGACCGCACTTCCGGTTTGGCGGTTTTCAAATGCGGAACTACATTTTTCACACAAAAATGTCTCTAGAAGCCTAAATAGCATTTTATACGTATATGTTTATATTTAAATCTAGTTCCTACATTATTTTTTCTATACATTGGCTCACTGGGTACTCTAACCTGCAAGATGGCCTTTAAGAGGAGTGAAAACATTTGACGTCATGGCAGGAGGCTATAAAGCGCACCCAGACCAAACATTGTCAGCAAGCGCCCTGTGTGAAACTATCTGTCTTTTTATTGTTGTTTGTCCACAAGCACTGATGTGGGATTTCAAACGGAAGAAGAAATCTGTCAGGATGGGGAGCTTGGTATTCACATCATGAACTACATCGACGATTGGTTGATTCTGGCTCAGTCGCATCAGTCGGCATCGAGATGTCGTTCTTGCCCACATGAAAGAGTTGGGGTTACAGCTAAACGCCCAAAAGAGTGTGCTTTCTCCACTACAGAGGACCACTTTTCTAGGCGTGGTTTGGGACTCAATGTCGATGCAGACATGCCTCTCATCGACACGCATGGAAAAGAATAAAGCTAGGCCAGTCACTCATTGTGAAACAGTTTCAGAGACTGTTGGGTCTGATGGCAGCACTGTCAAACGTGATACCCTATGGCCTGCTGTACATGAGACCCCTGCAGTGGTGGCTCAGGACCGAAGGGTTTCCCCGAGGGGCAACAAGGGGCAACCCCCGAGGGGCAATCCCGAGGGGCAACCCTGAGGGGCAACCCCGATGCTTACTTTCCCTAGTTATGTGGAAGAAGCCTTGGTTCTTGTCCCAGGGTCCTGTGCCGGGAGCTCCTTGTCGTCGCTGTGCTTCCCTCATGGGCTGGGAGCGATCATGGATGGTCTCTCGTGTCAGTGGACTGGTCACCATCTCACCTGGTGATGATGGCTCAGGCTCTACATCCCTGGGCACCAGATCCAGGGAGCAGACACCCTGTCGAGGCAGGGGCTGAGCCCGGGGAAGGGAGACTCCACCCCGAGGTGGAGGAGCTCATATGGAGTTGCAGACGTGGCTGAGCTGCCTCTGTACATGGTTTCCCTGATTCTTCTACTCCCGGGAGAGAGCAGAGTTATGGAAGTGTGTGTTTGGCCTCTGAGGGGGCTGAGCCTCTGAGCCTCTCTCAGCTGAGGTTGTTGAGGCCACGATCACTCTAAACAACCCAGTTTTCTCCGTGGTGCGTTGGAGCAGGAGGAGTATGGTGGCTTTGTAGCCTTGTATTAGGAGTATCCTTACATGAGGTGTGTGATGCGGCGAGCTGTTCCTTTCCGCACACACTCGTCGGGTTTACAACTAGGGCTGCAACAAACGATTATTTTGATAATCGATTAATCTAACGATTATTAGAACGATTAATCGACTAATCGTCGATTATTCCGCCTACTAATCAGTAAGTTTGGAACGATTATCCAGCTTTTTCAATTAGTTAAAACATTGAGTTATACATATTCTAACTAGGGGTGGAATGGTACACAGAAGTCACGGTTCGATTCATACCTCGGTTCAGACATCACGGTTCGGTACGGTTTCGGTACAATATGAGGGAATACGATATGATGAATGTCCAAAAGATGGAACCCACAGACTGTTTTGAAATGGGGTTGGATAAATGTTTTGCTTTTAAAACAGTGTGTGTGTGTGTGTGTGTGTGTTTGGTTGGGTGACAGTTGTAGGTTACAGTTTGACAAGAGTTTAGGGTGTGACAAAAGCACAATGTTGTGTTTTATTGCGAGTGTAGACAAATATAAGTAAACACTTCGCAGTTTGAATGATGTCCTATGAACAAAATGATGGAGTATGTTTTTTATGTTTCTCTCTCTCTCTCTCTCTCTCTCACACACACAGTTCGATTGCGCCACCCGTGCCTCTCTCTCTCTCTCTCTCTCTCACACTCACACACACACACACACAACACAGTTCGATCGCGCCCGCGCCTCTCTCTCTCTTTCTCTCTCACACACAGTTCGATCGCGCCTCTCTCTCTCTCTCACACACACACACACAGTTCGATCGCGCCCGCGCCTCTCTCTCTCTCTCTCACACACAGTTCAATTGCGCCACCCGCGCCTCTCTCTCTCTCTCTCACACACACACACAACACAGTTCGATCGCGCCCGCGCCTCTCTCTCTCTTTCTCACACACAGTTCGATCGCGCCGCCCGCGCGCCTCTCTCTCTCTCTCTGTCCGATCGCGCCGCCCGCGCCTCTCTCTCTCTCTCTCTCTCTCTCTCTCGTGCGCACACACACAGACACACTCCAGCGTTGCAATCTTGACATCGCAGCCTGTTCATTATGCTGCGTTCACATCGTAGCGGTCAAATCGCGATATTGCAGGCCGTTACATCAGGTCACGTGAGATCAAACGACTACTCGACAACAAAGAAATTTGTCGACGATTTTTTATTGTCGACGTTGTCGACAATGTCGACTAATCGTTTCAGCCCTATTTACAACCTAGTTTTGGGCTTCACTCCTGGGTCCCAGGTGATTCTGTCTTTGTTGTGCTCGCCTGATTTCACACAAGACAGGCACTGGTCACTGTGGCGTTGGTATAGACGTTCCCACAGCGTCCATCTCGATGTAACTCGAGTTACCTTGAAAGGGAACGCCTCAGTTACTAGTGTAACCTCGGTTCCCTGAAGAGGGAACGAGACGTTGCGTCACCTTGCCATATTTCCGGCGTGCCTGTGATCGACTTGCTTCGACCTATCAGAAGGCGACAATGTTTGGTCTGGGTGTGCTTTATATCTTCCTGCCATGACGTCTCCCACCTATACGCCATTGGACTGATCTCACAAGTGCTTCACGCATTGCGTTCCCACAGGGTCAATCTCGACGCAACATCTCGTTCTTTCTTCAGGGAACCAAGGTTAAAGACGTAACTGAGGCGTTTTCCTAACTAGCTTCCAGCTTGGCACAGCAGTTCATTTCACATACAAAAAACACAAAAAACTAGCGAAACACTTCATTCATGTCTCAGATCAGCTCATTCTTCCAGAACACTAGTAGAGGACTCACTCAACAAACACACTTTCACTCATAAAACACAGACCTGAAAACATCAACAGGAACATTATACAATGATATCTTTTGTATATTGTATTTTATAATTCACTGTAGTTTGTTACATGATCCATGTTTACTTTACTATACAACATTATTCCTAAGTTTCCCCTTTTGAATGGTAATAAAACTGAAAGACTAACACTTGTGTAGATTTTCAGCTAATTGTTTTGATAGCATTGATTTTTTTTCTGTATAAATGCAGCAAACTGCTGTCTTATTCAATGTTGAATCATGTTAGGTTTCGAACTTAAGTTGAACAGTTTTGTAAGGAGTTTGTAAATGTGCAAATTGGCCTGTGTGGAACATAAATTAGAATGAATTATCACACAATATGAGAGCAACTTTGTAAAGTACTCTTATATCATCCACCAGTATTTTTAGTCCCACTTCATGTCCCTCAGTATGACGGCAGCTTTATATCAAATACAGTTTCCACTATTCCAGTGACATTTTATAGCGCTAGTAAACCTTGACATTAATTCAATCCATGTTTCTCCAACAGTCTCTCAGCAGCCGGGCATGCAAGGCTACGTTGACCCCTGCGTCGCCATGACGACGACCCTGTCCCCTGCCTACCCCGGGCCGGCCCCGGCAACACACGTGATGAGCTCCTTCCCTCCGCCGCCGTCCTACTGTAACCACCCGCCGCCCTCGTACGAGCAGGTGTTCAGCGGCGCCGAGAAGAAGAGCCACACACAACCCTCGCAGTGAGGAGACACACACACACACACACTCTTCCTATCGTTTGCTTGTTTTCAGGACGCCTCTTTCTTGCCCGTCCCCAGTCGTGTCATTTGATCGGAGGGGGAATAAAGAGAACAGAGTCCTGATGGGATGTTGGATAAGAAACGGACGTCTCTACCCGACAGATTTGAGGAACCAGTCAGGATGGAGCGCAGAAGATAGTGGGAGTTTCGGCTGTATTCGCGAGCGAGAACTCGTCGGTCACAATGATCCGCGAGGGAAGCGACCCTTGACCTTCAGGAGAACCGGCGCTCCGGATCATCCCGACGCCCAACCTTACTCAAGAGCCCCACGAGCAGGGAGTTTCGTACTGTAGACATTCTGATCCACATCGAGCATTTGAGCTGTTGCTTTGTTCCAATCTAAACGCTTCAATGGGCCAAGAAACTCTAATGGGCGGGAATGTGAAGTAGATGATGAACTCATATGGAGTGAGTCTATTGAAGCCATGCTCACAGAGCGCAGGGAATCTGTTCACATCTTTTCTGGTCCACTTCACCCATAATGCCCTGTTTCTGTGGACGGGCTAAGGCTCGTTTCAGGTTAAATGTCTCATTTCAGAGTTTATTCTCTGGCCCTCTGCAGATTCATTATTATCATTGAAATATGTGCAGAAGAACCAGAAGGCTTGACCCCCAATGAGAAATATAGCTGAAGTTTACAGTGTTATTTGGAGGGAGTGATGCATTTACTGCTTGAAAACATTTTGCCTCTTTATTAGCATGAACACGGAAAACATGTGAAGCAAACAGACACAGTACTTTAACATTACATTCATGCATTTAGGAGACTTTTATTCAAAGTGACTTACAAGAGAACTAAAGCCATTTTTTGGAGCCAACAATATTTGTAATATCCAGTGCCAGATTTATTTCACTGATCAAGCTTTCTATATTTTCCAATAGTTATTTTACATGCAGACAGATGCATCTCTTGAAAACTCTCACATTTAAACCCGGAGTTAAATTAAATAGAATTAAAAACAAGAAATTATAGTTTGCATGAATAATTGAAGCCTATTTTTAGGATAATTTAGGAACTTTTATTTGTTGATGACAGTTAAGCGCATTAACCCTCAGCCGCTGTTCGTCATTTTTAACAGACACATTTTTTAGAATCTTAGTAAAGGTTTTGGCACTTGCTGTGTGAACTCACAAAACAATCATGGACACGATTGGAAAAGGTTAAATGGTCCTGGAAAAAAAGTCAAACTTGTTCTTTTTGCTGTCAAAAATGAGCTCATTAGAAACGAATGGGAGATGAATTTCCTCCGGTGGAAGCGTTTGGTACTGCACCCAAACACAATCTTACTGAAAGCTCTTTTTTTGAGATGTCAACCTCAAATTAAATATATATTTTTTTAAATGTAAACAACTACATTTCAGTCATTTTTGACGGCCACTAGAGGGTTGATAATAATTTAAAAAAATGTGGTTAATTATCGAAAATGTCAAATGTAAAATTCCCCCATTTTTAAGTACAACTACTACTTTTTTTTGTGGTGAATTACGACCCAGACATGTTCTTGGTAAGATTCACCCATATTTACTTAATTAATGATCATTGTTTGGAAAAGTATATCAAATTTAGAGGCTATTTCCAGAAGTGAAATGTCTATGTGGTTTTTATTTAAAATGTACTCAATATTAATTCAACATGCAAGTTATTTGACAGAGCATATGTGGAAAAAACAAACTGACTGTAAAGTTGCACATTTTGCATACTATGATTAATATTTTGAATGCCGGCTGGTTAATATTCTTGATGTTGTGACCGTGAACAGAACGCACCTTCGGGATCAGGAATGCCAACGTTATGGAAACTTACATTTATACAAGAACGACCAGGTCTTTTCACCTGAACATGTTTTCAGTGCATAAATTGCATTATTTATCAATTTACTCTCTATTATTGACTGGAAAACTGCCCATCATTAATAGGTCCTGGTGTATTTCAAGATATGTTTGGAAAGTGTTGTTTTTTTGTAGTCGTGGTTTCATTGTTACGGTTTTATTTTTCATACGCTTGAAGTTTTAACTATGCAAAGGAGGGATGTTTAACTGGTAAGAGGTGTGTGTTTTGTTTAAATCTCATAAACTCGTGATTGAAGAGATGTTTCCTCCACTCATCGACACCAGCGAGCATTAGTCACCCTGTCAGTGTCGATGAGCCGCTGTAATAAAGTCCTCTTTCAGACGTTTGCTACACCTTTCACACATGTTGGGTTGCTTTAATGTGTGTGTTGTTCATTTGAGGCTTGGGAAGTTATCCTACTCACACTCTCTTCACTGGCATAATCATGATATTTTACTGGAACTAGTGGCCACGATGAGCATGACATGAGATGAGCCGCACCAGGCCATCAGAGCGTCTGTGAAGGCCAAGGATCATCTGGCAGATCATGTTTTTTAAAGCACACATTGGACACAGTTGAACACAATATCGTAATATAATATTTCATGAGAAAATGACCATGACTGGAAAACCATGTTGTCCGGCATCATTAAGTTTAATTCAGAAAGACATAAAAGTTCACATCCGTTTACTGTTTATCAAATATTAATCTTCAAGGTTTCGAATTTTTTTACTGGGAAAATGAATCAATGATCTTCCAAACAAATCAGGTTGTGGTCAGGAGGGTTTCTGGTGATTCACCACATTGTGTGTGTGTGTGTGTGTGTGAGAGAGAATAATGGCGTAAACAAGCCTCACTAGCTGTGTGTGTGTGTGTGTTGGATTCAAGGACTGGGATGTGTTACAAAAAAGGTTGTATAGAGTGTGCGTGTGTGTGTGAGTGTGAGTGTGAGTGTGTGTGATGTTCTGAATACTGAGTGGCCAATGACGCACTGCACGGTCAGTCCCTCGCCCACTCGACTCGAGCACTGACGGGAAGTGGACACGATCACATTCACATCACAGTCTATGACCCTCGTCTCACGAGTATAAAGCTGCGCTCATGGCACGTCACAATTACCGCCATTATAATAGAGATGGAGACATGGAGTTTTTTTCTTCTCTCCCTCTGTAATTTTCACTTCTTTTCAAGTCTTATGAGTTTAAACACTGAAGCAGAGCGAGTGTATGGCGGTGGATGTGTGCGTGTCATTCAGAACACAAGACAATAAGAGTGTTCTTGCAAAACAGAACATGGCAAAATAATCGTTTTTACTCGATTGTACTGTTTTGGTGATCTTTGGGAGCCACAATCGAAATTCAATGAATAGCAGAGCCCTAATGAACACGCGTCAGCCGCCGCCGGTGTGGATCCTGCCGTGCACAGATTACACTTTTGGAAGCATGACCAGATTGATCTTAGATTGTGTAAACGCTAAAATCCACACCAGCGTTCAGAGTTGTAAGAGCAGTGATCTCCGCGGCACGTCTTCTTTCTGCAGGATATCCAACACTGGTAGCATTATTTCTCAGCAGGACAGCTGTTCCTCCATCTGAAGTCACTGGCCCAGTACACACACACGTTCTGGAGTGCGGATCTGAAGACAGTCGGGTTCACACACACGTTCTGGAGTGTGGATCTGAAGAGAGGCGTGTTCACACACACGTTCTGGAGTGTGGATCTGAAGAGAGGCGTGTTCACACACACGTTCTGGAGTGTGGATCTGAAGAGAGGCGTGTTCACACACACGTTCTGGAGTGTGGATCTGAAGAGAGGCGTGTTCACACACACGTTCTGGAGTGCGGATCTGAAGAGAGGCGTGTTCACACACACGTTCTGGAGTGCGGATCTGAAGAGAGGCGTGTTCACACACACGTTCTGGAGTGTGGATCTGAAGAGAGGCGTGTTCACACACACGTTCTGGAGTGTGGATCTGAAGACAGGCGTGTTCACACACACGTTCTGGAGTGCGGATCTGAAGAGAGGCGTGTTCACACACACGTTCTGGAGTGTGGATCTGAAGAGAGGCGTGTTCACACACACGTTCTGGAGTGTGGATCTGAAGAGAGGCGTGTTCACACACACGTTCTGGAGTGCGGATCTGAAGAGAGGCGTGTTCACACACACGTTCTGGAGTGCGGATCTGAAGAGAGGCGTGTTCACACACGTTCTGGAGTGCGGATCTGAAGACAGGCGTGTTCACACACACGTTCTGGAGTGTGGATCTGAAGAGAGGCGTGTTCACACACACGTTCTGGAGTGCGGATCTGAAGACAGGCGTGTTCACACACACGTTCTGGAGTGCGGATCTGAAGACAGGCGTGTTCACACACACGTTCTGGAGTGCGGATCTGAAGAGAGGCGTGTTCACACACACGTTCTGGAGTGCGGATCTGAAGACAGGCGTGTTCACACACACGTTCTGGAGTGTGGATCTGAAGAGAGGCGTGTTCACACACACTTTCTGGAGTGCGGATCTGAAGAGAGGCGTGTTCACACACACGTTCTGGAGTGCGGATCTGAAGACAGGCGTGTTCACACACACGTTCTGGAGTGCGGATCTGAAGAGAGGCGTGTTCACACACGTTCTGGAGTGTGGATCTGAAGAGAGGCGTGTTCACACACACGTTCTGGAGTGTGGATCTGAAGAGAGGCGTGTTCACACACACGTTCTGGAGTGTGGATCTGAAGAGAGGCGTGTTCACACACACGTTCTGGAGTGTGGATCTGAAGAGAGGCGTGTTCACACACACGTTCTGGAGTGCGGATCTGAAGAGAGGCGTGTTCACACACACGTTCTGGAGTGTGGATCTGAAGAGAGGCGTGTTTATGCCAAGCGGCAACATTCTAATCTGAGAAATGAAGCCGACCCGGAAGTGCGAAAAACTGCACTCCATCTAAACTCCTCTAGGGGCCGGTCCCAGCGGGAGCAGATGTCCATAGACCCCCATGTAAAAAAAAAACGTTTTCACAGCATAAATTCATGTTTTTACAGGTTGGTCCCATGGACTTTTATTGTATTTGTCGATAGGTTCCGAGTGCCTGACAACTGTGAGGGGGGGAATTTTTTTTTAACTCGTTAGTTTAGATCGTATTTAGATATAAAATGTATGACAAATAAGGGCGTGGTTAACTTTGATTGACAGCTGATAACGGGCTGCGCCGAGTGGAATTGTGACGGCCATGATCTGACACACACATCAGACCAGCTCTGGATCCTTCCTGAACATTTGTATTGAAATATCGATACATTTTCCAAGATGGCGCCGCCCATACCCCCCATAAACGGCCTCAAAACCGTTCTTCAGAAAGTCTATGGGTGACGTCACAGACGCTTTGTCCATATTTTTTACAGTCTATAGTTTACACACACGTTCTGCAGTGATCATTAAAGCCAGACACTTCACCGGTTCAGAAAAAGCCCAATTTATTGAGACATTCATATCACGTTCTGCCTGAGGAAACAGTATGTACATTCTTTCAGGTATAATGGATTCGTTCTTTCATCGAGATGATGGCGACTGGAACGAAACACCGACACAGAACATACTCCACACACACACACACACACACACACTGCATCGGGTTCGGATTAAACTAGCCTAAAGACACAGACACATTCCGACACGATCACGTTTCCATTCTCATGCAAAGACCGAGACGACACGACGAGCGCTTGCGATTCACCGACACACATGCAGACGCAAGAAACATGATGTGCTGTACGACAAAGACATCAGCTCAAACTCAGACATGTATTAACTTCAGATATAGTCCAGATGATGAAGACCACAAGCGACGAACACAGAACTCGAGGCGCTGGCTGAAGTTATAGGCTGCCGGTGGTTGTGTCGAGTTAAAGGGTCCACCCGGCGATGCCGTCCACCACACGCTCACCACTGAGCTCCTGACTGAGGAGCACACGTCTGAGTCCACACGCACAGGTCAAAGTTCAAAAGCAGGGAAGCTGGATCCCTCAGGCTGCAGGACGTCTGAGAGATAGTGGACGGCTCCTGCCATTCCTGCACACAGAACAGCCTGGTTACAGGACATTCATAAGATCATAAGATTTCATGTGCTTAACCCTCTGGGGTCTGAAAACACGCCGGCGCGATTTTTTTCACATAGCAGCAAAACAGACTTAAAACACATGTCATACACACTTAAGAAATATGAAAAAATTAACTGTTAAATGTCTACTTTTTTATGGGTCCACTTCCAATCGAAATAAAACATTGTACTTTTGTAAAATAAAGAAAATAAACAGGGTGTGCTTTCTGCCTCTCCGTCTCCGTGAACTTTTTTTCTGGAGCACGTCTCTAAACTTAAACAAAACTCAGCGAATACTAGTCACACATGCATGAGCAATATATCTTTATAATCATTTAAGTGTGTACTTTTAAATTATCTAATTCAAAACTAAAACAAATATTCTCTGTTTATGTAATCTATATAAAAAGAGAGAGATGTCAGTCCTCATTTCAGCTAATTATCTTTTAATGTGACGACGCTCACAGAGAGCGCACGCTATTCAAACGCAAATGATCTGAGGCAAGTCATGACAACTGTTAACGCCCCCATTTCAGCTGGATAATACATATCAAGTTGAACAAGAATCGTGGACTTTACCTCGTCTTTCTGCGCTCTGAGGAATAATACTATCGTCCTAATCCTGGAACAATTTACCTCAGAAGAAGTGCTGGTAGCTCATTACGAGGAGCAACGAATCAAGCTGATGTAGTAAGTTATTAATTCTTAAGAGCTTTGTTATAATCGCGATATTGATAGTGTGAATGATGAATGAAAGGCACAGACGCGCGCGCGCTGTTGTTTACAGATGTACAGCGCGCATCTCACACTCGCATAAACACAATATGTTACAGACTAAATATAAATATTTAGACAAGATTTCATTGATTAGTTTTGGATGGATTATAAAGTTTTTACTGTAAAAACAGCCTACTGCCACATTAAATAAGCTTTTGTTCGCCAATTTCTGCTCATATGTTACCCTTGAAATACGTATACTTTTTACAAAGAAAGATTACACTTGAAATATTGTTAAAATTGTAATTTTTTTTGTTGTGTTTTATTAGTGACAAATTTGGGGAGAGGATACATATTCCAAAACTTTCCGAAAATACAGTATGAGAATTAACTGCACAATTAGGATATTATACAATTTGCAAGCATACAAAATATGTGGATAAAGACAAATGTTTTTCAAGTTGTTTCCAACTCTAACTTTTCTAACAATTCTGTAGAACATATATATATTCTTCAGAATTGGTTCAAAGTTAGAGTTGGAAACATCTTGAAAAACATTTGTCTTTTTCCACTGGGTACCACAAGAAAGTGTGAGGACAATATATATATATATATCTGCGCTCATTATTATGCAAGGCTCATTAAGCAAGGCCATTGTCCTCTTAGGTGAGAATCACGCCCACTCGCAAACTGCCTTCACAGACAAAAAGTGTCTTAAAAAGTTTAAATCAATGTATTGTTTTGTGTAAATGATTAGGCGGGATGATTTTCAGATAATTTTGAAGCAAAAATTCTAGGCAACAACGTCCATTAGTCAAAAGTATTGTGGACACATGTTTAGTGAGTGTTTTGTGGCCTTATTTCAGAGGCTTTCAGTTTTAGTTTTTTTAATAACCATGCATAAACAATATTCCTTCAAAAATACAAACATGTACATACATGTTGCTCACATATTATGGTAGCCCTGTTTGTGCTAAATAGAGTGCAATGACAACTTTGTCATTAATATTTTTATAAGCAACTGAAAAAAAAAACACAAATGTCAGGGCATGTCAAAACATCTCAAGGACCTCAAAAACCCCTTAGACACCAGAGGGTTAAAGTCGTCATGAAAGGGAAGTTGTAGAGTAAAACAATAGAGTCTTTTCTCCTCTATTGTGTCGCCTAACCCAAGTGAAATGCTTCTGGAACAGGAACAGATGTGGGCGTGTGTGTGTGCGTGTGTGTGTGTGTGTGTGTGTGTGTGCGTGTGTGTGTAGTGAGGCTGAGGGACAGTGTCAGTGAGTGTGTGTGCGTGGGTGTGTGTATGAGTGTTTGTGGAGTCTGACCACCAACGACTGAGGAAGAGACGAGTCTCCGAGCGACCAATCAGAGTGTGGCTTTTAATGAGCCTTGGAGCAAGAAGTCGGTTGCCATGACAACAGCAGGACTAGAGATGCCGACTCTGAGCTTGAGCGCCTGTAACTGTTACTCGGCACCTATTACTCTGTAACTGTTACTCGGCGCCTGTTACTCGGCGCCTGTTACTCGACGCCCGTTACTCGACGCCCGTTACTCGACCCTTGTTACTCGACGCCTGTTACTCGACGCCCGTTACTCGGCCCTTGTTACTCGGCCCTTGTTACTCGTCGCCTGTTACTCGTCGCCTGTTACTCGACGCCTGTTACTCGACCCCCTGTTACTCGGCCCCTGTTACTCGGCGCCCGTTACCCGGCCCCTGTAAGAGACGAGTCTCAGAGCGACCAATCAGAGTGTGGCTTTTAATGAGCCTTGGAGCAGGAAGTCGGTTGCCATGACAACAGCAGGACTAGAGATGCCGACTCTGAGCTTGAGCGCCTGTAACTGTTACTCTGTAACTGTTACTCGGCACCTGTTACTCTGTAACTGTTACTCGGCGCCTGTTACTCGACGCCCGTTACTCGGCCCGTTACTCGACGCCCTTTACTCGGCCCTTGTTACTCGACGCGTTACTCGACGCCCTTTACTCGGCCCTTGTTACTCGGCCCTTGTTACTCGACGCCTGTTACTCGTCGCCTGTTACTCGACGCCTGTTACTCGGCGCCTGTTACTCGGCGCCTGTTACTCGGCCCCTGTTACTCGGCCCCTGTTACTCGACGCCCTTTACTCAGCCCCTGTTACTCGACGCCCTTTACTCGGCCCCTGTTACTCGACGCCTGTTAGTCGACACTCTTTACTCTGCCCCTGTTACTCGACACCCTTTACTCGGCCCCTGTTACTCTACGCCTGTTACTCGGCGCATGTTACTCTGTAACTGTTACTCCGCGCCTGTTACTTGACACCTGTTACTCGACGCCTGTGACTCGACGCCAACTGCAACTGTTACTCTGTAACTGTTACTCAACGCCTGCTACTCAACGCATGTTACTCAACGCCCGTTACTCGGCCCCTGTTACTCGACGCCCTTTACTCGGCCCCTGTTACTCAACGCCTGTTACTCGGCGCCTGTTACTCTGTAACTGTTACTCGGCCCCTGTTACTCGGCGCATGTTACTCTGTAACTGTTACTCGGCACCTGTTACTCAACGCCCTTTACTCGATCCGTTACTCGACGCCTGTTACTTGACGCCCTTTACTCGGCCCATTACTCGACGCCTGTTACTCGTTGCCTGTTACTCGACGCCTGTTACTCTGTAACTGTTACTCGGCCCCTGTTACTCTGCGCCTGTTACTCTGTAACTGTTACTCTGCGCCTGTTACTCAACGCCCTTTACTCGATCCGTAACTCGACGCCCTTTACTCGGCCCTTGTTACTTGACGCCTGTTACTCGTCGCATGTTACTCGTCACCTGTTATTCGTCGCCCGTTACTCAGCCCTTGTTACCCTACGCCTCTTACTCGTCGCCTGTTACTCGACGCCTGTTACTCGACGCCCTTTACTCTGCGCCTGTTACTCGGCCCCTGTTACTCGGCCCCTGTTACTCGGCCCCTGTTACTCGGCCCCTGTTACTCGGCCCCTGTTACTCGGCCCTGTTACTCGACGCCCTTTACTCGGCCCCTGTTACTCGACGCCTGTTAGTCGACACTCTTTACTCTGCCCCTGTTACTCGACACCCTTTACTCGGCCCCTGTTACTCGACGCCTGTTACTCGGCGCCTGTTACTCGGCGCCTGTTACTTGACGCCTGTTACTCGATGCCTGTGACTCGATGCCCGTTACTCGGCAACTGTTACTTGACGCCTGTTACTCGATGCCTGTGACTCGATGCCCGTTACTCGGCAACTGTTACTCTGTAACTGTTACTCGGCGCCTGTTACTCTGTAACTGTTACTCAACGCCTGTTACTCAACGCCCGTTACTCGGCCCCTGTTACTCGACGCCCTTTACTCGGCCCCTGTTACTCGGCGCATGTTACTCTGTAACTGTTACTCGCCGCCTGTTACTCAACGCCCTTTACTCGAGCCGTTACTCGACGCCCTTTACTCGGCCCATGTTACTCGGCGCCCGTTACTCGGCGCATGTTACTCTGTAACTGTTACTCGCCGCCTGTTACTCAACGCCCTTTACTCGAGCCGTTACTCGACGCCCTTTACTCGGCCCATGTTACTCGGCGCCCGTTACTCGGCGCCTGTTACTCGGTGCCTGTTACTCTGTAACTGTTACTCTGCGCCTGTTACTCAACGCCAGTTACTCTGCCCCTGTTACTCGGCGCCTGTTACTCCGCGCCTGTTACTCGGCGCCTGTTACTCTACGCCCTTTACTCGGCCCCTGTTACTCGACCCCTGTTACTCGACCCCCGTTACTCTGCGCCTGCTACTCTGTAACTGTTACTCGACGCCTGTTACTCGACGCCCGTTACTCGGCCCCTGTTACTCGGTGCCTGTTACTCTGTAACTGTTACTCAACGCCTGTTACTCAGCACCCGTTACTCGCCCCCTGTTACTCGCCGCCTGTTACTCTGTAACTGTTACTCGATGCCTGTTACTCTGCGCCTGTTACTCAACGCCAGTTACTCTGCCCCTGTTACTCGGCGCCTGTTACTCTGTAACTCTTACTACGTGCCTGTTACTCTGCCCCTGTTACTCAACGCCCGTTACTCGCCCCCTGTTACTCTGCCCCTGTTACTCGACGCCCTTTACTCGGCCCCTGTTACTCAACGCCCGTTACTCGCCCCCTGTTACTCGGCGCCTGTTACTGTGTAACGGTTACTCGACGCATGTTACTCTGTAACTGTTACTCGACGCCCTTTACTCGGCCCCTGTTACTCGGCGCATGTTACTCGGCACCTGTTACTCGCCGCATGTTACTCGCCGCATGTTACTCGCCGAGAGATTACAAGGAAAGAGGAATCAGGACGTGTTGGGAGCGGGAATAGAACTGAAACACAAGAGCTCAACGTTTCTGGCCTTTTGCTTTGTTTACTAGAGAAATGATGAAGAGAGATGAAACGCAGGATCAGGAAACGTCGAGTCAACATGGCTTAAATAAATCTTTAATGAATTCATGTTTTTTAAGATGGCTGAAATCTACAGTTTCAAAAAAAAAATTTTAAAGAAATTAATACTTTTAAATTATTACGCATTAAATTGATCAAAAGTGAGAGTAAAGACATTTATAATGTTACAGAAATATTCTATTTCAAATAAATGCTTTTCTTTTGAAATTTCTATCCATCAAAGAATCCTGAAAAATAAAATGTATGATGGTTTCCACAAAAATCTGAAGCAGCACAACTGTCTTCAACACTGATAATAATCATAAATGTTTCTTGATCATCAGATCATCATATTATCCTGATTTCTGAAGGATCATGTGACACTGAAGACTGGAGTAATGATGCTGAACATTCAGCTTTGATCACAGGAATAAATTACACTTTACTATATTCACATAGAAAACAGCTGATTTACATTATAATTATTTTCACTGTTTTTACAGTATTTTTGATCAAAGAAACGCAGCTTTTGGTGAACAGAAGAGAAAAAAACTCAAACTTTTGACCGGTATGTATATGAAGACTATATAATTATCCAGTATAAACTGTAATAATGCGCTACACAATAAAAGGAGCACATGTGTGGAAGCACATAAATATATAAATATAATAAAATGACCCCGTTCTCACACTCAGATCATGTCCACTGTACTGTCATATCGGCTACATAACATGATCATAAGAACATTATAATTGTGTGTTTGGGTCATGGCTTTTAATGTTGAGACTTTTTGTTTTGTAATCAGGCTCTCAAAAATTATATAAAACTTGGATTAAGATTTTCGGCCAACATATAGGTTGTCGACTTTCAACTATAAAGGATTATCTATTATCGTTATCGGCAGAGACAGATTAACAATTTCCTGTGCCCTGGGCAACAAGATTCAAGACCGGATATCGGTCAAAATTGTCATATCAGTGCATCTCTAAAGAGAACAGTTTGAGGAGACGTGATTATTAATTTACCTTCAAACAGGGAATATGGCCGGTCAGGGATGCGGCAGCCGTGTGTCCCGTAGTCTAGACACCATTCGGCAAACTAGAGACACACACACACACACACACACACACACACACACACGCACGAGTCGTCAGAAAAACATAATCTGGAACATCATCTGGTTTGTTAATTGTTTTTGCCACAACAATTTCATATATATGTAATATTACAGTATAAAAAAATAGTAGTGAAGAATTCATGTCACCTGATCGTAACGATTCTTTCTTTTTAAGTTACCATTTTTTTCTGGAATACTGTTTTATTGACTGCTTTTTTCATATTACACAAAAAAAACAACTAAATCTCATAAGGAATTTATCATCAGTGTGATTAAAATATCTCAGAACGTGATGTATAGTAAAAAAAAAAAGAAGCTGAAAATAGCTAAAAACACCATATATAAACCGATTGGTTTATATATTGAATGAAATGGAATATAAACAGAAATAGAATGGTCATGTGACTGGTGTATTAAGATGCTAACGCCTGATTGGCTGAGAGCAGCGTGTGCACTGATATATAGTGATGAAGCGACAGTGTGCAGCTTCAATATCCTGGAGTGAAGAACATTTGTCATCAGTTCCCACGCAGGGTTAATTTGTACAGTCGCACACACACGCACGCATTCACGCACACACGCACACACGCACACACGCACACACGCACACACGCACACACACACACACACACACACACACACACACACACACGCTACCTTGCAGGCCCGATACAGGTACTTCTTGTCGTGTGTGAGCTGGTAGAGGGAGAGGAAGGCGTATCCGTTGCCTGCGGTGCCGTGACAGATCCCGTAACCTTTCCTCAGAAGACCTTTCTGCCAGATCAGCTCTCCACAGTCCACAGCGTCACGCAGGTACTTCTCATCCCTAAACACCTGACACACACAACACACAAATTACAGCATCACACAGGTACTCCTCATCCCTGAACACCTGAGACACACAACACACAGATTACAGCGTCACACAGGTACTTCTCATCCCTAAACACCTGACACACACAACACACAAATTACAGCATCACACAGGTACTCCTCATCCCTGAACACCTGAGACACACACAACACACAGATTACAGCGTCACACAGGTACTTCTCATCCCTAAACACCTGACACACACAACACACAGATTACAGCATCACACAGGTACTCCTCATCCCTGAACACCTGAGACACACACAACACACAGATTACAGCGTCACGCAGGTACTCCTTATCCCTGAACACCTGACACACACAACACACAGATTAGAGCGTCACACAGGTACTCCTTATCCCTGAACACCTGAGACACAACACACAGATTACAGTGTCACACAGGTACTCCTTATCCCTGAACACCTGAGACACACACAACACACAGATTACAGCGTCACACAGGTACTCCTCATCCCTGAACACCTGAGACACACAACACACAGATTACAGCGTCACACAGGTACTCCTCATCCCTGAACACCTGAGACACACAACACACAGATTACAGCGTCACACAGGTACTCCTCATCCCTGAACACCTGACACACACAACACACAGATTACAGCGTCACACAGGTACTCCTCATCCCTGAACACCTGAGACACAACACACAGATTACAGCGACACACAGGTACTCCTCATCCCTGAACACCTGACACACACACAACACACAGATTACAGCGACACACAGGTACTCCTCATCCCTGAACACCTGACACACACAACACACAGATTACAGCGTCACACAGGTACTCCTCATCCCTGAACACCTGAGACACACAACACACAGATTACAGCGTCACACAGGTACTCCTCATCCCTGAACACCTGAGACACACAACACACAGATTACAGCGTCACACAGGTACTCCTCATCCCTGAACACCTGAGACACAACACACAGATTACAGCGTCACACAGGTACTCCTCATCCCTGAACACCTGACACACACAACACACAGATTACAGCGTCACACAGGTACTCCTCATCCCTGAACACCTGAGACACAACACACAGATTACAGCGACACACAGGTACTCCTCATCCCTGAACACCTGACACACACAACACACAGATTACAGCGACACACAGGTACTCCTCATCCCTGAACACCTGAGACACAACACACAGATTACAGCGTCACACAGGTACTCCTCATCCCTGAACACCTGACACACACAACACACAGATTACAGCGACACACAGGTACTCCTCATCCCTGAACACCTGAGACACAACACACAGATTACAGCGTCACACAGGTACTCCTCATCCCTGAACACCTGACACACACAACACACAGATTACAGCGTCACACAGGTACTCCTCATCCCTGAACACCTGACACACACAACACACAGATTACAGCGACACACAGGTACTCCTCATCCCTGAACACCTGACACACACAACACACAGATTACAGCGTCACACAGGTACTCCTCATCCCTGAACACCTGACACACACAACACACAGATTACAGCGTCACACAGGTACTCCTCATCCCTGAACACCTGACACACACAACACAGAGATTACAGCGTCACACAGGTACTCCTCATCCCTGAACACCTGACACACACAACACACAGATTACAGCGACACACAGGTACTCCTCATCCCTGAACACCTGAGACACAACACACAGATTACAGCGTCACACAGGTACTCCTCATCCCTGAACACCTGACACACACAACACACAGATTACAGCGTCACACAGGTACTCCTCATCCCTGAACACCTGACACACACAACACACAGATTACAGCGTCACACAGGTACTCCTCATCCCTGAACACCTGACACACACAACACACAGATTACAGCGTCACACAGGTACTCCTCATCCCTGAACACCTGACACACACAACACACAGATTACAGCGACACACAGGTACTCCTCATCCCTGAACACCTGAGACACAACACACAGATTACAGCGTCACACAGGTACTCCTCATCCCTGAACACCTGACACACACAACACACAGATTACAGCGTCACACAGGTACTCCTCATCCCTGAACACCTGACACACACAACACACAGATTACAGCGACACACAGGTACTCCTCATCCCTGAACACCTGAGACACAACACACAGATTACAGCGACACACAGGTACTCCTCATCCCTGAACACCTGACACACACAACACACAGATTACAGCGTCACACAGGTACTCCTCATCCCTGAACACCTGACACACACAACACACAGATTAAAGCGACACACAGGTACTCCTCATCCCTGAAACCCTGACACACACAACACACAGATTACAGCGTCACACAGGTACTCCTCATCCCTGAACACCTGAGACACAACACACAGATTACAGCGTCACACAGGTACTCCTCATCCCTGAACACCTGAGACACACAACACACAGATTACAGCGACACACAGGTACTCCTCATCCCTGAACACCTGAGACACAACACACAGATTACAGCGTCACACAGGTACTCCTCATCCCTGAACACCTGAGACACAACACACAGATTACAGCGTCACACAGGTACTCCTCATCCCTGAACACCTGAGACACACAACACACAGATTACAGCGTCACACAGGTACTCCTCATCCCTGAACACCTGACACACACAACACACAGATTACAGTGTCACACAGGTACTCCTCATCCCTGAACACCTGAGACACAACACACAGATTACAGCGACACACAGGTACTCCTCATCCCTGAACACCTGAGACACAACACACAGATTACAGCGTCACACAGGTACTCCTCATCCCTGAACACCTGAGACACAACACACAGATTACAGCGACACACAGGTACTCCTCATCCCTGAACACCTGAGACACACAACACACAGATTACAGCGTCACACAGGTACTCCTCATCCCTGAACACCTGACACACACAACACACAGATTACAGCGTCACACAGGTACTCCTCATCCCTGAACACCTGACACACACAACACACAGATTACAGCGACACACAGGTACTCCTCATCCCTGAACACCTGACACACACAACACACAGATTACAGCGTCACACAGGTACTCCTCATCCCTGAACACCTGACACACACAACACACAGATTACAGCGTCACACAGGTACTCCTCATCCCTGAACACCTGACACACACAACACACAGATTACAGCGTCACACAGGTACTCCTCATCCCTGAACACCTGACACACACAACACACAGATTACAGCGACACACAGGTACTCCTCATCCCTGAACACCTGAGACACAACACACAGATTACAGCGTCACACAGGTACTCCTCATCCCTGAACACCTGACACACACAACACACAGATTACAGCGTCACACAGGTACTCCTCATCCCTGAACACCTGACACACACAACACACAGATTACAGCGTCACACAGGTACTCCTCATCCCTGAACACCTGACACACACAACACACAGATTACAGCGTCACACAGGTACTCCTCATCCCTGAACACCTGACACACACAACACACAGATTACAGCGACACACAGGTACTCCTCATCCCTGAACACCTGAGACACAACACACAGATTACAGCGTCACACAGGTACTCCTCATCCCTGAACACCTGACACACACAACACACAGATTACAGCGTCACACAGGTACTCCTCATCCCTGAACACCTGACACACACAACACACAGATTACAGCGACACACAGGTACTCCTCATCCCTGAACACCTGACACACACAACACACAGATTACAGCGTCACACAGGTACTCCTCATCCCTGAACACCTGACACACACAACACACAGATTACAGCGTCACACAGGTACTCCTCATCCCTGAACACCTGACACACACAACACACAGATTAAAGCGACACACAGGTACTCCTCATCCCTGAAACCCTGACACACACAACACACAGATTACAGCGTCACACAGGTACTCCTCATCCCTGAACACCTGAGACACAACACACAGATTACAGCGTCACACAGGTACTCCTCATCCCTGAACACCTGAGACACACAACACACAGATTACAGCGACACACAGGTACTCCTCATCCCTGAACACCTGAGACACAACACACAGATTACAGCGTCACACAGGTACTCCTCATCCCTGAACACCTGAGACACAACACACAGATTACAGCGTCACACAGGTACTCCTCATCCCTGAACACCTGAGACACACAACACACAGATTACAGCGTCACACAGGTACTCCTCATCCCTGAACACCTGACACACACAACACACAGATTACAGTGTCACACAGGTACTCCTCATCCCTGAACACCTGAGACACAACACACAGATTACAGCGACACACAGGTACTCCTCATCCCTGAACACCTGAGACACAACACACAGATTACAGCGTCACACAGGTACTCCTCATCCCTGAACACCTGAGACACAACACACAGATTACAGCGACACACAGGTACTCCTCATCCCTGAACACCTGAGACACACAACACACAGATTACAGCGTCACACAGGTACTCCTCATCCCTGAACACCTGACACACACAACACACAGATTACAGCGTCACACAGGTACTCCTCATCCCTGAACACCTGACACACACAACACAGAGATTACAGCGTCACACAGGTACTCCTCATCCCTGAACACCTGACACAAACAACACACAGATTACAGCAACACACAGGTACTCCTCATCTCTGAACACCTGAGACACACAACACACAGATTACAGTGACACACAGGTACTCCTCATCCCTGAACACCTGACACACACAACACACAGATTACAGCGTCACACAGGTACTCCTCATCCCTGAACACCTGAGACACACAACACACAGATTACAGTGACACACAGGTACTCCTCATCCCTGAACACCTGACACACACAACACACAGATTACAGCGTCACACAGGTACTCCTCATCCCTGAACACCTGAGACACACAACACACAGATTACAGTGACACACAGGTACTCCTCATCCCTGAACACCTGACACAAACAACACACAGATTACAGCGACACACAGGTACTCCTCATCCCTGAACACCTGAGACACAACACACAGATTACAGCGTCACACAGGTACTCCTCATCCCTGAACACCTGAGACACACACAACACACAGATTACAGCGTCACACAGGTACTCCTCATCCCTGAACACCTGAGACACACACAACACACAGATTACAGCGTCACACAGGTACTCCTCATCCCTGAACACCTGAGACACAACACACAGATTACAGCGACACACAGGTACTCCTCATCCCTGAACACCTGACACACACAACACACAGATTACAGCGTCACACAGGTACTCCTCATCCCTGAACACCTGAGACACAACACACAGATTACAGCGTCACACAGGTACTCCTCATCCCTGAACACCTGAGACACACAACACACAGATTACAGCGTCACACAGGTACTCCTCATCCCTGAACACCTGAGACACACACAACACACAGATTACAGCGTCACACAGGTACTCCTCATCCCTGAACACCTGAGACACACAACACACAGATTACAGCGTCACACAGGTACTCCTCATCCCTGAACACCTGAGACACACACAACACACAGATTACAGCGTCACACAGGTACTCCTCATCCCTGAACACCTGAGACACACAACACACAGATTACAGCGTCACACAGGTACTCCTCATCCCTGAACACCTGAGACACACACAACACACAGATTACAGCGTCACACAGGTACTCCTCATCCCTGAACACCTGACACACACAACACACAGATTACAGCGTCACACAGGTACTCCTCATCCCTGAACACCTGACACACACAACACACAGATTACAGCGTCACACAGGTACTCCTCATCCCTGAACACCTGACACACACAACACACAGATTACAGCGACACACAGGTACTCCTCATCCCTGAACACCTGAGACACACACAACACACAGATTACAGCGACACACAGGTACTCCTCATCCCTGAACACCTGACACACACAACACACAGATTACAGCGACACACAGGTACTCCTCATCCCTGAACACCTGACACACACAAC
This sequence comes from Semotilus atromaculatus, assembly GCA_031834385.1. Taxonomy (NCBI): domain Eukaryota; kingdom Metazoa; phylum Chordata; class Actinopteri; order Cypriniformes; family Leuciscidae; genus Semotilus; species Semotilus atromaculatus. Next base: position 29,464,958 of record JAULUF010000084.1, read on the forward strand.
ACACAGATTACAGCGTCACACAGGTACTCCTCATCCCTGAACACCTGACACACACAACACACAGATTACAGCGACACACAGGTACTCCTCATCCCTGAACACCTGACACACACAACACACAGATTACAGCGTCACACAGGTACTCCTCATCCCTGAACACCTGACACACACAACACACAGATTACAGCGACACACAGGTACTCCTCATCCCTGAACCCCTGACACACACAACACACAGATTACAGCGTCACACAGGTACTCCTCATCCCTGAACACCTGACACACACAACACACAGATTACAGCGACACACAGGTACTCCTCATCCCTGAACCCCTGACACACACAACACACAGATTACAGCGTCACACAGGTACTCCTCATCCCTGAACACCTGAGACACAACACACAGATTACAGCGTCACACAGGTACTCCTCATCCCTGAACACCTGAGACACACAACACACAGATTACAGCGACACACAGGTACTCCTCATCCCTGAACACCTGAGACACAACACACAGATTACAGCGTCACACAGGTACTCCTCATCCCTGAACACCTGAGACACAACACACAGATTACAGCGTCACACAGGTACTCCTCATCCCTGAACACCTGAGACACACAACACACAGATTACAGCGTCACACAGGTACTCCTCATCCCTGAACACCTGACACACACAACACACAGATTACAGCGTCACACAGGTACTCCTCATCCCTGAACACCTGACACACACAACACACAGATTACAGCGTCACACAGGTACTCCTCATCCCTGAACACCTGAGACACAACACACAGAATACAGCGTCACACAGGTACTCCTCATCCCTGAACACCTGAGACACAACACACAGATTACAGCGACACACAGGTACTCCTCATCCCTGAACACCTGAGACACACAACACACAGATTACAGCGTCACACAGGTACTCCTCATCCCTGAACACCTGACACACACAACACACAGATTACAGCGTCACACAGGTACTCCTCATCCCTGAACACCTGACACACACAACACACAGATTACAGCGTCACACAGGTACTCCTCATCCCTGAACACCTGACACACACAACACACAGATTACAGCGACACACAGGTACTCCTCATCTCTGAACACCTGAGACACACAACACACAGATTACAGTGACACACAGGTACTCCTCATCCCTGAACACCTGAGACACAACACACAGATTACAGCGACACACAGGTACTCCTCATCCCTGAACACCTGACACACACAACACACAGATTACAGCGTCACACAGGTACTCCTCATCCCTGAACACCTGACACACACAACACACAGATTAAAGCGACACACAGGTACTCCTCATCCCTGAAACCCTGACACACACAACACACAGATTACAGCGTCACACAGGTACTCCTCATCCCTGAACACCTGAGACACAACACACAGATTACAGCGTCACACAGGTACTCCTCATCCCTGAACACCTGAGACACACAACACACAGATTACAGCGACACACAGGTACTCCTCATCCCTGAACACCTGAGACACAACACACAGATTACAGCGTCACACAGGTACTCCTCATCCCTGAACACCTGAGACACAACACACAGATTACAGCGTCACACAGGTACTCCTCATCCCTGAACACCTGAGACACACAACACAGATTACAGCGTCACACAGGTACTCCTCATCCCTGAACACCTGACACACACAACACACAGATTACAGTGTCACACAGGTACTCCTCATCCCTGAACACCTGAGACACAACACACAGATTACAGCGACACACAGGTACTCCTCATCCCTGAACACCTGAGACACAACACACAGATTACAGCGTCACACAGGTACTCCTCATCCCTGAACACCTGAGACACAACACACAGATTACAGCGACACACAGGTACTCCTCATCCCTGAACACCTGAGACACACAACACACAGATTACAGCGTCACACAGGTACTCCTCATCCCTGAACACCTGACACACACAACACACAGATTACAGCGTCACACAGGTACTCCTCATCCCTGAACACCTGACACACACAACACAGAGATTACAGCGTCACACAGGTACTCCTCATCCCTGAACACCTGACACAAACAACACACAGATTACAGCGACACACAGGTACTCCTCATCTCTGAACACCTGAGACACACACAACACACAGATTACAGCATCACACAGGTACTCCTTATCCCTGAACACCTGACACACACAACACACAGATTAGAGCGTCACGCAGGTACTCCTTATCCCTGAACACCTGAGACACAACACACAGATTACAGCGTCACACAGGTACTCCTCATCCCTGAACACCTGACACACACAACACACAGATTAGAGCGTCACGCAGGTACTCCTTATCCCTGAACACCTGAGACACAACACACAGATTACAGCGTCACACAGGTACTCCTCATCCCTGAACACCTGACACACACAACACACAGATTAGAGCGTCACACAGGTACTCCTCATCCCTGAACACCTGACACACACAACACACAGATTAGAGCGTCACACAGGTACTCCTTATCCCTGAACACCTGAGACACAACACACAGATTACAGCGTCACACAGGTACTCCTCATCCCTGAACACCTGACACACACAACACACAGATTACAGCGTCACACAGGTACTCCTCATCCCTGAACACCTGACACAAACAACACACAGATTACAGCGACACACAGGTACTCCTCATCTCTGAACACCTGAGACACACAACACACAGATTACAGTGACACACAGGTACTCCTCATCCCTGAACACCTGACACAAACAACACACAGATTACAGCGACACACAGGTACTCCTCATCCCTGAACACCTGAGACACAACACACAGATTACAGCGTCACACAGGTACTCCTCATCCCTGAACACCTGAGACACACACAACACACAGATTACAGCGTCACACAGGTACTCCTCATCCCTGAACACCTGAGACACAACACACAGATTACAGCGACACACAGGTACTCCTCATCCCTGAACACCTGACACACACAACACACAGATTACAGCGTCACACAGGTACTCCTCATCCCTGAACACCTGAGACACAACACACAGATTACAGCGTCACACAGGTACTCCTCATCCCTGAACACCTGAGACACACAACACACAGATTACAGCGTCACACAGGTACTCCTCATCCCTGAACACCTGAGACACACACAACACACAGATTACAGCGTCACACAGGTACTCCTCATCCCTGAACACCTGAGACACACAACACACAGATTACAGCGTCACACAGGTACTCCTCATCCCTGAACACCTGAGACACACACAACACACAGATTACAGCGTCACACAGGTACTCCTCATCCCTGAACACCTGAGACACACAACACACAGATTACAGCGTCACACAGGTACTCCTCATCCCTGAACACCTGAGACACACACAACACACAGATTACAGCGTCACGCAGGTACTCCTTATCCCTGAACACCTGAGACACAACACACAGATTACAGCGACACACAGGTACTCCTCATCCCTGAACACCTGACACACACAACACACAGATTAGAGCGTCACGCAGGTACTCCTCATCCCTGAACACCTGAGACACAACACACAGATTACAGCGTCACACAGGTACTCCTCATCCCTGAACACCTGACACACACAACACACAGATTAGAGCGTCACACAGGTACTCCTTATCCCTGAACACCTGAGACACAACACACAGATTACAGTGTCACACAGGCACTCCTTATCCCTGAACACCTGAGACACACACAACACACAGATTACAGCGTCACACAGGTACTCCTCATCCCTGAACACCTGAGACACACAACACACAGATTACAGCGTCACACAGGTACTCCTCATCCCTGAACACCTGAGACACACAACACACAGATTACAGCGTCACACAGGTACTCCTCATCCCTGAACACCTGAGACACAACACACAGATTACAGCGTCACACAGGTACTCCTCATCCCTGAACACCTGAGACACACAACACACAGATTACAGCATCACACAGGTACTCCTCATCCCTGAACACCTGAGACACAACACACAGATTACAGCGTCACACAGGTACTCCTCATCCCTGAACACCTGACACACACAACACACAGATTAGAGCGTCACACAGGTACTCCTTATCCCTGAACACCTGAGACACAACACACAGATTACAGTGTCACACAGGCACTCCTTATCCCTGAACACCTGAGACACACACAACACACAGATTACAGCGTCACACAGGTACTCCTCATCCCTGAACACCTGAGACACACACAACACACAGATTACAGCGACACACAGGTACTCCTCATCCCTGAACACCTGACACACACAACACACAGATTACAGCGTCACACAGGTACTCCTCATCCCTGAACACCTGAGACACACACAACACACAGATTACAGCGTCACACAGGTACTCCTCATCCCTGAACACCTGAGACACACACAACACACAGATTACAGCGTCACACAGGTACTCCTCATCCCTGAACACCTGAGACACACAACACACAGATTACAGCGTCACACAGGTACTCCTCATCCCTGAACACCTGAGACACACACAACACACAGATTACAGCGTCACACAGGTACTCCTCATCCCTGAACACCTGAGACACACACAACACACAGATTACAGCGTCACACAGGTACTCCTCATCCCTGAACACCTGAGACACACACAACACACAGATTACAGCGTCACACAGGTACTCCTCATCCCTGAACACCTGAGACACACAACACACAGATTACAGCGACACACAGGTACTCCTCATCCCTGAACACCTGACACACACAACACACAGATTACAGCGTCACACAGGTACTCCTCATCCCTGAACACCTGAGACACACACAACACACAGATTAGAGCGTCACACAGGTACTCCTCATCCCTGAACACCTGAGACACACACAACACACAGTTTACAGCGTCACACAGGTACTCCTCATCCCTGAACACCTGACACACACAACACACAGATTACAGCGTCACACAGGTACTCCTCATCCCTGAACACCTGAGACACACAACACACAGATTACAGCGTCACACAGGTACTCCTCATCCCTGAACACCTGAGACACACACAACACACAGATTACAGCGTCACACAGGTACTCCTCATCCCTGAACACCTGACACACACAACACACAGATTACAGCGTCACACAGGTACTCCTCATCCCTGAACACCTGACACACACAACACACAGATTACAGCGACACACAGGTACTCCTCATCCCTGAACACCTGAGACACACACAACACACAGATTACAGCGACACACAGGTACTCCTCATCCCTGAACACCTGACACACACAACACACAGATTACAGCGACACACAGGTACTCCTCATCCCTGAACACCTGACACACACAACACACAGATTACAGCGTCACACAGGTACTCCTCATCCCTGAACACCTGATACACACAACACACAGATTACAGCGTCACACAGGTACTCCTCATCCCTGAACACCTGACACACACAACACAAAGATTACAGCGTCACACAGGTACTCCTCATCCCTGAACACCTGACACACACAACACACAGATTACAGCGTCACACAGGTACTCCTCATCCCTGAACACCTGACACACACAACACACAGATTACAGCGACACACAGGTACTCCTCATCCCTGAACACCTGACACACACAACACACAGATTACAGCGTCACACAGGTACTCCTCATCCCTGAACACCTGAGACACAACACACAGATTACAGCGACACACAGGTACTCCTCATCCCTGAACACCTGACACACACAACACACAGATTACAGCGACACACAGGTACTCCTCATCCCTGAACACCTGACACACACAACACACAGATTACAGCGTCACACAGGTACTCCTCATCCCTGAACACCTGAGACACACAACACACAGATTACTGCGTCACACAGGTACTCCTCATCCCTGAACACCTGACACACACAACACACAGATTACAGCGTCACACAGGTACTCCTCATCCCTGAACACCTGAGACACAACACACAGATTACAGCGACACACAGGTACTCCTCATCCCTGAACACCTGAGACACACAACACACAGATTACAGCGTCACACAGGTACTCCTCATCCCTGAACACCTGACACACACAACACACAGATTACAGCGTCACACATGTACTCCTCATCCCTGAACACCTGAGACACAACACACAGATTACAGCGACACACAGGTACTCCTCATCCCTGAACACCTGACACACACAACACACAGATTACAGCGACACACAGGTACTCCTCATCCCTGAACACCTGAGACACAACACACAGATTACAGCGTCACACAGGTACTCCTCATCCCTGAACACCTGACACACACAACACACAGATTACAGCGACACACAGGTACTCCTCATCCCTGAACCCCTGACACACACAACACACAGATTACAGCGTCACACAGGTACTCCTCATCCCTGAACACCTGAGACACAACACACAGATTACAGCGTCACACAGGTACTCCTCATCCCTGAACACCTGAGACATACAACACACAGATTACAGCATCACACAGGTACTCCTCATCCCTGAACACCTGAGACACAACACACAGATTACAGCGTCACACAGGTACTCCTCATCCCTGAACACCTGACACACACAACACACAGATTACAGCGACACACAGGTACTCCTCATCCCTGAACACCTGAGACACAACACACAGATTACAGCGTCACACAGGTACTCCTCATCCCTGAACACCTGAGACACACAACACACAGATTACAGCATCACACAGGTACTCCTCATCCCTGAACACCTGAGACACAACACACAGATTACAGCGTCACACAGGTACTCCTCATCCCTGAACACCGGACACACACAACACACAGATTACAGCGTCACGCAGGTACTCCTCATCCCTGAACACCTGAGACACAACACACAGATTACAGCGTCACACAGGTACTCCTCATCCCTGAACACCTGAGACACAACACACAGATTACAGCGTCACGCAGGTACTCCTCATCCCTGAACACCTGAGACACAACACACAGATTACAGCATCACACAGGTACTCCTCATCCCTGAACACCTGAGACACAACACACAGATTACAGCGTCACACAGGTACTCCTCATCCCTGAACACCTGACACACACAACACACAGATTACAGCGACACACAGGTACTCCTCATCCCTGAACACCTGAGACACAACACACAGATTACAGCGTCACACAGGTACTCCTCATCCCTGAACACCTGAGACACAACACACAGATTACAGCGTCACACAGGTACTCCTCATCCCTGAACACCTGAGACACACAACACACAGATTACAGCATCACACAGGTACTCCTCATCCCTGAACACCTGAGACACAACACACAGATTACAGCGTCACACAGGTACTCCTCATCCCTGAACACCTGAGACACACAACACACAGATTACAGCGTCACACAGGTACTCCTCATCCCTGAACACCTGACACACACAACACACAGATTACAGTGTCACACAGGTACTCCTCATCCCTGAACACCTGAGACACAACACACAGATTACAGCGTCACACAGGTACTCCTCATCCCTGAACACCTGAGACACAACACACAGATTACAGCGTCACACAGGTACTCCTCATCCCTGAACACCTGAGACACAACACACAGATTACAGCGTCACACAGGTACTCCTCATCCCTGAACACCTGACACACACAACACACAGATTACAGCGTCACACAGGTACTCCTCATCCCTGAACACCTGACACACACAACACACAGATTACAGCGTCACACAGGTACTCCTCATCCCTGAACACCTGAGACACAACACATAGATTACAGCGTCACACAGGTACTCCTCATCCCTGAACACCTGACACACACAACACACAGATTACAGCGTCACACAGGTACTCCTCATCCCTGAACACCTGAGACACACAACACACAGATTACAGCGTCACACAGGTACTCCTCATCCCTGAACACCTGAGACACACAACACACAGATTACAGTGTCACACAGGTACTCCTCATCCCTGAACACCTGAGACGCACAACACACAGATTACAGCGTCACACAGGTACTCCTTATCCCTGAACACCTGAGACACACACAACACACAGATTACAGCGACACACAGGTACTCCTCATCCCTGAACACCTGAGACACAACACACAGATTAGAGCGTCACGCAGGTACTCCTCATCCCTGAACACCTGAGACACAACACACAGATTACAGCGTCACACAGGTACTCCTCATCCCTGAACACCTGACACACACAACACACAGATTACAGCGTCACACAGGTACTCCTCATCCCTGAACACCTGAGACGCACAACACACAGATTACAGCGTCACACAGGTACTCCTCATCCCTGAACACCTGAGACGCACAACACACAGATTACAGCGTCACAGAGGTACTCCTTATCCCTGAACACCTGAGACACACACAACACACAGATTACAGCGACACACAGGTACACCTCATCCCTGAACACCTGAGACACAACACACAGATTAGAGCGTCACGCAGGTACTCCTCATCCCTGAACACCTGAGACACACAACACACAGATTACAGCGTCACAGAGGTACTCCTTATCCCTGAACACCTGAGACACACACAACACACAGATTACAGCGACACACAGGTACTCCTCATCCCTGAACACCTGAGACACAACACACAGATTACAGCGTCACACAGGTACTCCTCATCCCTGAACACCTGAGACACAACACACAGATTACAGCGTCACACAGGTACTCCTCATCCCTGAACACCTGAGACACAACACACAGATTACAGCGACACACAGGTACTCCTCATCCCTGAACACCTGACACACAACACACAGATTACAGCGTCACACAGGTACTCCTCATCCCTGAACACCTGAGACACAACACACAGATTACAGCGACACACAGGTACTCCTCATCCCTGAACACCTGAGACACAACACACAGATTACAGCGTCACACAGGTACTCCTCATCCCTGAACACCTGACACACAACACACAGATTACAGCGTCACACAGGTACTCCTCATCCCTGAACACCTGAGACACAACACACAGATTACAGCGACACACAGGTACTCCTCATCCCTGAACACCTGAGACACAACACACAGATTACAGCGTCACACAGGTACTCCTCATCCCTGAACACCTGAGACACAACACACAGATTACAGCGTCACACAGGTACTCCTCATCCCTGAACACCTGAGACACAACACACAGATTACAGCGTCACACAGGTACTCCTCATCCCTGAACACCTGAGACACAACACACAGATTACAGCGTCACACAGGTACTCCTCATCCCTGAACACCTGAGACACAACACACAGATTACAGCGTCACACAGGTACTCCTCATCCCTGAACACCTGAGACACAACACACAGATTACAGCGTCACACAGGTACTCCTCATCCCTGAACACCTGAGACACAACACACAGATTACAGCGTCACACAGGTACTCCTCATCCCTGAACACCTGAGACACAACACACAGATTACAGCGTCACACAGGTACTCCTCATCCCTGAACACCTGAGACACACAACACACAGATTACAGCGTCACACAGGTACTCCTCATCCCTGAACACCTGAGACGCACAACACACAGATTACAGCGTCACACAGGTACTCCTTATCCCTGAACACCTGAGACACACAACACACAGATTACAGCGTCACACAGGTGCTCCTCATCCCTGAACACCTGAGACACACAACACACAGATTACAGCGTCACACAGGTACTCCTCATCCCTGAACACCTGACACACACAACACACAGATTACAGCGTCACACAGGTACTCCTCATCCCTGAACACCTGACACACACAACACACAGATTACAGTGTCACACAGGTACTCCTCATCCCTGAACACCTGAGACACACAACACACAGATTACAGCGTCACACAGATACTCCTCATCCCTGAACACCTGAGACACACAACACACAGATTACAGCGTCACACAGGTACTCCTCATCCCTGAACACCTGAGACACAACACACAGATTACAGCGTCACACAGGTACTCCTCATCCCTGAACACCTGAGACACACAACACACAGATTACAGCGTCACACAGGTACTCCTCATCCCTGAACACCTGAGACACACAACACACAGATTACAGCGTCACACAGGTACTCCTCATCCCTGAACACCTGAGACGCACAACACACAGATTACAGCGTCACACAGGTACTCCTCATCCCTGAACACCTGAGACACACAACACACAGATTACAGCGTCACACAGGTACTCCTCATCCCTGAACACCTGAGACACACAACACACAGATTACAGCGTCACACAGGTACTCCTCATCCCTGAACACCTGAGACACACAACACACAGATTACAGTGTCACACAGGTACTCCTCATCCCTGAACACCTGAGACACACAACACACAGATTACAGTGTCACACAGGTACTCCTCATCCCTGAACACCTGAGACACACAACACACAGATTACAGCGTCACACAGGTACTCCTCATCCCTGAACACCTGACACACACAACACACAGATTACAGCGTCACACAGGTACTCCTCATCCCTGAACACCTGAGACACACAACACACAGATTACAGCGTCACACAGGTACTCCTCATCCCTGAACACCTGACACACACAACACACAGATTACAGCGTCACACAGGTACTCCTCATCCCTGAACACCTGACACACACAACACACAGATTACAGCGTCACACAGGTACTCCTCATCCCTGAACACCTGAGACACACAACACACAGATTACAGCGTCACACAGGTACTCCTCATCCCTGAACACCTGACACACACAACACACAGATTACAGCGACACACAGGTACTCCTCATCCCTGAACACCTGACACACACAACACACAGATTACAGTGTCACACAGGTACTCCTCATCCCTGAACACCTGAGACACACAACACACAGATTACAGCGTCACACAGGTACTCCTCATCCCTGAACACCTGAGACACACAACACACAGATTACAGCATCACACAGGTACTCCTCATCCCTGAACACCTGAGACACACAACACACAGATTACAGCGTCACACAGGTACTCCTCATCCCTGAACACCTGACACACACAACACACAGATTACAGCGTCACACAGGTACTCCTCATCCCTGAACACCTGAGACACAACACACAGATTACAGCGACACACAGGTACTCCTCATCCCTGAACACCTGACACACACACAACACACAGATTACAGCGACACACAGGTACTCCTCATCCCTGAACACCTGAGACACAACACACAGATTACAGCGTCACACAGGTACTCCTCATCCCTGAACACCTGAGACACAACACACAGATTACAGCGTCACACAGGTACTCCTCATCCCTGAACACCTGAGACACACAACACACAGATTACAGCGTCACACAGGTACTCCTCATCCCTGAACACCTGAGACACAACACACAGATTACAGCGTCACACAGGTACTCCTCATCCCTGAACACCTGAGACACAACACACAGATTACAGCGTCACACAGGTACTCCTCATCCCTGAACACCTGACACACACAACACACAGATTACAGCGACACAATCACCAGGGGTCTCATTTATAAAACTGTGCGTAGGACTCTTAATAAAAGTGCACGTGTGGCCGAAGGCTAAAAACCTGCAGAATTCCCTTTATAATCCCAGTGGAAGATTGTTCACATGCGTCTCCTCCCAGAAATAACCATGTATGAGCTTACAGCGTCTCGTTTTTGCTATATCCTCATCTGCATATCATTTACATATGCATATTCATCAATGTGACACCATGTTTAACGGTACAAGACATCAGGAAAATATGAGATATGGATGTGCATCACATTACATTGATAAAAATCCTTTCGTAGCCGATCCTTGCCTTGTTTTTGAATAAATAAATCAAATAGTATAAAATACAAAATCTTTTCCACTGGCCAAATTGTATTTTTAATTGCTTTAAATTTTTAATGGAAACAGATGGGCCTTATTGTGCATTATTGATCATTATTTGCATTAAAATATTTTCTGCTATTATCATGCGTGAAGCAAACATTACAACACAGCATTCCTCAGGAAACGTGATCAACAGCAGCGCAAACTAATATTACTAATATTTCTATTTATTCGAATATAAAATGTTTTTAACTTCTTGGTAATGATTTAATGTAATTTAAGTGCTTAACTCCATTATTGACAATGGCATATTTAATCTAAATGTGTATATCAGATGTAAAACATAGTATAAATCATTCTCTTATTTATTTAATCTTATTGTGAACATGCTCTGTGTTTATGATTAGGACTCATAATAAAGATATCTAAAGTGGTTTTCCTTCATCAGTGCCTCAGATCTCCATCTCTAATGTCCGTACGCATGTTTTAGATTATTCCACATTCTCCATCAAGTGTGT
>JAULUF010000084.1:29480000-29645000 GCA_031834385.1 Semotilus atromaculatus
ACACACTTCTGACACTAGGACTGAAGAGCTCATTAATAGCCTTTATGAAGCCGTTATATCATGTGTGATGTGTTACCTGCTAACCAGCTGTTCAGACACACATCACACCAGCTCAGTTACTGATGTCATCACCGCCAGTGATGTCATACAATATCATCAAACGAGATCGGAGGAACTGGTGTGACGTCATTAAGAACAAAGTCAGTTCGTTTGGAGGCCATTTACTTTACAGTTTAAAACAGTTTGTCAAAGTGATCTTTCAGGAAAAGTCCGGCTGATAAACGCCTCTGAGCTCCCATTGGTCCGTGTGGTGATGATGTAATAGGTGGGTGTGGCTCTGAGGCTCCGCCTTCTTTGAGGTCTAAATCTGTTCAGTCAGTTCCTTCACTGAATTACAGAACAAAAACAAATATTCTCTCACTGCACCAAAACAAAGCTTCCTCTCTCCATTATTCATATACAGTATATAGAGTATAGAGGCGTATGTTTAACATCAGAGCTCATAAAGCTGGTTTTAATAACCTGAACCGCAGCACTGCAACTATTACCTCAGATTTCATCACAATCCTCCAGGGTTGGACTCGAAACATCTGTCAGTCAGAAACCACAGCGCTACGTCTCTGTTAGCACTGTCAGGAGATCATTTACTAGCGTGCATTCGCTCTCTCTGACACACACACACACACACACCTTTATTACAGGGGAGAAACGAGGCCTTCCAGCGCCGCGGCCCACAGGCCTTACAGGAGCGTGCAGAACTACAGATGTTAGCTAATGCTACGAGACATGATGTTGCATCTTGGGATGCTTTTTGAAGGAGTATGAACAGATTTCACATGTCCAAACATCTCAGCAACGGTTCAACTATTTCAAGGAAATTAATCAGACTTTAAAGAGATTAAAGATGCACCAGTATTAAACATCAAACAACATAAAAAAGCTGAAGATTATTTTAATCATGATTATTTAGTCAATAAAACAGAAATTAGAATACTGTTTGGAAGTACTGTTAGAATACTAAATCAATTTAAAATAAAACCGTAATAGCTCAAATTAATTCCTTTAAATTATGCAACTGAATTTAGGTTTTACAGTATGAAAAAATGTTGTTTTTTTTTATTTCTTTTAAAAAAAAAAAGATTCCAAGTGTTATTAAATTATGAGTGTTCTTGAAGATTAACTAAACTAATTAAGTGAGTGCTAGATGATTGTAATAGATGAAAGTGGAAATAAGCATACTTTATTAAACATCCAAATTAACTAACTAATATGGAGTTAATAGCGACAAATACAAAACATTTTTTTAATTTTTAATATACTCTAATTTAGTGCAATATTGATGTTATACATCATGCATCCGTAAAAAAGAACTGACTTAAAGATCCTATTATGCTTTTCCACGTTTTCAGCTTTAGTGAGTGTATAATGTCAGTCCACTGAATTTTATTTAATATACTACATACTAACATAACAATAACTACATGAACAACTCGTTCGGACTACAACACGATTTCCCCTTCCTACGCCTGATGAACTTACAGTGGTTAAAACTTATTAAAACGCTGTTCCTGAACATTATAACACCACAACGTTTTCTGCACACTTTATGCTAGTTTTCTGTAGCTTCTATACGCTCTTGCTTTTGTGATGGTTCACCGCTACTTAGGAAAATTAACCAAGGTTTTGTGACCAATTACCATTTGTATTACCAGTTTTCTGACAAATATTAATTAAATGGTGGATAACTTTGTATCTGAAATGTATTAACATTACAAAAACCATTCCACTCTGAAACCTCAATGAGAAGTCTGTGCTTGAAATCCGTTCTGCATGATCGTCTTGTTCGTTAACATTGTCAGGGTCTGAATCGAGCTCGAACTTTGAAATTGACGCCATCCTTATTCATATTTACACTAGAGAAGAACTCACGGTCATGGTAAAGGGGCTAACCAATCACAGCACACTGGGCCAGCTGACCAATCACAGCACACTGGGCCGGCTGACCAATCACAGCACACTGGGCCGGCTGACCAATCACAGCACACTGGGCCGGCTGACCAATCACAGCACACTGGGCCGGCTGACCAATCACAGCACACTGGGCCGGCTGACCAATCACAGCACACTGGGCCGGCTGACCAATCACAGGACACTGGGCCGGCTGACCAATCACAGGACACTGGGCCGGCTGACCAATCACAGGACACTGGGCCGGCTGACCAATCACAGGACACTGGGCCGGCTGACCAATCACAGCACACTGGATCAGCTGACCAATCACAGCACACTGGATCAGCTGACCAATCACAGCACACTGGGCCGGCTGACCAATCACAGCACACTGGATCAGCTGACCAATCACAGCACACTGGGCCAGCTGACCAATCACAGCACACTGGATCAGCTGACCAATCACAGCACACTGGGCCAGCTGACCAATCACAGCACACTGGGCCAGCTGACCAATCACATCACACTGGGCCAGCTGACCAATCACATCACACTGGGCCAGCTGACCAATCACAGCACACTGGGCCAGCTGACCAATCACAGCACACTGGGCCAGCTGACCAATCACAGCACACTGGGCCAGCTGACCAATCACAGCACACTGGGCCAGCTGACCAATCACAGCACACTGGGCCGGCTGACCAATCACAGCACACTGGGCCGGCTGACCAATCACAGGACACTGGGCCGGCTGACCAATCACAGCACACTGGGCCGGCTGACCAATCACAGGACACTGGGCCGGCTGACCAATCACATCACACTGGGCCGGCTGACCAATCACAGCACACTGGGCCGGCTGACCAATCACAGGACACTGGGCCGGCTGACCAATCACAGGACACTGGGCCGGCTGACCAATCACAGCACACTGGGCCGGCTGACCAATCACAGCACACTGGGCCGGCTGACCAATCACAGCACACTGGGCCGGCTGACCAATCACAGCACACTGGGCCGGCTGACCAATCACAGCACACTGGGCCGGCTGACCAATCACAGCACACTGGGCCGGCTGACCAATCACAGCACACTGGGCCGGCTGACCAATCACAGGACACTGGGCCGGCTGACCAATCACAGGACACTGGGCCGGCTGACCAATCACAGCACACTGGGCCGGCTGACCAATCACAGCACACTGGGCCGGCTGACCAATCACAGCACACTGGGCCGGCTGACCAATCACAGCACACTGGGCCGGCTGACCAATCACAGCACACTGGGCCGGCTGACCAATCACAGGACACTGGGCCGGCTGACCAATCACAGGACACTGGGCCGGCTGACCAATCACAGGACACTGGGCCGGCTGACCAATCACAGCACACTGGATCAGCTGACCAATCACAGCACACTGGGCCGGCTGACCAATCACAGCACACTGGATCAGCTGACCAATCACAGCACACTGGGCCAGCTGACCAATCACAGCACACTGGATCAGCTGACCAATCACAGCACACTGGGCCAGCTGACCAATCACAGCACACTGGGCCAGCTGACCAATCACAGCACACTGGGCCAGCTGACCAATCACATCACACTGGGCCAGCTGACCAATCACATCACACTGGGCCAGCTGACCAATCACATCACACTGGGCCAGCTGACCAATCACATCACACTGGGCCAGCTGACCAATCACAGCACACTGGGCCAGCTGACCAATCACAGCACACTGGGCCAGCTGACCAATCACAGCACACTGGGCCAGCTGACCAATCACAGCACACTGGGCCGGCTGACCAATCACAGCACACTGGGCCGGCTGACCAATCACAGGACACTGGGCCGGCTGACAAATCACATCACACTGGGCCGGCTGACCAATCACAGCACACTGGGCCGGCTGACCAATCACAGGACACTGGGCCGGCTGACCAATCACAGGACACTGGGCCGGCTGACCAATCACAGCACACTGGATCGGCTGACCAATCACAGCACACTGGATCAGCTGACCAATCACAGCACACTGGGCCGGCTGACCAATCACAGCACACTGGATCAGCTGACCAATCACAGCACACTGGGCCAGCTGACCAATCACAGCACACTGGATCAGCTGACCAATCACAGCACACTGGGCCAGCTGACCAATCACAGCACACTGGGCCAGCTGACCAATCACATCACACTGGGCCAGCTGACCAATCACATCACACTGGGCCAGCTGACCAATCACAGCACACTGGATCGGCTGACCAATCACATCACACTGGGCCGGCTGACCAATCACATCACACTGGGCTGACCAATCACAGCACACTGGGCCGGCTGACCAATCACAGCACACTGGGCCAGCTGACCAATCACAGCACACTGGGCCAGCTGACCAATCACAGCACACTGGGCCAGCTGACCAATCACAGCACACTGGGCCAGCTGACCAATCACAGCACACTGGGCCAGCTGACCAATCACAGCACACTGGGCCAGCTGACCAATCACAGCACACTGGATCAGCTGACCAATCACAGCACACTGGGCCAGCTGACCAATCACAGCACACTGGGCCAGCTGACCAATCACAGCACACTGGGCCGGCTGACCAATCACAGCACACTGGGCCAGCTGACCAATCACATCACACTGGGCCAGCCAATTTTTGAACAATCGAGCATGAAAACATATTCTAGCACACCCCAAAAACAACATCAAGACTTCGTAAAAGGGCATAACAGGACCCATTTAAAGACAATTTGTGCTTGTACATTAAAATTATGTGATATTCATGAGGTTGCTTAATTTGATGTCATAACAATCATATAATATTTACTATTTATATTAATAATTGTCAGCAAGAGTTTTTGAAATATAAATAGGAATCAAAGCGTATTTGAATCTACGGTTCAAACATTTATGATTTTTTTTGTTTCTGAAAGAGTCTCTTCTGCTCACCAAGACTGCATTTATTTGATCAAAATACAGTAAAAACAGTGAAATATTATTGTAAATGATGTAAATCATCTGTTTTCTATGTGAATATATAGTAAAGTGTCATTTATTCCTGTGATCAAAGCTGAAGACAGTTTCATATTTTGTGGAATGTCTTTTTTTCAGGATTCTTTGATTAATAGAAAGTTCAAGAACAGCATTTATTTAAAACAGAATCGCTGTCACATTATAAATGTCTTTACTCTCACTTTTGATAATTGAATGCATCCTTAATACATCCTTAACAGTATTTATTTTTTTAATCGTCCCTACTGAAAGCTTTTTAAACATGACTCTTTGTTTGGGGTTTCATTTAATTACAGGCTTGCTTCTTTAAACACTTGTGTGATTTACATTTCCCTCAAGCAATTTAATATTAAAACTGAATTAACTTCCCTCCCTCAGTGTTATTGGTGTCACGAGGGCGCCGGCTCTGCCGTAACTCTCCACTGATGCGTTCGTGTTCCTGTGACGGCCTAGTCTAAACGCCGTGAGTCTGTCCGGGCTCGCCGACACTAATTTGGTTTACAGATCAACATCTTAAAGTTGCAGACCTCTGCAGACCTCTGATCAATCCCACCGCGGACGTTAACTTCTGCTAGAAGAGAAGAGGCAGATATTTTAAAGAAATGAGAACACCTGCACAGACGATCTATCAGTGCATTACCGTAAACTTCAAATAATAGCCGAGTCCCAAATAGACGCCGGTCTCTTTCACACGCCTGTGCGGCGACCGGTTTGGATAAATAAAGGCCGGTCTCAAATAGAGTTTTTTAGTTTCGGGTTGTATTTAATCTTCTACACCCGTCAGGTCTGTTTAAGCCAGTTCTGTTCAGATTGCGGCCGGGAGCTGTTAGTGCAAGAAAAGGCACTCGCCGCGTCTGTGACAACTCGAGGTATCGCACACCGGACGCACACTTTCTCCGTTTATGGCCAGCAATATGTTTAACCCTTGTGCCTCATTTAAAAAAAAGTTACACATAGGCCCATAGAGGACAAAAATGTCCATGTCAGAAAACTGTCATAAAAATGTGAAGCTTGGGAGCACAGACTTAAATTAAGATTATTGCTGAAGTAAAAACAAATAAGTCA
The DNA here is from genome assembly GCA_031834385.1 of Semotilus atromaculatus. NCBI lineage: Eukaryota > Metazoa > Chordata > Actinopteri > Cypriniformes > Leuciscidae > Semotilus > Semotilus atromaculatus. Next base: position 29,486,043 of record JAULUF010000084.1, read on the forward strand.
ATCCAGAAAAAACGTTATATAGGTTTAAGTTTATGAAAACATTTTTTATATAAGATATATATTTTATGAAACATGTTGAAATCTAAAACTTACATAAATTCAAAGCTAAAAAAAAGTTGTGTTCCAAATTTGAGGCTGATATCTCATAAAATGAGCTTTCAGTGAGATGTGTGGGCGCAGTACCACTGTCCCCAGTGGACGGAGCAGAACTACACTGGGCACACAGGGAGTGGACTTTAGATGTGCAGTTGAGTTTTTCTCTCTCAAATATTCAAGCACACAAACACTTTTTTTTATTACACACATAAAAACCACACTCAGACATCCATACCAACACACCCACACAAATATCGTTGCATAATTCTAACATCTAATTGGCTCTATAATATGCCAAAGCAGAAAACAGGAATAAAGCGAGTATTTGCTTTATAGATCAAAACTGAAAAAATGGCATCTGGTAAAAAAAAAAGTGTCAAAATTTAAATTTTGAAGCCTTGCCAACAGAATGAGAGCCTCTTATCAAAGATTGCATCATTTTATAGTTAAATTGCCCTGGGATAAAAAAAAAATCCAGTTTCAATGGGGCCATTTTTGTCCAAAAGGCGCTGAGAGGGAGTATTTTGTGTACCTAGGGCAAAAAATATTTTTTTAAGGAAATAGTGGTGAAATAGTAAAATTACAATAGAATTACACACCTGTGCCAGATTTTATGCAGTTAGCATTAACACAGGCAAAGTGATAAAAAAAACTTAAAAAAAACTGAAAAGGCCAAAAATGTCCCTAAGGAGGCACAAGGGTTAAGGACATTATGGAATTAAGATCATAACTGTACTGTGTTATGATTGTACTGTAAAAAGAAACATGTGTGTGCACTGTAATCTACAGCTGCACATCAGCTATTTTAATAAATTAATGGAACGCGTTCAGACAAAAAGCCAACATTAGCATGTTTTCTGGAAAGGTCAGATGGTTTGAGAAGGTCAAATCCTGAGAGAAGGATTCCTCATTATAATAATTAATACGCAGAATAAAGGGGCGGGGCCTGGTGGAGTTAGTTAATAGTGTGTTAAACTGGCGGTTATGGTAAGGGGCGGGGCATTTCCAAACACTCGAACCTCTCGACCAATCACAACACACTGCTCCAGCCGACCAATCAGAGCACAGTGTGCTATTCAGGAGGAGGGGCTTCATAGAGACAGGAAGTAAACAGAGCGTTACTGACAGACTGGGAAGAGAGGAGCCGCAACAATGGAGAATATGAGGAGAATAATCAACATTACAGCAGGAAAACCTGTTCTAGTAGAGCCTGAAACATCATCACGACTGCACAAAAGGTCCTGCTTTATTCACACACACACACACACACACTCTCACCTGCATGAGCATGTAGTAAATGCCTGCCAGACCATGAGCGGCTCCCACGTACTGCTTCTTGTGCCACTCGTACAGCAGCGGGCATCGCTCGCTTTTCTTCTCCTCTTTAGACAAGTTCTTCCCAGACTCCAGAATAGCCGTCACCACCTTGGAACAACAGAGAGCACAGTGGGATGAGAGGACAGTCTTGTTATGGGTCAAAGCATCGGCCACTTTCAGCAGAATTATGCACTGCGGTTCAGCAAAGGTAAAAGAACAGATTAAAATAGTGTGTCAGCAATGCCACAGTGAAATATAACTGAGGACTATTACAAAGGAGCAAGTGTTATATTATTAGGGATGCACTGATATGAAAATGTTGACCGATACCGATAACCGATAATTCTTTATATTTGAAAGCCAGTAATCGATATATTGGCCGATAAATCTAAATCCAAGTTTTTATATAATTTTTGAGAGCCTGATTACAAAAACAAGTCTCATAATTAAAAGCCATGACCCAAGCACACAATAATAATGTTCTCATGATTCAATCATATTTCAAGCCATTCAGAACCATCATGTTGAACACTGCGCATCTGAAGAGTCTCAGCTGAAGGAAATAATACATTATTTATCGGCTTTATTATATCGGCCAATTTTTCTTATCAGGCCGATAACATTACAAATAAACATATATCGGCCGATATCGATATAGTGGCCGATGTATCGTGCATCCCTATACATTAGGTCTATAAAAGGTCTATCGTTGTGGTGAACACAATGAGCTGCTGAATGGAAGAGCCGAGCATGCATTCTTCAGTCCCCCTTTTGTGTTTAACAGGCTAAATTACAAAAAACACTGGTTTGGAACGACAACAGGGCAAGATAATGAGATACATTCACTTTTGGGTGAACTATTACTTTAAAAACTGTAGAACACACAATAAGTGACTATATTTGTAATAATATAAAGAAAGAGACCTGAAGCACAGCACTAGTCTAGATGAGCAGTGAGATATTAACCCGTAAAAGAGCCGTGTCACCGGGACAGATGAACCAAATACATGTGCATTGTCATAAAGCAGAAGACTAGGAAGTGATATAGAGGGATAAGACTGCAATAGAGAGGATAAATGAGAGCAGTTACAAGTAGTAAAATAAACCTGATTCGAGGTTAATGACGCTGAGGCCATTTCAGGCAATGGAGCAGAATACTGAGCAGCGAGTATAGATTTATCCCGGGATAAAGAGGACCTCTGGTCAGCAAAGATGTCTCTTTCTGTCTGTGAAACTGCCCCGTCACCAAAACCAGCCGAGATTCTCTGGAGATCCGACTGTGAACATGAAGCCGATAGTGCAGATTCAGATCTTTGTGCGAATCACGAGCACTACTGGAAACTCAGCTCTGCACTCGCGTGTCCCAAACTACAGCATCATGTCCCATACTACAGCATCGTGTCCCAAACTACAGCATCGTGTCCCAAACTACAGCATCGTGTCCCAAACTACAGCATCGTGTCCCAAACTACTGCATCGTGTCTCAAACTACTGCATCGTGTCCCAAACTACAGCATCGTGTCCCAAACTACTACAGCATCGTGTCCCAAACTACTACAGCATCGTGTCCCAAACTACTACAGCATCGTGTCCCAAACTACTACAGCATCGTGTCCCAAACTACTACAGCATCGTGTCCCATACTACAGCATCGTGTCCAATACTACAGCATCGTGTCCCAAACTACAGCATCGTGTCCCAAACTACTACAGCATCGTGTCCCAAACTACAGCATCGTGTCCCAAACTACAGCATCGTGTCCCATACTACAGCATCGTGTCCCATACAGCATCGTGTCCCATACTACAGCATCGTGTCCCAAACTACTGCATCGTGTCCCAAACTACAGCATCGTGTCCCAAACTACAGTATCGTGTCCCAAACTACAGCATCGTGTCCCAAACTACTGCATCGTGTCCCAAACTACAGCATCGTGTCCCAAACTACAGCATCGTGTCCCAAACTACTACAGCATCGTGTCCCGAACTACAACATCGTGTCCCGAACTACAGCATCGTGTCCCGAACTACAGCATCGTGTCCCGAACTACAGCATCGTGTCCCAAACTACTACAGCATCGTGTCCCAAACTACTACAGCATCGTGTCCCAAACTACAGCATCGTGTCCCAAACTACTACAGCATCGTGTCCCAAACTACTACAGCATCGTGTCCCGAACTACAGCATCGTGTCCCGAACTACAGCATCGTGTCCCGAACTACAGCATCGTGTCCCAAACTACTACAGCATCGTGTCCCAAACTACTACAGCATCGTGTCCCATACTACAGCATCGTGTCCCAAACTACTACAGCATCGTGTCCCAAACTACTACAGCATCGTGTCCCAAACTACAGCATCGTGTCCCAAACTACTACAGCATCATGTCCCAAACTACTACAGCATCCTGTCCCAAACTACTACAGCATCATGTCCCAAACTACAGCATCGTATCCCAAACTACAGCATTGTGTCCCAAACTACAGCATTGTGTCCCAAACTACAGCATCGACAGCATCGTGTCCCAAACTACTACAGCATCGTGTCCCAAACTACTACAGCATCGTGTCCCAAACTACTACAGCATTGTGTCCCAAACTACAGCATCGTGTCCCATACTACAGCATCGTGTCCCATACTACAGCATCGTGTCCCATACTACAGCATCGTGTCCCAAACTACTGCATCGTGTCCCAAACTACTGCATCGTGTCCCAAACTACTGCATCGTGTCCCAAACTACAGCATCGTGTCCCAAACTACTACAGCATCGTGTCCCAAACTACTACAGCATCGTGTCCCAAACTACTACAGCATCGTGTCCCAAACTACTACAGCATCGTGTCCCAAACTACAGCATCGTGTCCCAAACTACAGCATCGTGTCCCATACTACAGCATCGTGTCCCAAACTACAGCATCGTGTCCCGAACTACAGCATCGTGTCCCGAACTACAGCATCGTGTCCCGAACTACAGCATCGTGTCCCGAACTACAGCATCGTGTCCCAAACTACTACAGCATCGTGTCCCATACTACAGCATCGTGTCCCAAACTACAGCATCGTGTCCCAAACTACAGCATCGTGTCCCAAACTACTACAGCATCATGTCCCAAACTACAGCATCGTATCCCAAACTACAGCATCGTATCCCATACTACAGCATCGTGTCCCAAACTACAGCATCTACAGCATTGTGTCCCAAACTACAGCATCGTGTCCCAAACTACAGCATCTACAGCATCGTGTCCCAAACTACTACAGCATCGTGTCCCAAACTACTACAGCATCGTGTCCCAAACTACAGCATCGTGTCCCAAACTACTACAGCATCGTGTCCCAAACTACAGCATCGTGTCCCAAACTACTACAGCATCGTGTCCCAAACTACAGCATCGTGTCCCAAACTACTACAGCATCGTGTCCCATACTACAGCATCGTGTCCCAAACTACTACAGCATCGTGTCCCAAACTACTACAGCATCGTGTCCCAAACTACGACAGCATCGATTCCCAAACTACTACAGCATCGTGTTCCAAACTACTACAGCATCGTGCCCCAAACTACAGCATCGTGTCCCAAACTACAGCATCGTGTCCCAAACTACAGCATCGTGTCCCAAACTACAGCATCTACAGCATCGTGTCCCAAACTACTACAGCATCGTGTCCCATACTACAGCATCGTGTCCCAAACTACTACAGCATCGATTCCCAAACTACTACAGCATCGTGTTCCAAACTACTACAGCATCGTGCCCCAAACTACAGCATCGTGTCCCAAACTACAGCATCGTGTCCCAAACTACTGCATCGTGTCCCAAACTACAGCATCAAAACTACATCATGTCCCAAACTACAGCATCGTGTCCTAAACTACAGCATCGTGTCCCATACTACAGCATCGTGTCCCAAACTACAGCATCGTGTCCCAAACTACAGCATCGTGTCCCAAACTACAGCATCGTGTCCCAAACTACAGCATCGTGTCCCAGCATCGTGTCACACTACACTGAGACGGTCGAACGCACACTACACTGAGACTGAGACGATCGAACGCACACTACACTGAGACTGAGACGGTCGAACGCACACTACACTGAGACTGAGACGATCGAACGCACACTACACTGAGACTGAGACGATCGAACGCACACTACACTGAGACTGAGACGATCGAACGCACACTACACTGAGACTGAGACGGTCGAACGCACACTACACTGAGACTGAGACGGTCGAACGCACACTACACTGAGACTGAGACGATCGAACGCACACTACACTGAGACTGAGACGATCGAACGCACACTACACTGAGACTGAGACGATCGAACGCACACTACACTGAGACGATCGAACGCACACTACACTGAGACTGAGACGATCGAACGCACACTACACTGAGACTGAGACGATCGAACGCACACTACACTGAGACTGAGACGATCGAACGCACACTACACTGAGACTGAGACGATCGAACGCACACTACACTGAGACGATCGAACGCACACTACACTGAGACTGAGACGATCGAACGCACACTACACTGAGACTGAGACGATCGAACGCACACTACACTGAGACTGAGACGATCGAACGCACACTACACTGAGACTGAGACGATCGAACGCACACTACACTGAGACGATCGAACGCACACTACACTGAGACTGAGACGATCGAACGCACACTACACTGAGACTGAGACGATCGAACGCACACTACACTGAGACGGTCGAACGCACACTACACTGAGACGATCGAACGCACACTACACTGAGACGATCGAACGCACACTACACTGAGACTGAGACGATGGAACGCACACTACACTGAGACGATCGAACGCACACTACACTGAGACTGAGACGGTCGAACGCACACTACACTGAGACTGAGACGGTCGAACGCACACTACACTGAGACTGAGACGGTCGAACGCACACTACACTGAGACTGAGACGGTCGAACACACACTACACTGAGACTGAGACGATCGAACGCACACTACACTGAGACTGAGACGGTCGAACGCACACTACACTGAGACTGAGACGGTCGAACGCACACTACACTGAGACTGAGACGGTCGAACGCACACTACACTGAGACTGAGACGGTCGAACGCACACTACACTGAGACTGAGACGATCGAACGCACACTACACTGAGACTGAGACGGTCGAACGCACACTACACTGAGACTGAGACGGTCGAACGCACACTACACTGAGACTGAGACGATCGAACGCACACTACACTGAGACTGAGACGGTCGAACGCACACTACACTGAGACTGAGACGGTCGAACGCACACTACACTGAGACTGAGACGATCGAACGCACACTACACTGAGACTGAGACGGTCGAACGCACACTACACTGAGACTGAGACGGTCGAACGCACACCACACTGAGACTGAGACGATCGAACGCACACTACACTGAGACTGAGACGATCGAACGCACACTACACTGAGACGATCGAACGCACACTACACTGAGACTGAGACGATCGAACGCACACTACACTGAGACTGAGACGATCGAACGCACACTACACTGAGACGGTCGAACGCACACTACACTGAGACTGAGACGATCGAACGCACACTACACTGAGACGATCGAACGCACACTACACTGAGACTGAGACGATCGAACGCACACTACACTGAGACGATCGAACGCACACTACACTGAGACTGAGACGGTCGAACGCACACTACACTGAGACTGAGACGATCGAACGCACACTACACTGAGACTGAGACGGTCGAACGCACACTACACTGAGACTGAGACGGTCGAACGCACACTACACTGAGACTGAGACGATCGAACGCACACTACACTGAGACTGAGACGATCGAACGCACACTACACTGAGACGATCGAACGCACACTACACTGAGACTGAGACGATCGAACGCACACTACACTGAGACTGAGACGATCGAACGCACACTACACTGAGACGGTCGAACGCACACTACACTGAGACTGAGACGATCGAACGCACACTACACTGAGACTGAGACGATCGAACGCACACTACACTGAGACTGAGACGGTCGAACGCACACTACACTGAGACTGAGACGATCGAACGCACACTACACTGAGACTGAGACGATCGAACGCACACTACACTGAGACTGAGACGATCGAACGCACACTACACTGAGACTGAGACGATCGAACGCACACTACACTGAGACTGAGACGGTCGAACGCACACTACACTGAGACTGAGACGGTCGAACGCACACTACACTGAGACTGAGACGATCGAACGCACACTACACTGAGACTGAGACGGACACTACACTGAGACTGAGACGGTCGAACGCACACTACACTGAGACTGAGACGATCGAACGCACACTACACTGAGACTGAGACGGTCGAACGCACACTACACTGAGACTGAGACGGTCGAACGCACACTACACTGAGACTGAGACGATCGAACGCACACTACACTGAGACTGAGACGGACACTACACTGAGACTGAGACGGTCGAACGCACACTACACTGAGACTGAGACGATCGAACGCACACTACACTGAGACTGAGACGATCGAACGCACACTACACTGAGACTGAGACGATCGAACGCACACTACACTGAGACTGAGACGGTCGAACGCACACTACACTGAGACTGAGACGATCGAACGCACACTACACTGAGACTGAGACGGTCGAACGCACACTACACTGAGACTGAGACGGTCGAACGCACACTACACTGAGACTGAGACGGTCGAACGCACACTACACTGAGACTGAGACGGTCGAACGCACACTACACTGAGACTGAGACGATCGAACGCACACTACACTGAGACTGAGACGGTCGAACGCACACTACACTGAGACTGAGACGGTCGAACGCACACTACACTGAGACTGAGACGATCGAACGCACACTACACTGAGACTGAGACGGTCGAACGCACACTACACTGAGACTGAGACGATCGAACGCACACTACACTGAGACTGAGACGATCGAACGCACACTACACTGAGACTGAGACGATCGAACGCACACTACACTGAGACTGAGACGGTCGAACGCACACTACACTGAGACTGAGACGGTCGAACGCACACTACACTGAGACTGAGACGATCGAACGCACACTACACTGAGACTGAGACGATCGAACGCACACTACACTGAGACTGAGACGATCGAACGCACACTACACTGAGACTGAGACGGTCGAACGCACACTACACTGAGACTGAGACGATCGAACGCACACTACACTGAGACTGAGACGATCGAACGCACACTACACTGAGACTGAGACGGTCGAACGCACACTACACTGAGACTGAGACGATCGAACGCACACTACACTGAGACTGAGACGGTCGAACGCACACTACACTGAGACTGAGACGATCGAACGCACACTACACTGAGACTGAGACGATCGAACGCACACTACACTGAGACTGAGACGATCGAACGCACACTACACTGAGACGATCGAACGCACACTACACTGAGACTGAGACGATCGAACGCACACTACACTGAGACTGAGACGATCGAACGCACACTACACTGAGACTGAGACGATCGAACGCACACTACACTGAGACTGAGACGGTCGAACGCACACTACACTGAGACTGAGACGGTCGAACGCACACTACACTGAGACTGAGACGATCGAACGCACACTACACTGAGACTGAGACGGTCGAACGCACACTACACTGAGACTGAGACGATCGAACGCACACTACACTGAGACTGAGACGATCGAACGCACACTACACTGAGACTGAGACGATCGAACGCACACTACACTGAGACTGAGACGATCGAACGCACACTACACTGAGACTGAGACGGTCGAACGCACACTACACTGAGACTGAGACGATCGAACGCACACTACACTGAGACTGAGACGATCGAACGCACACTACACTGAGACTGAGACGGTCGAACGCACACTACACTGAGACTGAGACGGTCGAACGCACACTACACTGAGACTGAGACGGTCGAACGCACACTACACTGAGACTGAGACGGTCGAACGCACACTACACTGAGACTGAGACGGTCGAACGCACACTACACTGAGACTGAGACGGTCGAACGCACACTACACTGAGACTGAGACGATCGAACGCACACTACACTGAGACTGAGACGGTCGAACGCACACTACACTGAGACTGAGACGATCGAACGCACACTACACTGAGACTGAGACGGTCGAACGCACACTACACTGAGACTGAGACGGTCGAACGCACACTACACTGAGACTGAGACGGTCGAACGCACACTACACTGAGACTGAGACGGACACTACACTGAGACTGAGACGGTCGAACGCACACTACACTGAGACTGAGACGGTCGAACGCACACTACACTGAGACTGAGACGGACACTACACTGAGACTGAGACGGTCGAACGCACACTACACTGAGACTGAGACGGTCGAACGCACACTACACTGAGACTGAGACGATCGAACGCACACTACACTGAGACTGATAACGGTCGAACGCACACTACACTGAGACTGAGACGGTCGAAAGCACACTACACTGAGACTGAGACGATCGAACGCACACTACACTGAGACTGAGACGGTCGAACGCACACTACACTGAGACTGAGACGGTCGAACGCACACTACACTGAGACTGAGACGATCGAACGCACACTACACTGAGACGGTCGAACGCACACTACACTGAGACTGAGACGATCGAACGCACACTACACTGAGACTGAGACGATCGAACGCACACTACACTGAGACTGAGACGATCGAACGCACACTACACTGAGACTGAGACGGTCGAACGCACACTACACTGAGACTGAGACGGTCGAACGCACACTACACTGAGACTGAGACGGACACTACACTGAGACTGAGACGGTCGAACGCACACTACACTGAGACTGAGACGGTCGAACGCACACTACACTGAGACTGAGACGATCGAACGCACACTACACTGAGACTGATAACGGTCGAACGCACACTACACTGAGACTGAGACGGTCGAACGCACACTACACTGAGACTGAGACGGTCGAAAGCACACTACACTGAGACTGAGACGATCGAACGCACACTACACTGAGACTGAGACGGTCGAAAGCACACTACACTGAGACTGAGACGGTCGAACGCACACTACACTGAGACTGAGACGGTCGAACGCACACTACACTGAGACTGAGACGGTCGAACGCACACTACACTGAGACTGAGACGATCGAACGCACACTACACTGAGACTGAGACGGTCGAACGCACACTACACTGAGACTGAGACGGTCGAACGCACACTACACTGAGACTGAGACGATCGAACGCACACTACACTGAGACTGAGACGGTCGAACGCACACTACACTGAGACTGAGACGGTCGAACGCACACTACACTGAGACTGAGACGGTCGAACGCACACTACACTGAGACTGAGACGGTCGAACGCACACTACACTGAGACTGAGACGATCGAACGCACACTACACTGAGACTGAGACGGTCGAACGCACACTACACTGAGACTGAGACGGTCACTGAGACTGAGACGGTCCTCCTGGAGTGTGCTGGACAAACACACATATCATTCTTAAGGGATGATAATGCTTGGAGACAAGACTTCGACTCTGTAATTATAAGAACACTTCTCTGTCGCATAATCTTTATGTAGTCAAATGCCAAAATAATAGCATTTGCTTCAATATGTCATGATCCCTTTAACTGCACAAACTTCCTGCTCTCCCACAGCTTTAATAACCATAGATTCTCCACATGCCGGATTCAACTCAACGGCAGTTTTAATATTGCATGGGGCAAACATGCCACACACACACACACACACACAACACACTGTCCTTCATCTTTCTTCACCGCTCTCCTGGCTTCCTCACAGTTCTGCCCACACTGTACCGTAGAGCTGGACACCGGCCAGCGCACAGGACTATAGAGCTCGGCCTACAGTAAAGCTGCACACTTACAGTCGGGTCAGCGGTTTAATGCTTCTGTGAGAAACAGACATTCAGATGCACTCTAGAGACTGAAAACCTGCTGTTTTTATCAATGTATTGTAATGCATTTTACCAATGCAAGTTTAAAGTCCCCCTGTGGTGAAAATTAAGCTTTTAATGTTGTTTAAGACATATCAAGACTCTGAAATATAAACCAGGATTAGTATAGTTAAAGTCTCCCTGTGGTGAACATCTAGCTTTTAATGTTGTTTATGTGTCTATGTGGTGTTTTTAATATCACACACCGTGTGTAAGTTCATAAGTCGACAGCATTGCTGAGTATTTTCTGCTTAAAACTGCAGAGAACCAAAGACAGTCTCAAAAACACGGTGTGAAATCGCTGGTGTTTCTGACGTCACAAACGACCTTGTAACCAATCAGATCAACGTGTGATCGTCAACCAGTGGATCTCTGAGTGAGTGAGGGAGTGGAGGCAGGGCTCATTTGCATATTCATAGAACCGCACATACTAAATGAGGCAAGGGTGTCGAGTTACAGTCCAGATATTTTAAGGCATGAAGAAATATTTGTAAGGAAAATACGTTTAAATATGTCATTTTGGTGATCAAAGATGAGTGACCATTTTCAATGGATCAAATAATTGACTACAGGGGGACTTTATGCATGGATATATTTTGATAATGAATAGCGTGAAAGATGACATCACCTTGGCGATGGCGGTCTCATCCACCACGTCCGGCCCGATTTCTTTTTTGACATACAGCAGGGCGTACAGATATCCGGCCCGTCCGTACAGAAGCTCGTCGGGGACGTCAGAGTCTGGGCTGAGCACAGAGCGCTGGAGCGCCAGCAGTCTGGGCGAGCGAGAGGAAGACATGGAGAGGCAAAGGGGCGAGCGAGAGGAAGACATGAAGAGGTAAAGGGGCGAGCGAGAGGAAGACATGGAGAGGCAAAGGGGCGAGCGAGAGGAAGACATGAAGAGGCAAATGGGCGAGCGAGAGGAAGACATGGAGAGGCAAAGGGGCGAGCGAGAGGAAGACATGAAGAGGCAAAGGGGCGAGCGAGAGGAAGACATGGAGAGGCAAAGGGGCGAGCGAGAGGAAGACATGAAGAGGTAAAGGGGCGAGCGAGAGGAAGACATGGAGAGGCAAAGGGGCGAGCGAGAGGAAGACATGAAGAGGCAAAGGGGCGAGCGAGAGGAAGACATGGAGAGGCAAAGGGGCGAGCGAGAGGAAGACATGAAGAGGTAAAGGGGCGAGCGAGAGGAAGACATGGAGAGGCAAAGGGGCGAGCGAGAGGAAGACATGGAGAGGCAAAGGGGCGAGCGAGAGGAAGACATGAAGAGGTAAAGGGGCGAGCGAGAGGAAGACATGGAGAGGCAAAGGGGCGAGCGAGAGGAAGACATGAAGAGGCAAATGGGCGAGCGAGAGGAAGACATGGAGAGGCAAAGGGGCGAGCGAGAGGAAGACATGAAGAGGCAAAGGGGCGAGCGAGAGGAAGACATGGAGAGGCAAAGGGGCGAGCGAGAGGAAGACATGGAGAGGCAAAGGGGCGAGCGAGAGGAAGACATGGAGAGGCAAAGGGGCGAGCGAGAGGAAGACATGAAGAGGTAAAGGGGCGAGCGAGAGGAAGACATGGAGAGGCAAAGGGGCGAGCGAGAGGAAGACATGAAGAGGTAAAGGGGCGAGCGAGAGGAAGACATGGAGAGGCAAAGGGGCGAGCGAGAGGAAGACATGAAGAGGCAAATGGGCGAGCGAGAGGAAGACATGGAGAGGCAAAGGGGCGAGCGAGAGGAAGACATGGAGAGGCAAATGGGCGAGCGAGAGGAAGACATGGAGAGGCAAAGGGGCGAGCGAGAGGAAGACATGAAGAGGCAAAGGGGCGAGCGAGAGGAAGACATGGAGAGGCAAAGGGGCGAGCGAGAGGAAGACATGAAGAGGTAAAGGGGCGAGCGAGAGGAAGACATGGAGAGGCAAAGGGGCGAGCGAGAGGAAGACATGAAGAGGCAAAGGGGCGAGCGAGAGGAAGACATGGAGAGGCAAAGGGGCGAGCGAGAGGAAGACATGGAGAGGTAAAGGGGCGAGCGAGAGGAAGACATGGAGAGGCAAAGGGGCGAGCGAGAGGAAGACATGGAGAGGCAAAGGGGCGAGCGAGAGGAAGACATGAAGAGGTAAAGGGGCGAGCGAGAGGAAGACATGGAGAGGCAAAGGGGCGAGCGAGAGGAAGACATGAAGAGGCAAATGGGCGAGCGAGAGGAAGACATGGAGAGGCAAAGGGGCGAGCGAGAGGAAGACATGAAGAGGCAAAGGGGCGAGCGAGAGGAAGACATGGAGAGGCAAAGGGGCGAGCGAGAGGAAGACATGGAGAGGCAAAGGGGCGAGCGAGAGGAAGACATGGAGAGGCAAAGGGGCGAGCGAGAGGAAGACATGAAGAGGTAAAGGGGCGAGCGAGAGGAAGACATGGAGAGGCAAAGGGGCGAGCGAGAGGAAGACATGAAGAGGCAAATGGGCGAGCGAGAGGAAGACATGGAGAGGCAAAGGGGCGAGCGAGAGGAAGACATGAAGAGGCAAAGGGGCGAGCGAGAGGAAGACATGGAGAGGCAAAGGGGCGAGCGAGAGGAAGACATGGAGAGGCAAAGGGGCGAGCGAGAGGAAGACATGGAGAGGCAAAGGGGCGAGCGAGAGGAAGACATGGAGAGGCAAAGGGGCGAGCGAGAGGAAGACATGGAGAGGCAAAGGGGCGAGCGAGAGGAAGACATGAAGAGGCAAAGGGGCGAGCGAGAGGAAGACATGGAGAGGCAAAGGGGCGAGCGAGAGGAAGACATGAAGAGGCAAAGGGGCGAGCGAGAGGAAGACATGGAGAGGCAAAGGGGCGAGCGAGAGGAAGACATGAAGAGGCAAAGGGGCGAGCGAGAGGAAGACATGGAGAGGCAAAGGGGCGAGCGAGAGGAAGACATGAAGAGGCAAAGGGGCGAGCGAGAGGAAGACATGGAGAGGCAAAGGGGCGAGCGAGAGGAAGACATGAAGAGGCAAAGGGGCGAGCGAGAGGAAGACATGGAGAGGCAAAGGGGCGAGCGAGAGGAAGACATGAAGAGGCAAAGGGGCGAGCGAGAGGAAGACATGAAGAGGCAAAGGGGCGAGCGAGAGGAAGACATGAAGAGGCAAAGGGGCGAGCGAGAGGAAGACATGGAGAGGCAAAGGGGCGAGCGAGAGGAAGACATGGAGAGGCAAAGGGGCGAGCGAGAGGAAGACATGGAGAGGCAAATGGGTGAGCGAGAGGAAGACATGGAGAGGCAAAGGGGCGAGCGAGAGGAAGACATGAAGAGGCAAAGGGGCGAGCGAGAGGAAGACATGAAGAGGCAAAGGGGCGAGCGAGAGGAAGACATGAAGAGGCAAAGGGGCGAGCGAGAGGAAGACATGAAGAGGCAAAGGGGCGAGCGAGAGGAAGACATGGAGAGGCAAAGGGGCGAGCGAGAGGAAGACATGGAGAGGCAAAGGGGCGAGCGAGAGGAAGACATGGAGAGGCAAATGGGTGAGCGAGAGGAAGACATGAAGAGGCAAAGGGGCGAGCGAGAGGAAGACATGAAGAGGCAAAGGGGCGAGCGAGAGGAAGACATGAAGAGGCAAAGGGGCGAGCAAGAGGAAGACATGAAGAGGCAAATGGGCGAGCGAGAGGAAGACATGAAGAGGCAAAAGAGAAATGAGTTCAAATCTCTTATCTTTGAACAACACTATCTGCAGCCAAACATTACACACATCAGTTTAATATAATTAGAACATTGTAGAATGTCTCCTTGTTTTTTTGTTTTTTAAAGGGGTGGGTGATTATGATTTAACTTTTCTAACTTTAGTAAGCGTGTAATGCATAAACAACATCTGCAAACTTACGAAGCTCAGAGTTCAGAGCAAAGGGAGATATTTGCTTTTACAGAAATCACTTAAGGACTACAAGACACGGCTGGTAGGAACTACACGAGCTTCTTCACGGGTTAGTGACATCACAAACCCTACCATTTACATGGAACACGATTTATAGATTATCATGAGAGAATCAAGGACTAGACATAGATAACTACACATCAGCAACATAAACCCATCAACTAACCGTTCAGAAATGTCCTGTTGCTTCTACATGTCGTCACTTCTTGAGCCTCTCCATTATTGTCTGACTCTGGTTTGAACATAAAAGGCTAAAAGTTTTTGAAATGTTCAGTGTGTCTGTGTGAGGTAATTGGAGCTGCTAACACACACACACGCTCCACCCCCTGTGCCGGGAGCAGCAGCTCATTTGCATTTAAAGGGACAGACACAAAAACGGCACGATTTTGCTCACCCTCAAAAAGTTAAAATTTTAACGTGTTATTAAAAATATCTGTGTGGTATTTATTTTACCATTGTCATTGTATTTATCAATGCTCTCCTCTCCGCTATTCTGCAAATAGATGAAGTGTGTAGAAATCTGAGTGCAGAACAAACGTTCGGGTGTTTCATAGGCCGATGACAATTTCTAGAAATCCTAGTGGCTAATATAATACAAATTAATGACAGCTAATTTTGGTAAAGTGCCCCAATAACGCTTTTTTGCATATTCCCAGTCATGTAGTGTGTAATAAAGCCGTTTGTGAATGTAAAAGCTCTGTAAAGTTTCAACGCTCAAAGTGCAGATAAATTGAGTTTTTGTTTCCTAAAAGAAAGTGATTCTAAACTGAAACGAGTCATCAGCAATTCAATCTCACTTCCTGCTGAATCTGCGTAACAATAGGCTTGTTTGAGATGCGCCTTGCCTCGCCTGAATTGTAGTCGAGAGTAGGCGGCTGCAGTGAGGGGAGGAGTGAAAAAAGTGCAGGCAAGACGGACAGATCTCTCTTCTCACGGTGGATCAGACACCCCTGTGAGATCAAAGGCGGATATTGCGGGATTCACGGGATTCACGCTCGTGCACGGTGTTGCTAATAAACTGGATGTAATTTAAGTTCTGTTGCTTTTATATGAAAATAAATATAATGAACAAGACACCCAAAGTACTTGCTATTTAATTCCATTCCAAATATGTGTTTATCAATATTTTTTTCTTTAATACAGACATATCTTTATAATTGTTTTGTGTTTTTATAAAAATGATATCACATAACCCATATCGCACTGTCAGAGAGTTTATTCACACATAACGTACGTATAGCCTACACAACAAATGATACCAGAGTTTTAAAATCGAACATTTTAAAAAAGAACAATACATCACGGTTGTTTAAACCAATGAGCATTAAGCTGTGTCGTCAGCAAGTCGTTTCCCATCATGCTTTTGACCAGCGCAGTCGGTGGAGAGCAACTGCGCGTGACTGCAGAATCCGACACGTGCGGCTTGCGGTCGCGAGAGTTTTTTGACATACGTCAGCATGACATCAGAGCAAGGCGGACCGCTCTCGGACACATTTCTAACAGGCATGCATCTCGCGTTGATCACCGGTGATCGATTCTGCGCAGATTTTGCTCATCTCAAACAAGCCTAATGTAACCATTAGCATAATGCCAGCCTGTGGTCCTGATTGGCTGAGCAGCGTCTCTTAGCCCCGCCCTCAAACACTGTAGTGTATCTGAGACTGAAGAGTTTGAGACTGAAGACTGAGACTGAAGACTTCTCCGTGTCGAGAAGACGCTGTCTTCTGGTGACAAAGCAAATCCACTTTGATGAGACTCAGACGGTAAAACCCACGGCATCGTTACTGTCCGAATCACTGTGATCAAGAGCTGAACTTCAGACATGATAATGAGTGTTTGGTTTCTGACCAATCACAGCAGAGCAGCTCTCAGAGAGGCGGAGCTTAGAGAGACTGAATCTTCGAACGAACCGTTTCAGACTTTTTGATAAATTAAATGATGTTCAATGTTTATTATGAGAATATTAAAGGGCACCTATTATGGCATTTAAAATGTTCCTAATATTGTTCTGGGAGTCCCCAACAACAGTTTTACAAGCATGAAATGACAAAAAACACTTTTGTTGTCTTATAATATGCATTTATTTTTACCTGATTTGCTCACCGACTCCCATATGAATCGTTTAGCAAGTCATTTTTCCAAACCCCGCCTTTGCGTGACGCTAATCTGCGGTGATATGTTAGCTACCATAGCCCAAAGGAGTGACACCGAGCCGACGGGGTGTCATTGGTTGTTGCGTTAAATCTTACCCAGATACAATAGTGCTATTTTCTGATTGGCTAACAACACCAGACGAACAACACCAGAGGAGACGCGCTTGATTCCTGCCGGTTCCACAGTGAGATCGGCGCGCGGCCAGAGTTTTGGCCGCTGCGGCATATTAAATATATTACAAATAGTTTTTCAGCGTGAGAAATACAATGTGTGGCGGGAGAGCGTGACAAAAGACCGAAATGAGTGACTGTCACGCTCAATGCGTGACACTTGAAAGCCCTGCACTTCACATAATTTCAATACAATTGACATTGAAGACCTAGAAGCTGCGCTGTGCGTACACAACACAAAATAATTATTGAGCATGCTACATAAAACATAAAAGCAACAATTGTTAATATTAATAATACTTACAGGTTGTGATTCGGAGGAGGAAGCTGATCCAAATAGACTTGGTACTGAGCCGTCCTTCAATATCAGCCGGCTCGCGAATCCATATTTGACAGCATTTATGTTTTTGAAGCAATCATCTTCAAAATGACGCGAAC
Organism: Semotilus atromaculatus; assembly: GCA_031834385.1. Taxonomy (NCBI): domain Eukaryota; kingdom Metazoa; phylum Chordata; class Actinopteri; order Cypriniformes; family Leuciscidae; genus Semotilus; species Semotilus atromaculatus. Next base: position 29,504,187 of record JAULUF010000084.1, read on the forward strand.
ACAGCAATAACGTCGGGCTATACATCTGTGGTATAGTTGCATATATGAACTGTAGCCACTGATTCTTCAAATGCTCGTCTCTGGGCAAATGAAAAAATGTCGCTTTTGCGTCACACTTCAGAACACATCGTCTCGTCGCCATGATGTTTTCACGTCTCCCTGGCTTCTACGAGTACGAGCGCAATGAGTGGGCGTATCTTATTCAAATAACTTGTACAAGTGACGTACGAAAGTTAGAGAAAATGCATCGTTCGTCTATCGATTCATATCAGCGACTCAGAGTCGACTCTTACTTTTGAGAGACAATAACTTTGTATACGGTGAACTTTCATGTTTAAAACTTTGCAGGATGTTTTCAGTCACTTAGATCTACACTCACCGGCCACTTTATTAGGTACACCTGTCCAACTGCTCGTTAACACTTAATTTCTAAGCAGCCAGTCACATTGCGGCAACTCAGTGCATTTAGGCATGTAGACATGGTCAAGACAATCTCCTGCAGTTCAAACCGAGCATCAGTATGGGGAAGAAAGGTGATTTGAGTGACTTTGAACGTGGCATGATTGTTGGTGCCAGAAGGGCTGGTCTGAGTATTTCAGAAACTGCTAATCTACTGGGATTTTCACGCACAACCATCTCTAGGGTTTACAGAGAATGGTCCGAAAAAGAAAAAACATCCAGTGAGCGGCAGTTCTGTGGGCGGAAATGCCTTGTTGATGCCAGAGGTCAGAGGAGAATGGCCAGACTGGTTCGAGCTGATAGAAGGGCAACAGTGACTCAAATAACCACCCGTTACAACCAAGGTGGGCAGAAGAGCATCTCTGAACGCACAGTATGTCGAACTTTGAGGCAGATGGGCTACAGCAGCAGAAGACCACACCGGGTGCCACTCCTTTCAGCTAAGAACAGGAAACTGAGGCTACAATTTGCACAAGCTCATCGAAATTGGACAATAGAAGATTGGAAAAACGTTGCCTGGTCTGATGAGTCTCGATTTCTGCTGCGACATTCGGATGGTAGGGTCAGAATTTGGCGTCTACAACATGAAAGCATGGATCCATCCTGCCTTGTATCAACGGTTCAGGCTGGTGGTGGTGGTGTCATGGTGTGGGGAATATTTTCTTGGCACTCTTTGGGCCCCTTGGTAACAATTGAGCATCGTTGCAACGCCACAGCCTACCTGAGTATTGTTGCTGACCATGTCCATCCCTTTATGACCACAATGTACCCAACTTCTGATGGCTACTTTCAGCAGGATAATGCGCCATGTCATAAAGCTGGAATCATCTCAGACTGGTTTCTTGAACATGACAATGAGTTCGCTGTACTCAAATGGCCTCCACAGTCACCAGATCTCAATCCAATAGAGCATCTTTGGGATGTGGTGGAACGGGAGATTCGCATCATGGATGTGCAGCCGACAAATCTGCGGCAACTGTGTGATGCCATCATGTCAATATGGACCAAACTCCATGAGGAATGCTTCCAGCACCTTGTTGAATCTATGCCACGAAGAATTCAGGCAGTTCTGAAGGCAAAAGGGGGTCCAACCCGTTACTAGCATGGGGTACCTAATAAAGTGGCCGGTGAGTGTATGTTACACACTACATGAAGGGCAATTTTCAAAAATCCATAATAGGTGCCCTTTAAAGTGTTTTTTGACCTTGGATGCATGTAAACCTGTTGAAAGAAACTAAACAAAATCAGGAGCCTTTAAAATAGCATAATAGGGCACTTCGAGTTTAGAGACTGAATCTTCAAACAAACCGTTTCATACATTGTGAAAAGTAAAGAGCTGATGCTGCAATGTGTATCATGCGGATATTAAAGTGTTTGTTGACCTTATATGTAAACCTGTGATAAGAGACTCCAAAACAAAACTAGGAACCTTTACAATAACATAATAGGGGCACTTATGATTAAATAAAATGGATTAATATAATGTAATTAATTATTTTTCTAAATAACACATTTAGATAACACCCCTCTCACTCTGTAATGGGCATTTTTCCCACCTGTACGCACACCCTTTTTGAAAAATCTCAGCTAGCTTCTCCAAACGATACTTAATAAAAGCAAGCAAAGAAAGCTAAAGAGAAAGCAGACAAAGAGAGTTTGAAAAGGTTCTGACTTAGTGAGGCAGTCGTGTGACTCGGCCTGGTTCTTCAGGTGGTGGTGAACGACAGCGCCGACGGCTAAAGGCCCGGCGTCTCCACACAGGAAGGACACGCGGCGGCCGCTCAGGCTCCTCAGGGTGCGCTTCACGTAATCCAGCGCACGCTGCAAGTGCTCGGCCTCCTGCGTCACGCGGTGCAGCTGCAGGTACAGCAGGGCTATCCCTGCCAATCACAGTCAAACACAGCCAATCACAGCCAGCCAATCACACAACCAATCACAACCAGTCACAACCAGCCAGTCACAACCAGTCAATCACAACCAGCCAATCACAGCCAATCACAGCCAGCCAATCACACAGCCAATCACAACCAGTCACAACCAGCCAATCACAGCCAGTCACAACCAACCAATAACAGCCAATCACAACCAGCCAATCACAGCCAGTCACAACAAGCCAGTCACAACCAGCCAATCACAGCCAGTCACAACCAGCCAATCACAACCAACCAATCACAGCCAGTCACAACCAGCCAATAACAGCCAATCACAACCAGTCAATCACAACCAGCCAATCACAGCCAGCCAATCACACAGCCAATCACAACCAGTCACAACCAGCCAATCACAGCCAGTCACAACCAGCCAATCACAGCCAGTCACAACCAACCAATAACAGCCAATCACAACCAGCCAATAACAGCCAATCACAACCAGCCAATAACAACCAGTCACAACCAGCCAATCACACAGCCAGTCACAACAAGCCAGTCACAACCAGCCAATCACAGCCAATCACAACAAGCCAGTCACAACCAGCCAATCACAGCCAATCACAACAAGCCAGTCACAACCAGCCAATCACAGCCAGTCACAACAAGCCAGTCACAACCAGCCAATCACAGCCAATCACACAGCCAATCACAACCAGTCACAACCAGTCAATCACAGCCAGTCACAACCAACCAATCACAGCCAGTCACAACCAGCCAATAACAGCCAATCACAACCAGCCAATAACAGCCAATCACAACCAGCCAATAACAACCAGTCACAACCAGCCAGTCAACACCAGCCAATCACAGCCAGTCACAACCAGCCAATCACAACCAGTCACAACCAGCCAATCACAGCCAATCACAACCAGCCAATCACAGCCAATCACAACCAGCCAATCACAGCCAATCACAACCAATCACAACCAGCCAATCACAGCCAATCACAACCAGGTGTAAAGTCCAGGGTCAGAAAGTCAAAGTCCTCCTCAGTATTTTGTTCCAATCACCTGGACTTGCTAATTAGCACAGTTCTTCAGCCAGAAGCAGGCTTGGGAGGGTTATTTTAAAAATGTATTCCGTTAGTTACAAATTACTTCACAGAAATAGTAATCAGTAACATAATCCAAGTACAAACAAGAAGAAATATTTAAAAAAGAAAAAACTTATTTATTAAGAATTTCACAGCCCTGAATATATATTTATGTAACAAGCTATACAGACACCTAGTGGCTACAGTATGGTATTACAGATTATTTTGTTTTATTTTTAACTAACATGTACAAGGAAAAAATAATACATGTATTCCGTTACTCCCCAACCCTGGCCAGGAGACAGAACTAATTAGTGAAATTGCTCATGGGTGGAATAAACGTTTACTTTCTGACCCCTGGACTGTACACCTCTGATATTAGGTTTGCAATTCACTCGGCACATGTGGAAGAATGGATTTGAGACTATCCAAATACAGTCTAAAATCCTGATTTGTGCCGTTTCACAATTTTGTAGAAATTAACATCATAATAAACAAACATTAACAATAATTTACAGTAATAATAATAATAATGTAAAAACATAAATTAAGTAATTCATATTTTTATTACTAATAAATAATGTAAAATATAGAGCATAAAAAAAAAGATATTTTTTTAAATTAAATTTGTAATTAAATAAAATCGATTGGATAAAAATGAGATCAGACCAGGCAACAGTTTAGCCTAAATTAAAGCATCAGTCGGGGAGAGACTTGCTTCTTTCGGAAAGAATGTTGTTCATAGTAAACAACATGGTGTGTGCTCCTCACCTGTCCAGCCGGTGTAGGCGGAGCAATCGTGCGGGTCCGCAGTCTTCAGGCCCTCCTCCATTTGTTGAAGAAGATCTTTGATTTTGCTTTGCACTTTCTTCTGAAATGCATCACTGATCTATTTCCAGACAAGGAAAAAACAATTGTAAGTAAGCTTCCAAGATTAATTTGGCAAACACAATTAGTGAGTGTGCGTGAGCCGAGTGCGCGTGTGTGCCGAGTGCGCGTGTGAGCCGACTGTGCGTGAGCCGACTGTGCGTGAGCCGACTGTGCGTGAGCCGACTGTGCGTGAGCCGACTGTGCGTGAGCCGACTGTGCGTGAGCCGACTGTGCGTGAGCCGACTGTGCGTGAGCCGACTGTGCGTGAGCCGACTGTGCGTGAGCCGACTGTGCGTGAGCCGACTGTGCGTGAGCCGACTGTGCGTGAGCCGACTGTGTGAGCTCGAGTGCGCGTGAGCTGAGTGTGCGCGTGAGCCGCGTGTGCGTGAGCCGAGTGTGCATCGAGTGCGCGTGAGCTGAGTGTGCGCGTGAGTCGCGTGTGCGCGTGAGCAGAGTGTGCATCGAGTGCGCGTGAGCAGAGTGTGCGTGTGAGCCGCGTGTGCGCGTGAGCTGAGTGTGCATCGAGTGCGCGTGAGCTGAGTGTGCATCGAGTGCGCGTGAGCTGAGTGTGCATCGAGTGCGCGTGAGCAGAGTGTGCGCGTGAGCCGCATGTGCGTGTGAGCTGAGTGTGCATCGAGTGCGCGTGAGCTGAGTGTGCATCGAGTGCGCGTGAGCTGAGTGTGCATCGAGTGCGCGTGAGCTGAGTTGAGTGTGCATCGAGTGCGCGTGAGCTGAGTGTGCATCGAGTGCGCGTGAGCTGAGTGTGCATCGAGTGCGCGTGAGCTGAGTGTGCATCGAGTGCGCGTGAGCTGAGTGTGCATCGAGTGCGCGTGAGCTGAGTGTGCATCGAGTGCGCGTGAGCTGAGTGTGCATCGAGTGCGCGTGAGCTGAGTGTGCATCGAGTGCGCATCAAGTGCGCGTGAGCTGAGTGTGCATCGAGTGCGCGTGAGCAGAGTGTGCATCGAGTGCGCGTGAGCTGAGTGTGCATCGAGTGCGCGTGAGCTGAGTGTGCATCGAGTGCGCGTGAGCTGAGTGTGCATCGAGTGCGCGTGAGCTGAGTGTGCATCGAGTGCGCGTGAGCTGAGTGTGCATCGAGTGCGCGTGAGCTGAGTGTGCATCGAGTGCGCGTGAGCTGAGTGTGCATCGAGTGCGCGTGAGCTGAGTGTGCATCGAGTGCGCGTGAGCTGAGTGTGCATCGAGTGCGCGTGAGCTGAGTGTGCATCGAGTGCGCGTGAGCTGAGTGTGCATCGAGTGCGCGTGAGCTGAGTGTGCATCGAGTGCGCGTGAGCTGAGTGTGCATCGAGTGCGCGTGAGCTGAGTGTGCATCGAGTGCGCGTGAGCTGAGTGTGCATCGAGTGCGCGTGAGCTGAGTGTGCATCGAGTGCGCGTGAGCTGAGTGTGCGCATGAGCCGAGTGTGCATCGAGTGCGCGTGAGCTGAGTGTGCGCGTGAGCCGCGTGTGAGCTGAGTGTGCATCGAGTGCGCGTGAGCTGAGTGTGCATCGAGTGCACGTGAGCTAAGTGTGCGCGTGAGCCGAGTGTGCATCGAGTGCGCGTGAGCTGAGTGTGCATCGAGTGCGCGTGAGCTGAGTGTGCATCGAGTGCGCGTGAGCTGAGTGTGCGCGTGAGCCGCGTGTGAGCTGAGTGTGCATCGAGTGCGCGTGAGCTGAGTGTGCATCGAGTGCACGTGAGCTAAGTGTGCGCGTGAGCCGAGTGTGCATCGAGTGCGCGTGAGCTGAGTGTGCATCGAGTGCGCGTGAGCTGAGTGTGCATCGAGTGCGCGTGAGCTGAGTGTGCATCGAGTGCGCGTGAGCTGAGTGTGCATCGAGTGCGCGTGAGCTGAGTGTGCGCATGAGCCGAGTGTGCATCGAGTGCGCGTGAGCTGAGTGTGCGCGTGAGCCGCGTGTGAGCTGAGTGTGCATCGAGTGCGCGTGAGCTGAGTGTGCATCGAGTGCACGTGAGCTAAGTGTGCGCGTGAGCCGAGTGTGCATCGAGTGCGCGTGAGCTGAGTGTGCATCGAGTGCGCGTGAGCTGAGTGTGCATCGAGTGCGCGTGAGCTGAGTGTGCGCATGAGCCGAGTGTGCATCGAGTGCGCGTGAGCTGAGTGTGCGCGTGAGCCGCGTGTGAGCTGAGTGTGCATCGAGTGCGCGTGAGCTGAGTGTGCATCGAGTGCACGTGAGCTAAGTGTGCGCGTGAGCCAAGTGTGCGCGTGAGCCGAGTGTGCATCGAGTGCGCGTGAGCCGAGTGTGCGCGTGAGCCGAGTGTGCATCGAGTGCGCGTGAGCCGCGTGTGCATCGAGTGCGCGTGAGCTGAGTGTGCGCGTGAGCCGAGTGTGCATCGAGTGCGCGTGAGCTGAGTGTGCGCGTGAGCCGAGTGCGCATCGAGTGCGCGTGAGCTGAGTGTGCGCGTGAGCCGAGTGTGCATCGAGTGCGCGTGAGCTGAGTGTGCGTGTGAGCCGAGTGTGCATCGAGTGCGCGTGAGCTGAGTGTGCATCGAGTGCGCGTGAGCCGCGTGCAAGCTGAGTGTGTGCGTGTGAGCCGAGTGTGCATGAGCCGAGTGTGCGTGTGAGCCGAGTGTGCGTGTGAGCCGAGTGTGCGTGTGAGCCGAGTGTGCGTGTGAGCCGAGTGTGCGTGTGAGCCGAGTGTGCGTGTGAGCCGAGTGTGCGTGTGAGCCGAGTGTGCGTGTGAGCCGAGTGTGCGTGTGAGCCGAGTGTGCGTGTGAGCCGAGTGTGCGTGTGAGCCGAGTGTGCGTGTGAGCCGAGTGTGCGTGTGAGCCGAGTGTGCGTGTGAGCCGCGTGTGCGTGTGAGCCGCGTGTGCGTGTGAGCCGCGTGTGCGTGTGAGCCGCGTGTGCGTGTGAGCCGAGTGTGCGTGTGAGCCGAGTGTGCGTGTGAGCCGAGTGTGCGTGTGAGCCGAGTGTGCGTGTGAGCCGAGTGTGCGTGTGAGCCGAGTGTGCGTGTGAGCCGAGTGTGCGTGTGAGCCGAGTGTGCGTGTGAGCCGAGTGTGCGTGTGAGCCGCGTGTGCGTGTGAGCCGCGTGTGCGTGTGAGCCGAGTGTGCGTGTGAGCCGCGTGTGCGTGTGAGCCGCGTGTGCGTGTGAGCCGCGTGTGCGTGTGAGCCGCGTGTGCGCCGCGTGTGCGTGTGAGCCGAGTGTGCGTGTGAGCCGAGTGTGCGTGTGAGCCGAGTGTGCGTGTGAGCCGAGTGTGCGTGTGAGCCGCGTGTGCGTGTGAGCCGAGTGTGCGTGTGAGCCGCGTGTGCGTGTGAGCCGCGTGTGCGTGTGAGCCGAGTGTGCGTGTGAGCCGAGTGTGCGTGTGAGCCGAATGTGCGTTCACCGAGTGTGTGTGTGTGTGAGCGGAGTGTGTGTGTGTGTGTGTGTGTGTGTGTGTGTGTGTGTGTGTGTGTGTGTGTGTGTGTGTGTGTGAGCCGAGTGTGCGCAAGCCGAGTGTGCGCAAGCTGAGTGTGTGTGTGTGAGCCGAGTGTGTGTGTGTGTGTGTGTGTGTGAGCCGAGTGTGCATGTGAGCCGAGTGTGCATGTGAGCCGAGTGTGCGTGTGAGCCGAGTGTGCGTGTGAGCCGAGTGTGCGCGTGAGCCGCGTGTGCGCGTGAGCAGAGTGTGCGTTCGACGAGTGTGTGTGAGCCGGGTGTGTGTGAGCTGAGTGTGCGTGAGCCGAGTGTGCGCGCGCTGTGTGCGTGAGAGCCGAGTGTGCGCAAGCCGAGTGTGTGTGTGTGTGTGTGTGTGTGTGTGTGAGCTGAGTGTGCGCAAGCAGAGTGTGCGCAAGCCGAGTGTGTGTGTGTGAGCCGAGTGTGTGTGTGTGTGTGTGTGTGTGAGCCGAGTGTGCATGAGCCGAGTGTGCGCAAGCCGAGTGTGTGTGTGAGCCGAGTGTGCGCGAGCCGAATCCTAATGAGGAGTAAACCTGGCCTATAACACACTCGCCTGCGGACAGAAACTAACACTGACATGCGCAAACTTACACTAACCCAAAGTAAATATGGTAGTACCAAAGGAACTGTGGGGGAAATAATCCAGGAATGTCCACTAGGGGCAGATATTCCCGTCTGTATGTCCGCCTCTGTTGCAGATTCAGATCGTTTTATTTAGTGCCATGTCAACATCCAAAGCTATTTTCATGGCAAAAATGAAATTACAATAATACAATAAACAGCAATTCCAAGAGGGTTCTCACACCATCGGTGCTTGGGCCCTAAATATCATATAAATACAATTAAAAAAGTCATATTATACAAGATTTTTTTAACCTTTTAGGCATAATCTTACAAAATAAGTCCTTAAGGTACCTTCATAAAAAAAAAGCATGACAAATTGAGCTTGACAAATGCAGTCAATATATTTTTAAAAATGCACTAAAGCTGTAGTTGACATTGCTGGTTGAATGAAAAAGTGTTCTTCCTACATTATAGTATAAGAATACTGCAATAGAGAAAGAGTGATGCGGTAACTTTGCTGCTGCAGTCTGACCAAATCTAATAATGAACATGTTTTTCTGCAGAGAGATGATTGACAGGTGAGGAGACGGAAACAAGAGATGCTGAACCATGAGCCACTGCGGAGAACACCGAAACAGGGAAAATCAGGCATTATGGGTAAAAAACTTCTGTTTTTCCCATTGTAGAGGAAAGACCAGATGTAGATATAAAGATGGGTTAAATCGTGTGTGTTATATGGTTCGATATCTAAAGCACTTCTCAGACTCAGACTGATAGAAATACTTGACGGTACAAAAATATTACTTTAAAATTAAGCAAATCCTTGACATAAAATACTCTGGTGCTACCATGGTACAGTAACAGTATCTGAGAGTAATACCATGATTATCTGATATATTACATGGCACTCCAAGGTAGCATGACACTGTCATAGTGTATGTCCAAAAAATTATTATTATAATGTAAAACAGCTGTTTTCTATGTGAATATATAGTAAAGTGTAATTTATTCCTGTGATCAAAGCTGAATTTTCATCATCATTACTCCAGTCTTCAGTGTCACATGATCCTTCAGAAATCAGGATAATATGATGCTCTGATGATCAAGAAACATTTATGATTATTATCAGTGTTAAAAGCAGTTGTGCTGCTTCATGTAAATATATTACTAGTGCACAATATTTGCTGACAAAGCCTTTAAAGACATGCGTTTTATGTGAATTAATGACTTCTTCCAATGGTTTATGATGAGTGTTTTTCTTTTCATTTTCATGCTCTAAGAAATGAGGGCATCAAACGCAGAGATCGACACTTAATATTCGATCGTGTGTGAAAGCCCTCAGTGAAGAGTGAAGCCTCTGTGACAGAAAGGTCCATCGCCACAAACAATCCCTGATCATGAAGAACCACACAGACGAGACCTGCATTAATAATGTTAATGTCATATCAGTCTTGGAGATACTGATGGGAAGATGGTTGTGTTTGTTACTCTACGCTGCAAAAACACACAAGTGTTTATTCTGTTCAAAGGTTGCGTTTGATCAAAATTACCATTAAAAACAGTGAAATATTATTCCACTGTAAAACAGCTGTTTTCTATGTGAATATACACAGGTGAAACTCGACAAATTAGAATATGGTGCAACAGTTATAACTGTGATGATTATGGCTTACAGCTTACGAAAACCCCAGATTCAAACTCTCAGAAAATTAGAATATTACATGAAATCAATTAAAAAAAACGAATTTAAATCAGAAATGTCGGCCCTCTGAAAAAAAATAATCATGCATATAGTTATATACTAAATATATTAGTTTCACCTTTTAATTTGAATTACTGAAAAGCTTTTGCACGATATTCTAATGTTTCGAGTTTCAGCTGTATAGTACAGTAGTTAGGGACCAAGCACAGGTTGTTTCCGTTGCCGTCTGTTTATTATTCTTCCGCTCGAGTCTATGGCAGACATAGAACCGCTAGCGGGAAAGTTATGAGATTTGGCACACTGATGGAGGACAGTCTGAACCGTCACCATACGGAGTCTCTAACTCAATCCCTCTAGAGCAGTAATTCTTGTGGTCCGCCATCGCCCCCTAGTGGTCCGCGAATGGAGATGACCTAAACTAGGCAAGTGTTTACAAAATCGTCACTTATTTAACCCTTTCGCACGTACGATCACACCACTTGCAAATATTTGACAATCGGAATATCAGTGTTTCATGTTATAGCTAATACATTTGTGAATATTTTGAATAAAAAAGGAAAAATGACATAAAAGCAGATCATCATTCATTCAGCGCTGTGTTGTGGTTGCGCTGTGTCACGTGACAAGCAATGACGCGTCACCATGGAAATATTAAAGTGACTCACGAAACTGTGATAACAGTTCTTGCCATTCTGTTTTAATAACGTAAAAATGGATCGATGGCTAAAACAAAGAGGAGTCAAAAGAAAAGATCAAGCGTCCACTGAAAGCAGCAAGACTACAGCACCACACAGGCCCACTGAAGCCGGTACCGAAGATACCGAGTCACGGCCACTGGCCCCCAGACTCCCGCAGACCACGGAGCTGGCGCACTGTGGAAAACCATGTGAGAAAGTGAAGCGAAAATATCACGATGAGTACATAAAGTTTGAATTTTCGTGGACTGGGGATCTTGAGGATCCTAGACCTCACTGTGTTTTGTGTTATGAAATATTGTCTAATGAAGCAATGAAACCATCTAAACTCAAGCGTCACTTTGAGTCTAAGCACAAAGATTGTACAGATAAACCAGTGACATTTTTTGAGAGAAAACGTGATGAGCTTGAGCGACACATGAGTAAAAACACCTCACAGTTTTTTATGCCCGGTGAAAATGCAAAGGCTACTGAGGCATCAAACAAAGTGTCTCTACTCACTGCAAAAACGGGAAAAGCCCATTCAATTGGAGAGACTCTAGTTAAGCCTGCTGCAGAAGTTATGCTAGGGAAGAAAGCTAGTGATGACATGCACAAAGTACCTCTGTCCAATGACACTGTCCAGCGACGCATAACTTCAATGTCCGCAAATGTCCAAGAGCAGCTGATCACACGATCACACCAGAGTCCCTTCTTTTCTCTTCAGCTGGACGAGTCCACGGACATTGGTAACGAGGCAAATCTTCTGTGTTTTGTGATATACATCCATGCGCGCTCAGTCCACGAGGATTTTCTCTTCTGTAAATCCCTTCCAACGAACACCACAGGAGAAGCGATCTTTGATGCACTAAATGCCTTCATTGTGCATAATAACATTGACTGGAAATGTTGTGTTGGAGTTTGCACTGATGGTGCAACTGCGATGACAGCCAAACACAAGGGCCTGGTAACGCGTGTGCGTAATGTTGCTCCATCCGCTGTGTCAACTCATTGCTGCATTCACAGAGAACAGCTCGCGGTGAAAAAGATGCCAAGTTGCCTTAAAACTGTTTTGGACGAGGCAGTTAAAATAGTCAACTCACTCAAAGGCAAGGCCCTCAACTCGTGTCTTTTTAAAGTCCTTTGTGAAGAAATGGGGAGTGAGCACACAAAACTTCTGTTCCACAGTGAAGTGCGCTGGTTATCCCGTGGCAAGGTCCTGTCTCGTCTCTTTGAACTGCGCGATGAAGTAAAATTATTTCTGCACCAAGCTGATGAACTGTATGATCGACTTCATGACTTTATGTGGCTTTCAAAACTAGCCTATCTTGCAGATATTTTCAGCACGCTCAATACGCTCAACTTAGGACTGCAAGGAAAAGCGGTCACAGTCTTCACGGTACAGGACAAAATTAAAGGGGCCCGCACCAAATTAAAGTCATGGTTAAAGACAGAACTGTTCTTCCCACACTCGTGTATTTAAAACAAACTCTCTTCAAACGTGCTTATACCACCATAGACACTGCAATCCTCACACGTACAATGAATTAAGGCCTTTGTTCCAGTATTCATCCAGTTTCCTCCATTCCATGGAACTATGACTTAAGGGCAGCGTAGGAGAGAAACATCAGCAGAAGCAGGAGCCTCGAGAGATCACAACACTGGGTTTAACTTTCAGGCTGATGCACACAGGTAACATCAGAAGGCTTTAGGGGTCGTCATAAGCGTGATCGTGGTACTGTCCCAGCAGTGATCGACGCACACTAATTCCTCAGTCCATGAATGTTCTCCTTCATAAAATCCGCCAAGACTGCAGGCATCTGTCCTGTTCCCACTCCACACCGTTGTACACCCCCGTTTCAACACTTCACCGTTTTACACCGTTGTACACCCCCGTTTCAACACTTCACCGTTTTACACCGTAGTACACCCCCGTTTCAACACTTCACCGTTTCACACCGTTGTACACCCCCGTTTCAACACTTCACCGTTTTACACCGTTGTACACCCCCGTTTCAACACTTCACCATTTTACACCGTTGTACACCCCCGTTTCAACACTTCACCGTTTTACACCGTTGTACACCCCCGTTTCAACACTTCACCATTTTACACCGTTGTACACCCCCGTTTCAACACTTCACCGTTTTACACCGTTGTACACCCCCGTTTCAACACTTCACCGTTTTACACCGTTGTACACCCCCGTTTCAACACTTCACCGTTTTACACCGTTTTACACCCCCGTTTCAACACTTCACCGTTTTACACCGTTGTACACCCCCGTTTCAACACTTCACCGTTTTACACCCCCGTTTCAACACTTCACCGTTTTACACCGTTGTACACCCCCGTTTCAACACTTCACCATTTTACACCGTTGTACACCCCCGTTTCAACACTTCACCGTTTTACACCGTTGTACACCCCCGTTTCAACACTTCACCGTTTTACACCGTTGTACACCCCCGTTTCAACACTTCACCGTTTTACACCGTTGTACACCCCCGTTTCAACACTTCACCGTTTTACACCGTTTTACACCCCCGTTTCAACACTTCACCGTTTTACACCGTTGTACACCCCCGTTTCAACACTTCACCGTTTTACACCCCCGTTTCAACACTTCACCGTTTTACACCGTTGTACACCCCCGTTTCAACACTTCACCGTTTTACACCGTTGTACACCCCCGTTTCAACACTTCACCGTTTTACACCGTTGTACACCCCCGTTTCAACACTTCACCGTTTTACACCCCCGTTTCAACACTTCACCGTTTTACACCGTTGTACACCCCCGTTTCAACACTTCACCGTTTTACACCGTTGTACACCCCCGTTTCAACACTTCACCGTTTTACACCGTTGTACACCCCCGTTTCAACACTTCACCGTTTTACACCGTTGTACACCCCCGTTTCAACACTTCACCGTTTTACACCGTTGTACACCCCCGTTTCAACACTTCACCGTTTTACACCGTTGTACACCCCCGTTTCAACACTTCACCGTTTTACACCATTGTACACCCCCGTTTCAACACTTCACCTTTTACACCGTTGTACACCCCCGTTTCAACACTTCACCGTTTTACACCGTTGTACACCCCCGTTTCAACACTTCACCATTTTACACCGTTGTACACCCCCGTTTCAACACTTCACCGTTTTACACCTTTGTACACCCCCGTTTCAACACTTCACCGTTTTACACCGTTGTACACCCCCGTTTCAACACTTCACCATTTTACACCGTTGTACACCCCCGTTTCAACACTTCACCATTTTACACCGTTGTACACCCCCGTTTCAACACTTCACCATTTTACACCATTGTACACCCCCGTTTCAACACTTCACCATTTTACACCGTTGTACACCCCCGTTTCAACACTTCACCATTTTACACCGTTGTACACCCCCGTTTCAACACTTCACCGTTTTACACCGTAGTACACCCCCGTTTCAACACTTCACCAATGCCTTTTTATATCCATTATTGAGACCCGTGTTCCAACCGCTGAACGCCTCTCTCACTTCTCACAGCTGACGCTCGTTTGTTCCTTCATTATCCCGCGATCGGCCATCACATGCAAAACCAGAACTGGTCCGGTGTTCCACCGGAAATGCTCCGACGGGGAAACACCGCCCTCGAAGAGAGGTTCCGCCATGCCTGTTCGTCAGTCCGTGACACGTGGACTTTGAGTGGATCAGAAATCCGTTTGGCGACATCATTGAGCAATGTACCGAGCTCTCAATACAAGAAGGCAATAGTCTTGTGGACACTGCATCAGATGGAGGTCTCAAAATGTCATTCAAACAACAGCTCTTAACAGACTTCTGGGCTCAGCTCCTTCCTGAACATCCAAAGCTGGCAGAATCTGCCCTCAAAGTGCTCATGCCCTTCCCAACTACATACAACTGTGAAGTTGGGTTTTCCACACTGGTTGGTTTGAAAACAAAACAGCGCAACAGACTAAACGTGGAGCCTAGTATGCAATTGAAACTCTCCTCTTTGAAGCCAGACATTCAGAAACGGATGTGTGAGAAGCAGCACCACTCGTCTCATTAATATTCACGTAAAGTTTTAGATGGAAATCTCAAAATATAAAATCTACAGATCTATTAGTTTTGTAATGTGCTAGTTTTTGTTTCATGTGTAAAATCCCAGTAATTTCAGTGATATTGGACATTAAGGGGAGCATTTTTTTCAGCATTTTATTGTTACCATAGTTACAACCATAGACTTCCTATACCCACCACCTCAGTTTTAAACTAGTGGCTCTTTGGAATGACGTTAAGTGGGACCTAGGGTGTTACAGTACGTTTAATTGCAGTTGTTTTTCTCACATGTGCAGTTTGTTGTTCATATTAAGCTACAGCTCATTTCACATTTACTTTTTCAAATGAAATAAAATTGCATTTGTGTTTGAATAATTCATTTTTGACTTTAAACAGTTGCATATTAAACTTAAATTTAGCTTATCCTTACAATTTTGTTGTTTTTTGGGGGCGTGTTAGAGTGGGTTTTTGTTAGGTGGTCCTCAGAAAAAAAAGGAAGATAAAGTGGTCCTTGGGCTGAAAAAGTTTGAGAAACACTGCTCTAGAGCCACCAACTGTCCAAATTTGCACTCAGGTTTATGTTAATATCTTTTGAACCATAAGAGCTAGACGCACAATTATTTTTGAACCAGATCATATTCAGATCAAGTCGAAAAAAAGAATTCAAATTGATTAGTCAAACCGTTCTCTAATAACGTGCGAATTATTTTGACGAAGAGCGCGCCAAAATGAACACGAGGCTATATCTACGCAACACACTAGTGTATTCTGACCAAACTTGGTGTGTGTTATGACAGCCAGACCTGAGGACACCTGTACAGTTTCAGCGCAGTGCCACCTAGTGGTCAAGAGATGTGAAAAATTGGCTTTTGTGATATGAAAAAAAACGGTTTGTCCAACAACAAAAAAAAAGGCAATTTTTGGCAACACCTATTTAGAATTTTGTTGTAAAATGCTATATTTTACGAACGCATTGGCGAAATACATTTCGGGACACCGCCACCTTGTGGTTGAAAGTTATAATGGCTTTCCCAAAATGCTAACAGCTTTTGATTAAATTCACTTATTTTAATGTAACTGGTCTTAATAGACAAACTTCCTGTCTGCCATTTAGATTTTCTTTAAAAACCTACTTTTTCTAACTCCACCTAGACTGTTGGTCTGATTTTCACCAAAATAGAATCGTATCTTCTTCAGACCATGCTGGCAAAAAGTTATAGATTTCGTGTCAATAGACGAAATGGGTTTCGTATTCTGTATTAACAAATTTAAGGCATGATGCCAGAATGACTCTGCAATGCTTTGCCATACTGACACCAAACTGTGTGGGTGTCATTGGCCCTTTCCCACAATGCCACACTTGAAATGCGCTTTAGGTGTTGTGGACATACAATAAATTAATAAAGCAGTAGTGACACGTAACCTGGTCAGTATCTTCTTTCACCAACTTGCAACACAGACCGCCTCGATGAAACACACACGTGTGTGAGATGCGGAATGGATAAAAATAACTCAAAAAACAAAAGAGGACTTGAATAAGCCCATTAACGGCATGTTTGAGTCATGCTCTTAACGAACTATGTTTCATTTCCTCTTTCCATGTTGTGAATAATAAATGTGTATCTTTTTAATTTGCTTGTTACACAATGGAGCCTAACTTATTGTAATTGACGTAGCCTACTTTTACACTCAGAATGCTCACATACTAAACTGCATTTTTTAAAATTGTTTGCATGCAGGAGGAACGGCATTACGTCGTGTGCAGAGAGATGTTCACATTTAAGCTAGTGAGAGAAAACGGCACTCTCAAAGATATGGCGTTATATATGTGCCTCATTCCTGAGCGAGTAATTGTAAGTTTTGAGCACAGAGAACTATATATTGCAAGCACATTGCATTATATTTTGAACAGAAACAAAAAAATCGTTTGAGCAAAGAAAAAACGATTCCGTGCTCAATAAATGTATTTGCTATTATCCATTTTAACGTGCAATAATAACCCTCTCACAAACTTATTATCTGCGCTCTGTCAAGTCCCTCTCTCTCTCTCTCTCGCTCAACTCTTCACACACGCGCGCGCTCAACTCTTCACACACGCGCGCGCTCAACTCTTCACACACGCGCGCGCTCAACTCTTCACACACGCGCGCGCTCAACTCTTCACACACGCGCGCGCTCAACTCTTCACACACGCGCGCGCTCAACTCTTCACACACGCGCGCGCTCAACTCTTCACAACGTGACATGATCTAAACAATTTTTTATTTTTATTTTATTTTTTTTCTTCTTGTAATCGCGGCTTTGGACGATTACGTAATCGTGGCATCCATAATCGTGATCGCGATTAGAAATTCGATTAATTGTGCAGCCCTAACACACACCAGTACTCACACACACCAGTACTAACACACACCTGTACTAACACACACACACCTGTACTCACACACACACACCTGTACTAACACACACACCTGTACTAACACACACACCTGTACTAACACACACCAGTACTAACACACACCTGTACTAACACACACACCTGTACTCACACACACACCTGTACTAACACACACACCTGTACTAACACACACACCTGTACTAACACACACACCTGTACTAACACACACACCTGTACTCACACACACCTGTACTCACACACACCTGTACTCACACACACCTGTACTCACACACACACCTGTACTCACACACACACCTGTACTCACACACACCTGTACTAACACACACACCTGTACTAACACACACACCTGTACTCACACACACACCTGTACTAACACACACACCTGTACTAACACACACACCTGTACTAACACACACACCTGTACTAACACACACACCTGTACTCACACACACCTGTACTCACACACACCAGTACTCACACACACCTGTACTCACACACACCTGTACTCACACACACCAGTACTCACACTGTACTAACACACACCAGTACTAACACACACCTGTACTAACTAGGGCTGTATTGTCCCAGTCGATTAGTTGGTCGATACGTTCTGGTTCGACCAAAATTCTGATTGGTCGATTTTTTGCCGCGTTCATTTCATCAGCTTTGCCGCGCTGAGGCGCGCTCATTTCATTAGTTTTGCCGAGCTAAGCCGCGCTCATTTCATCAGGTGGAAAGCACTAACTGCTAATGGGGGGTTTTCAGAGTACCCTTGTTTCACAGGTAACAGTCTGTCTTCAGAACACCCCCCTTATTTTCACCTTTTTTGGATTAGCCCAAACCAAGAGAGAACGATAAGTATAGAAGCTTTGATGCTGAATACTATTTATTTAATTTTGAGAGCGTTTAATTGTCAGTCCTCAGTGTGGTAGCATTTTGTTAAAATTGATAACGGGAAAAAGGTCGAATGCAAAGTTTGCAAGCAACAGTTTTCCACAGCTCGATGACAAACATGACATATCATCTAAAAGTGGTAAGCTCACTTGTCTGCGTTAGCTTGCCCTTTCTGTTTTGAGTAGGCTATGAACATATCAGAATGTGCATATTTCAACGTTTTAGTGTGATAACCTAACTTTTTATTTTTTATTTGGAGCCTATATGCGCAATTGCGCTGTGCCGACTGTGTGTTCGTTTTGAGCCTTTATTTTTCAGTTATGCACTTTATTTCGTTTCTGCTCTTGACCTGGTTTGTTTAATAAATATTATTTTTTTATTTAAGTGGACGTGCCTTTTGTGTTTATTAAGAGTAAAAGCTTTAGGTTAATAGTCTTTCCGTGTCTCAGCCGCGAAGCTGAGCTCATGTTCAGCCTAGCTCGGTGTGAGGACATGCAGAGCGGCTGATAGTGTCTGACAGTTATAACTTATTATTATAACATATGACAAAAATAATTGTCTAAATTATGTTGCATATTCCTCAACAGTTCTTGTGATGATATCACTAGTTGACAACATTGTACTATTTTCGGAAATCATAGGCTATGATATTGCGCAGGTGCACGTGATGCAGCGCTGCAGAGCCGACAGACTCGTGTGTCAGACTCATTTCAGTGCTAAATAATTAGGTCAAAAACGATTTAATATACTGCAAATAGCACTACTAGTTTTTTATGTTTATTTATAATTCATTTAGGCGGACAACAAGGCTACCAAGTACTGCGCACAGTGCACAGCTAATTAATTTAACGTTTTTTTTAAACGTCATTTTTAGTCGATTTTAGTCGATTTTTAGTCGAAAATTTCAGGACTTCAGTCGACCAAGATTTTCTTTGGTTGAATACAGCCCTAGTACTAACACACACCTGTACTCACACACACACCTGTACTCACACACACACCTGTACTCACACACACACCTGTACTCACACACACTAGGGCTGGACCAGAATATTCGAATATTCGTTCGGTGGGTTGGTATTCGATTTGAAAATGTGACATTCGAATATTCGTTGTTTTTTTTGCACACCTGGCATCCCCCTCGAAACGGTTCTCATTCGCGCTTGAATATGTTTTACACTATAAAATCTGGTGAAATACAATACTTAACATATAAATTCGTTATAGCTAATAAATAGATATTTGCTTCTTCTTGGACTACTAAAAGTGTTCCTGCAACGGGAGTATTCTCTGGCTAGAGCGCAGAACAGCGGAGTTTGTATGGACAGAAGTGAATGCCTGAGCTTGTATTTTGGGTTAAGCTGCATTGCTTTGACATTGTGGAAAATAGAATACTAGAAACAAAATGTATTAAAATGTATGTAGTATTAAAATGTATGTATTAGTGTGTTTTATAGTGCAGTGTCCATTCTCGGAGCATATAAGATAGCATATCGGAGTCCATTCTCTGCTCTGCTTCTTTATTTAAATCTACCCTACTTTGTCAGTAATTTGTTAGTGAGAAAAATATTAGACTAGCCTACCTTATTAGAAATATTGCTTAAGTTACATACATATGTATGTGTGTGTGTGTGTGTGTGTGTGTGTGTGTGTGTGTGTGTGTGTGTGTGTGTGTTTTTCACTAGTGAAAAACACACACACATATCACTAGTGCAGAGCAGTGTCCGTTCTCGCCTTCTCGGATAAGCTCTGCTTGCGTGAGGCGCGCCGCTTCCCGCTCGCGCTGTTCTGTAGTTTATTCTGAACGTGTCGCGTCTCGCCTGTCTATCTATATTGGACCAAATACACTGCACTCCCTTGTGAAGTCGTTTGGATGAACGGTTCTCGAAATAATAATCATGCGCTGATGATGATAATGCGCATTTTACATGGGCTTCAAGAGGCACACACGCGCACATTTGCACGTACACACCCAAGGTCTCTCCCTCTCTGTCTTGCGTGCGCTACACGGTTTGAAGCTCGCGAGCAGCTAGATTCCGGGAGATTTTAACTAATTTGCGGGCATCAGGGAGCCGCTATCAATATGCGGGAGACTTGGGATGTCTGAGACATATAGAGATTCCGAAGCTTCGAATATTCGATGTTCATTCCTACCGAAGCTTCGAAGCTCAAAAAATGGTATTCGGACCAGCCCTAACTCACACACACCTGTACTAACACACACCTGTACTCACTAGGGCTGTCACTTTTGTGAAAAAATCCTGTTCGATTTTTGAGACATAGCCTAAGTGTTGATTGAATCGATTGTAAAATCGATTTTCCATGTCTAAAGACGTTTCCATTTTCAACACTAAATATAGGCAAATCCACAGACAACTAACAGGCATTATTAGAACGCGCGTAAAGAGGGCGCTTGAGACGCGCACAAGTCAGAAATATTTCTGATGATTTATTGGCGTGAACTTTCGTGCAGAATGACAAACAGGAGTGCAACCATCAGGGATTGAAATTAACACCCACCAAAATGAACTTTGGCGGGTAACGCTGTCAAATCACGAGTGTTTCTATGTTTACTCACTTTGCTGGGGAAGTTCGTGTGGCCAAAGCTGCGCGGATTTAGCGCAAATACGCAACTCGTGAGTCCTCTTGATATATTAAATACAGCGTATTGCGCAGAACCTGTGCATTTCTGGCTTGCTTGAACACACACGTCACTAAGCAACAAATAACGGCGCGCTTGTTCACTTGCATTGAAGTATTGTGAATATTAAAAAGCATTTGGTTAACAGAAAAGACATTGTTATTTTCCAATATCCTAACTTACATGTTCTGTGTACTGTATTGATCTGTCCACCTAAAACACATTTTTGGTTTAAAAAAAGAAAGAAAAGAAAAAAGGACGTTAAAATCGATTCCCTATTTTCGTTTTCGAAACTTGTGTTGGTTGGTCCGATCGATTGTGCAATCGATTTTCGAACGTAAAGTGACAGCCCTAGTACTCACACGCACCAGTACTCACACGCACCAGTACTCTCACGCACCAGTACTCTCACGCACCAGTACTCCTCACGCACCAGTACTCCTCACGCACCAGTACTCCTCACGCACCAGTACTCCTCACGCACCAGTACTCTCACGCACCAGTACTCTCACGCACCAGTACTCCTCACGCACCAGTACTCCTCACGCACCAGTACTCCTCACGCACCAGTACTCCTCACGCACCAGTACTCTCACGCACCAGTACTCCTCACGCACCAGTACTCTCACGCACCAGTACTCTCACGCACCAGTACTCACTCTCACGCACCAGTACTCTCACGCACCAGTACTCACTCTCACGCACCAGTACTCACTCTCACGCACCTGTACTCTCACGCACCTGTACTCTCACGCACCTGTACTCACACGCACCAGTACTCTCACGCACCAGTACTCCTCACGCACCAGTACTCCTCACGCACCAGTACTCCTCACGCACCAGTACTCCTCACGCACCAGTACTCTCACGCACCAGTACTCTCACGCACCAGTACTCTCACGCACCAGTACTCTCACGCACCAGTACTCTCACGCACCAGTACTCACTCTCACGCACCTGTACTCTCACGCACCTGTACTCTCACGCACCAGTACTCACACGCACCTGTACTAACACGCACCTGTACTAACACGCACCTGTACTCACAGGCAACTGTACTCACAGGCACCTGTACTAACACGCACCTGTACTAACACGCACCTGTACTAACACGCACCTGTACTAACACGCACCTGTACTAACACGCACCTGTACTCACACGCACCTGTACTAACACGCACCTGTACTCACACGCACCTGTACTAACACGCACCTGTACTAACACGCACCTGTACTCACACGCACCTGTACTCACACGCACCTGTACTCACACACACCTGTACTCACACTAACCAGTACTCACACGCACCTGTACTAACACGCACCTGTACTAACACGCACCTGTACTAACACGCACCTGTACTCACACGCACCTGTACTCACACGCACCTGTACTCACACGCACCTGTACTCACACACACCTGTACTCACACTAACCAGTACTCACACGCACCTGTACTAACACGCACCTGTACTAACACGCACCTGTACTAACACGCACCTGTACTAACACGCACCTGTACTCACACGCACCTGTACTCACACGCACCTGTACTCACACGCACCTGTACTCACACGCACCTGTACTCACACACACCTGTACTCACACTAACCAGTACTCACACGCACCTGTACTAACACGCACCTGTACTAACACGCACCTGTACTAACACGCACCTGTACTAACACGCACCTGTACTAACACGCACCTGTACTAACACGCACCTGTACTAACACGCACCTGTACTCACACGCACCTGTACTAACACGCACCTGTACTCACAGGCAACTGTACTAACACGCACCTGTACTAACACGCACCTGTACTCACACGCACCTGTACTCACACGCACCTGTACTAACACGCACCTGTACTAACACGCACCTGTACTCACACGCACCTGTACTCACACGCACCTGTACTCACACGCACCTGTACTAACACGCACCTGTACTAACACGCACCTGTACTCACACGCACCTGTACTAACACGCACCTGTACTCACACGCACCTGTACTAACACGCACCTGTACTAACACGCACCTGTACTCACACGCACCTGTACTAACACACACCTGTACTAACACGCACCTGTACTAACACGCACCTGTACTCACACACACCTGTACTCACACACACCTGTACTCACACACACCTGTACTCACACTAACCAGTACTCACACGCACCTGTACTAACACGCACCTGTACTAACACGCACCTGTACTAACACGCACCTGTACTAACACGCACCTGTACTCACACACACCTGTACTCACACACACCTGTACTCACACACACCTGTACTCACACTAACCAGTACTCACACGCACCTGTACTAACACGCACCTGTACTAACACGCACCTGTACTAACACGCACCTGTACTAACACGCACCTGTACTAACACGCACCTGTACTCACACACACCTGTACTCACACTAACCAGTACTCACACGCACCTGTACTAACACGCACCTGTACTAACACGCACCTGTACTAACACGCACCTGTACTAACACGCACCTGTACTAACACGCACCTGTACTCACACACACCTGTACTCACACACACCTGTACTCACACACACCTGTACTAACACACACCAGTCCTAACACACACCAGTCCTAACACACACCAGTCCTAACACACACCAGTCCTAACACACACCAGTCTAACACACACCAGTCTAACACACACCAGTCCTAACACACACCAGTCCTAACACACACCAGTCCTAACACACACCAGTCCTAACACACACCAGTCTAACACACACCAGTCTAACACACACCAGTCTAACACACACCAGTCTAACACACACCAGTCTAACACACACCTGTATTAACTAGGGCTGTCAACGAATATTCTAAATTCGAATATATATTCGAATAGTTTTAAAAAACAGAAATTCGAAGGTGAATATTAATATTCGAATCATGTGGAAAAACATGCCCGCGGTAGCAGAGGCGCGGCTGTCTGCTTTGCTAGTGGCAAAATTCTGAAGCTTAAAATGTAAAACGCATTTTCCAGCTGCACAGATAGCACAGTGACTGTCTGGCTCACTCATTGGCTGTGCTGCGGCAACTGCACATCCAATGGCGCGGGCGCCTCGAACGTGTGCGCCAATGAGCTAGCATTACATTACAGAGCATTACAGAGCCCGCCAAGGGGGCGTGGCCAGACGTCCCGAAATAGCCATAGTAGCAGCAGTTTACCACAGCACGAGCTGCGCCTCGGGGAGTTCAATGTCAGTTCTAGATACTGTAAAACTTCAATTAATGTTAATAATATTTGTTTCAATCACTGAATGAAGCCTGCTATATTTAGGACAAGAGTCGCGACCTTAAATTGCTTGCACAAAACTCTTGATCAGCACTCAACATGTGTGTATTATTGTTCATTTAAACCGTTATGTGCAGAGAGCGTGAGGGCGAGAGAGAGAGAGCGCGAGAGGGCGAGAGAGAGTAAGGTCTGCGGTCTTGGCCATTAGTTGATTTACTTGTTTTTGTGTAAGTTAATACGTTGTCAAATATGTTTAAACTTAAATAAACTACCTATACAAGTAGTTGTGTCTTTGTATTAATTTGTCCTCTTATTGACGTAATGCGCAACCAGATATTTGAATAGTTCGAATACATGTGGTTTTTTTAGAGGGAATATTCGAACGTCATTTTTGAGCAATTTTGACAGCCCTAGTATTAACACACACCAGTCCTAACACACACCAGTCCTAACACACACCAGTCCTAACACACACCAGTCCTAACACACACCAGTCCTAACACACACCAGTCCTAACACACACCAGTCCTAACACACACCAGTCCTAACACACACCTGTCCTAACACACACCTGTCCTAACACACACCTGTACTAACACACACCAGTCCTAACACACACCAGTCCTAACACACACCTGTACTAACACACACCAGTCCTAACACACACCTGTACTAACACACACCAGTCCTAACACACACCAGTCCTAACACACACCAGTCCTAACACACACCTGTACTAACACACACCAGTCCTAACACACACCAGTCCTAACACACACCTGTACTAACACACACCAGTCCTAACACACACCTGTACTAACACACACCAGTCCTAACACACACCTGTACTAACACACACCAGTCCTAACACACACCAGTCCTAACACACACCAGTCCTAACACACACCTGTACTAACACACACCAGTCCTAACACACACCTGTACTAACACACACCAGTCCTAACACACACCAGCCCTACTCACACACACCTGTACTAACACACACCAGTCCTAACACACACCAGTCCTAACACACACCAGTCCTAACACACACCAGTCCTAACACACACCAGCCCTACTCACACACACCTGTACTAACACACACCAGTCCTAACACACACCAGTCCTAACACACACCTGTACTAACACACACCTGTACTAACACACACCAGTCCTAACACACACCAGTCCTAACACACACCAGTCCTAACACACACCAGTCCTAACACACACCAGTCCTAACACACACCAGTCCTAACACACACCTGTACTAACACACACCAGCCCTACTCACACACACCTGTACTAACACACACCTGTACTAACACACACCAGTCCTAACACACACCTGTACTAATACACACCAGCCCTACTCACACACACCTGTACTAACACACACCTGTACTAACACACACCTGTACTAACACACACCTGTACTAACACACACCTGTACTAACACACACCTGTACTAACACACACCTGTACTAACACACACCTGTACTAACACACACCAGTCCTAACACACACCAGTCCTAACACACACACCAGTCCTAACACACACACCAGTCCTAACACACACACCAGTCCTAACACACACCTGTACTAACACACACCAGCCCTACTCACACACACCTGTACTCACACACACCTGTACTCACACACACCTGTACTCACACACACCTGTACACACACACCTGTACTCACACACACCTGTACTCACACACACCTGTACTCACACACACCTGTACTCACACACACCTCCTGTACTCACACACACCTCCTGTACTCACACACACCTCCTGTACTCACACACACCTCCTGTACTCACACACACCTTGATGGAGTTTCAGGACACCACTGGGTCACTTGATGGAGTTTTTCGGTTCCTTGCCACTGTTGCCTTTGGCTTGCTCAGTTGGGGAGATTCAAATTAATTAACCAATAATTAATAACATTGATCAGCCCTTCCAAACTTGGATGTCTTTTTTTATTTTATTGTTTTCCACTAATAAACAAACATTGTTATGTTGTTTTGATTGATACTGTGAAGCTGCTTTGATACAATCTGTATTGTGAAAAGCACTATATAAATATACTTGACTTGACAGCTGTACTAACACACACACCTGTACTAACACACACACCTTCACACACACCTGTACTCACACGCACCTGTACTCACACGCACCTGTACTAACACGCACCTGTACTCACACTAACCAGTCCTAACACACACCTGTACTAACACACACCTGTACTAACACACACCTGTACTAACACACACCTGTACTGTACTAACACACACCTGTACTGTACTAACACACACCTGTACTGTACTAACACACACCAGTCCTGTACTAACACACACCAGTCCTAACACACACACACCAGTCCTAACACACACACACCAGTCCTAACACACACACACCAGTCCTAACACACACACACCAGTCCTAACACACACACACCAGTCCTAACACACACACACCAGTCCTAACACACACACACCAGTCCTAACACACACACACCAGTCCTAACACACACACACCAGTCCTAACACACACCTGTACTCACACACACCTCCTGTACTCACACACACCTCCTGTACTCACACACACCTCCTGTACTCACACACACCTGTACTCACACACACCTCCTGTACTCACACACACCTCCTGTACTCACACACACCTGTACTCACACACACCTCCTGTACTCACACACACCTCCTGTACTCACACACACCTGTACTCACACACACCTCCTGTACTCACACACACCTCCTGTACTCACACACACCTGTACTCACACACACCTTGATGGAGTTTCAGGACACCACTGGGTCACTTGATGGAGTTTTTCGGTTCCTTGCCACTGTTGCCTTTGGCTTGCTCAGTTGGGGAGATTCAAATTAATTAACCAATAATTAATAACATTGATCAGCCCTTCCAAACTTGGATGTCTTTTTTTATTTTATTGTTTTCCACTAATAAACAAACATTGTTATGTTGTTTTGATTGATACTGTGAAGCTGCTTTGATACAATCTGTATTGTGAAAAGCACTATATAAATATACTTGACTTGACAGCTGTACTAACACACACACCTTCACACACACCTGTACTAACACGCACCTGTACTCACACGCACCTGTACTCACACGCACCTGTACTCACACTAACCAGTCCTAACACACACCAGTCCTAACACACACCTGTATTAACACACACCTGTACTAACACACACCTGTACTAACACACACCTGTACTAACACACACCTGTACTAACACACACCTGTACTAACAACACACACGTACTGTACTAACACACACCAGTCCTAACACACACACACCAGTCCTAACACACACACACCAGTCCTAACACACACCTGTACTAACACACACCTGTACTAACACACACCTGTACTAACACACACCTGTACTAACACACACCTGTACTAACAACACACACTTGTACTAACACACACCTGTACTGTACTAACACACATCTGTACTAACACACACCAGTCCTAACACACACACACCAGTCCTAACACACACACACCAGTCCTAACACACACCTGTACTAACACACACCTGTACTAACACACACCTGTACTAACACACACCTGTACTAACACACACCTGTACTAACAACACACACTTGTACTAACACACACCTGTACTGTACTAACACACATCTGTACTAACACACACCAGTCCTAACACACACACACCAGTCCTAACACACACACACACCAGTCCTAACACACACACACCAGTCCTAACACACACACACCAGTCCTAACACACACACACCAGTACTAACACACACACACCAGTACTAATACACACACACCAGTACTAACTAACACACACACCAGTACTAACTAACACACACACCAGTACTAACTAACACACACCAGTACTAACTAACACACACCAGTACTAACTAACACACACACACCAGTACTAACACACACACACCAGTACTAACACACACCAGTACTAACTAACACACACCAGTACTAACTAACACACACCAGTACTAACTAACACACACCAGTACTAACTAACACACACCAGTACTAACTAACACACACCAGTACTAACTAACACACACCAGTACTAACACACACTTGTACACACACCAGTCCTAACACTACTGCCACACTACAGCTGCGGATAAACCGCTCACACACCTTCCCGGTGGCGTCGAACAGCTCTGCGGGCTCGGGCTCGTGTTCTTCGGCGTGCGGGGACAGCAGGAGCCCCGGGTCCCAGTCCGGGAACGGGTTCGGGAAGCTGCGCTCCTCCATCGCGGACTCCGAGCCCGACACGAGCTTCAGGCGCTTAGACATGTTCTCGCCCATCGCGACGGCGGCCCGCCGGGGACACACGCGTACAGCCGAAACGCGTTTGAGTTTCTGATGCTGGTCCTGATGGTCCTGATGCTACAACTGCTGATGATGAAGCTCAGAAGTCCCGATTCCTTTAGCATGAAAAATGTGTAGTATGTTATAAACACCAAATCCAACAGTAGCCTATATGAGCTGGTTTTAATAGCATAGGAAATCGTGTTGGCTATTTGAATAGGCAATATAATATGTAAAACTGATATCGAAAATATAGTTCAATATAGTTAAAAATTATAAAGGGGCATTCACATATGTGAACCATATGTGAACCATATTTGTTTAGATTTATTAGTTAATCATAAGTGATGGGACTTTTATTATCAGTTATAAACCATGTTTCATGCAGTTTATGTTCATGTCTATTGCATGTGTGTGTGTTTTCTCGTTTGTAACTGTTTTTGCATGTTATTGTTGATCACAGTTGCTGAATAGACCAATTGGTATCATGTGGCCTCTATGAAAATGTAAATGTTCTTATTAATTTACTAAGTAAAATGAGCCTTTATTAAACAAGCAGTGATACCTACTGTAAGTAGGCTACATTTCACTTTTTCCTAATTCATTTAATAACTCATATGGTAGAAAAAACAACAGAAAGCATTGTTACAAGGAAGATGACGGAAACAAATAGCTATCTTATGACATAGCAAACGGTAAAAACATTTATTTATTTTATTTTATTTTTTACAATCTGTAGACTAGTTTTAGGGTAAAATATTCATTAAATGCATATTATGCGCATGCTCAGCCCATTGTACACATAGCCTATTGATAGCTGCAATTGGTTGGTAGTACAGTTCACATTATACGATTTCATGACATAAGCTACAGTTATTATGAGCTGTAAAGCATATTAAAACGCTTGTAACATCACTACCGTATTTTTATGGTAAGTTCCGGCACGCGCACGCAAATCATGCGTCAACAGCAGAAAATGTTCGTGCATTCATTAGTCTGTATTCATTCATGAGATCCGGACACGTTTCACTTACATTCTCATATTCTCGTCCAGTGCAGCATCATGTAGTCCTGCAGACCCTCTCTCAGCATCAGTGTGATCCGATCAGATAATGCCGCTCTCACATCGATATTCCCAGATGACATTTACCAGTCCTTTCCTTTCTCATTTCCGGGCTTTGACTTTCTCTTCACATCACACACACACACACACACACACACACACACACACACAGAGAGAGTGGACGGGAGATCCGGCGGGTGACACAGAGCAGATGATGATGATGATGATGTCCTCTATCTTGAGCACATTTGATCCATAAGAGGAACAGATGGCGATTCCGCTCCACCATCCGGGATTATACAGCAAACAAATCCATGAAGCCTTTCTGCCTCGTGCACACACACGCGCACACACACACACACTCTCTCTCTCTCTCTCTCTCTCTCTCTCTCTCTCTCTCGCACACACTCAGTCGTTTACATCGGGTGAACTATGCAAAAGTGAGGTAGATTTGCGACTAAAAATTGATAACATGTTAAAATGCTACTATATCATGTGTTTGTCATGTAAAATTCTCTCTATTAGATGTTTAAATAAATCCATAAACGGTTGGCGCTGCACTGTAAAAATATTATTGTTTAACTTAAAAAAGTAATATAGCCTACATGGTTGCCTTAAAATATTGAGTTCTGAGTTCTTACTGAGTTAATGCAATGAATGAGATTGATTTAATCAACAGAAACTCAAAATAGAATGTTATCTAGCCTACATTAAGTTGATTTGAAAAAAAAATTGTGAACACATCATGAAAATATTTTTTTACAGTGTGGCAATTGCATTAAATGTCTTGAAGCGAAAGTGAATATTTCAAGCATCTCATTCTGCTGTCAGATCACAGGATATTCCTGAACTGTACATCTTTAGAAGAAGAGAGGAAAGCGAGATCTTACACACCGGCTGCTTCTCGGCCAAACCAACAGTGATATAGACTCCTAAATATAGACTCCATCTGTGCTTCTTAGCAAGACTCCGCATGGAGCTTCTGCTGTTCCTTTCCTTATTTCTGTAAGATTAGTAATGTTGTGTGAAAAGCTTCCCAAGTAAATCTAAAAGTGTATTAGACAAAAACTGCAGCACTGGGGAAATGACCTTCCCTCGAAGCCGGCTGTCCATCTTCACTAAACATGAGTTCTTGACAGCAAACGCCTGACGATGGACCTGCAGTCTGACACATGAAACATGTTTATAATCATGAAGGGACACACACACGCATGAGGAGAGATCATGACACACATCATATCATGCTTGCATCGTGAGAGTGTCACAGAAGACATGCTAATGTCAGACTGGATCTTGGCGCAGGTGTGTCTCGTTTTTGGGTTATACATTTTAAAGAAGCTCCTCATCCAAATGAATATGATGAGATATGAAAGATATTTCATGCTGTCAGGTCAGATCATGAGAATATCCTATTCAGATTTAAAGGGGTCATGACATAAGAATAAAACTTTTGACATACGAGGTCTTTGTACTATTAAAACATCCTCATTATAAACAAGGTATTTGTTTATTCAGACTCCAAAAACGTCTCGTTTTGATATTGCGAGATGTGATATCTATGCTATAATGTATTTCTATAATAAAAATACATTATATATCTTATACCTTTCAAGCAATAAAGCAAAATGACTAAATAATACATCTAAAACATAAATGTTATCTTTGCAAGGACAGACTGTTATTTTGTTTAACCATAGGCTTATAATATAAATGTATGTAAATAAATAAATACACTACCGGTCAAAAGTTTTAGATCGGTAAGATTTTTTTATGTTTTTAAATGAAGTCTCTTCTGCTCACCAAGGCTGCAATTATTTGATAAAAAAATACACACAAAAAAAAAACAGTAATATTGTGAAATATTATTACAATTTAAAACAGCGGTTTTCTATGTGCAAATACAGTAAACTAAATACAGAATAAAATACAGAAGCTTCATTTTGTGCTCTGTAACACATTTTTGTGTTGATTTTGATGTTTGTTTTGGATCGTTGTCTTGATGGAAGATCCAACCACGGCCCATTCATAGATTTCTAGCAGAAGGCGTCAGGTTTTGATTTTTTATCTGTTGATATTTGATAGAATCCACGATGCCATGTATCTGAACAAGAAGTCCAGGACCTCCAGCAGAAAAATATGCCCACAACATTAAAGATCCAATGGTATATTAAATTGTACACATGGGGTACTTTTATCCTTGTGCGCACCAAACCCATCTAGTGTGTTTGCTGGCAAAAAGATCTTTCTTTAGTTTCATCTGACCACAGAAGCCTGTGCCGTCTGAAGGTCCAGTCGTGTCTGACAACTGAATATGCTGGAGTTTGTTTTTGGATGTGCGAGGAGGATTTTTCTTGTGGTGATGTAGGTTTTTTTTTTTTTTTTTGTGGCTTTCTGACCCCCAAGACTCAACTAATCTCTGCAATTCTCCATCTGTGATCCTTGAAGAGTCTTTGGCCACTCAAACGCTCCTCCTCGCCGTGCATTAGGTCAATACAGACACACGTCCTCTTCCTGGCAGATTCGTAACATCTTTAGTTGATTGGAACTTCTTAATTATTGCCCTGATGGTCAAAATGGGGATTTTCAATTCTTTAGCTATTTTCTTACAGCCACTTTCTATTTTGTGATGGTCAACAATCTTTTATTGCACATCAGAACTATATTATTTGGTTTTACTCATTCTGATGAATGATTAAGGGGATTTTGCATTTGTGTTTCCTCATATTTAAACTCCTGTGAAACACGAAGCCATGGCTGGACAATTTCATGTTCCTAGTCACCCTGGTGTGCTAAAAAAGGTAAATATTAATGGGAATATACTTCAGAGATATTTTACTCGTAAAAAATTCTAGGGGTGCCAATATTTGTGGCAACGTGTTTTGGAGAAAAACATTTATTTCATAATGTGATTTCCCCCCCACTTTCAATTCTTTTTCGTCAAGGTTAGAATTTTGCTAATTTTTTGAATGAAAGATCAAAAGGATAAACAATGCAAATTAATTTTTTACAGCGAGTTTTGATCATATTTACCAGGGGTGCCATCAATTTTGACCATAACAAGTGCATAAATAAATATATATATATAACAAGTGCATAAATGAATAAAATAACAAGTGCATAAATAAATATATATATAACAAGTGCATAAATAAATATATATATATATATATATATATATATATATATAACAAGTGCATAAATAAATATATATATATATATATATATATGACAAGTGCATAAATAAATATATATTTATAACAAGTGCATACATATATATATATAAATATATATAACAAGTGCATAAATAAATATATATATATAACAAGTGCATATATATATATATATATATATATATATATATATAACAAGTGCATAAATAAATATATATATATATATATATATATATAACAAGTGCATAAATAAATAAATATATATAACAAGTGCATATATATATATATATATATATATATATAACAAGTGCATAAATAAATAAATATATAACAAGTGCATACATATATATATATATATATATATAACAAGTGCATTTAAATTTGTCTATTGTTAACTAACAGAAAAGAACTATACAACACTGAGTCTATACAACACAGACTGGAACTGAGTGCGTTCAGCATCCCAGGTCAGCGGCCCGGAAGGTCACACCGTGCCTCCCTTCAGGGTCTGGGTGTCGGCTGCATAACCCATGGAGATATGCCTCGTCTATCTGTATAGATGTGGGAAATTACTGTGTTTATCCATTTCTTAGCCAATCAGAAACTGCCACCTGAAGCAAGGATGTAGCGTAGACCTTGTGAGTCTTGAGGCTGAACTTCTCACGCACACTTGTTTAGAGACAATTCCTTCCCGCTGCTCCTTGTTCGAATTCGAAAGCTAGTTCAAGTTCAAAATAGACAGCATGGACGAGGAACAGAGCGTCTCTAGTGCTTCAGTAGGCTACAGATATTAGTTCATTACCGGTATTAAAGAAAGGAACATGCAAAGCTACAAAACCAAACAAAGACAAGTCTGATATTTGGAAATGTTTTTTAGTAGCCTAGTAGGCCAATGCGACAGCAATGGAAAGCACCTTCCTTTTGCGAGCTGTTATAAATGCAGCAAAATACTCACGTACAAGTCTGTAACTTCAGGTCTGAAGTGTCATGTGTGGACCGTTTTGAAAGGCAAACTTCCCTGACGTTTACGGCAAGTCAGTCGAAAGTGTCAAGTGCACTAAAAGATGTAAAAACAGAAAAATGTGCATTCCAGCTTCCAGCACACCATCGGAAAGGGCTTTCAGTATTTGCGGTCGCTCACATACTGGAGCAGAGTATGGTGAACGCCCTCAACAGTGAACGACATGCTATTCCTAAAAACAAAAAAAACTGGGCGGGATTTTGCGGGCGGGAGCGGGACGAAACTTGATTGTCGCGTGAGGGAGCGGGAGAAAATAACATATATTTTTGCGGGAGCGGGACAAAATCTTGCGGGAGCGGGACGGATTTTTCGCAGGTCTCTACTCCCACGTTTCCCAGAACTCCCGCTTTTCCCCAAACTCCCGCTTTTGCTCAAACTCCCGCTTTTCCCCGAACTCCCCGAACTCCCACGTTTCCCAGAACTCCCGCTTTTCCCCGAACTCCCGCTTTTCCCCGAACTACCGCTTTTCCCCAAACTCCCGCTTTTCCCCAAACTCCCACTTTTCCCCAAACTCCCACTTTTCCCTAAACTCCCCGAACTCCCACGTTTCCCAGAACTCCCGCTTTTCCCCAAACTCCCGCTTTTCCCCGAACTCGCCGAACTCCCACGTTTCCCAGAACTCCTGCTTTTCCCCGAAATCCCGCTTTTCCCCAAACTCCCACTTTTCCCTAAACTCCCCGAACTCCCACGTTTCCCAGAACTCCCGCTTTTCCCCAAACTCCCGCTTTTCCCCGAACTCGCCGAACTCCCACGTTTCCCAGAACTCCTGCTTTTCCCCGAACTCCCGCTTTTCCCCGAACTCACGCTTTTCCCCAAACTCCCGCTTTTCCCCAAACTCCCGCTTTTCCCCGAACTCCCCGAACTCGCACTTTTCCCCAAACTCGCACTTTTCCCCAAACTCGCACTTTTCCCCCCAAACTCGCACTTTTCCCCAAACTCGCACTTTTCCCCAAACTCGCACGTTTCCCAGAACTCCCGCTTTTCCCCGAACTCGCACTTTTCCCCAAACTCCCGTTTTTCCCCAAACTTCCACTTTTCCCCAAACTCCCGCTTTTCCTCAAACTCCCGCTTTTCCTCAAACTCCTGCTTTTCCCCCCAAACTCCTGTGTCTAAGAGAAGTAAAGTGAGGAAAGATGCATCGCTGTCAGAAGATAGACACGAGCTCCAGCTATTCCTCATGACAGATGATGACAGGTGACATGGAAAATACACTTCTATGAAGCGTCTATCACAACAACTCAAGGCACTGTGACAATTATAGCTTATAAATATCTTGTGTTTGTTGTTCCTTCCTTCGTTTGAAAAGCCTGTCAGCTTTAATAATGAACATCTGCAGAAAAACTAATGCTGCAAAGCCAACAGAGAACATTCTAAGACTAACATTCTTTAAATAACATTTACAGAACAATATTAATATCTGATATCCTGAAGTTAAGAGAAACATTCTCAGAACATCATCTTTATGATGTTTTTACCTCAACATTAATAACGTTAAGAGAAAACGTTCTGAGGACATATTAATAGTTATTTGCACTAGATGACCTTTATGAAATTCTTGGAATGTTGCAAAATAAACATACAAAGAATATTGTAATGTAAGTAAAGAATTATGTGTAGAGAACGTTGTACTAAAATTATCATAACATTTTTAGTAATGTTCTGTTCACAAGAAAACTGGACATTCCTATATTTCTTCACTCTGCACAGAAGAATTGCAAGGTTAAAAAGACAAAGGTTTTTAAATATCGGAAATGTCAGAGAGAAAGAAATGATGAATAAAAGAGAGGAAGAGTGAAGGTATGGGCATTTACTGAATATAATGAGGAGCGGCTACAAAATATGATTCATCAGTCGATATCCTCATGTTTTATTGATCTCTTCATTGTTGGACAGAAATCAGATGTTCTCTGGAGTCGCTCTCATCACAACATCAGTTTGAGATCAGATCTACCTAGAAATGTAGTCCATAATAAACACTGCAAGCCAATTCCATTCATTTTACAAGGGCATATTTCAACTCTGCTTGAAATTAAATAACAGGTCAAGGTTACATCTGCTATCATCAGAAATACCAAAGGGCAGAGTTAAAAAGGACAACAAAGAAACAGAAACAAAGTCACAGTTGTGAAATATAGAGAAATAAAGTCACAGTTGTGAAATATAAATGAATAAAGTCACAGTTGTGAAATATAAATGAATAAAGTCAAATTGTGAAACATAGAGAACTAAAGTCACAGTTGTGAAATGTAAAGAAATAAAGTCACAGTCCGGAATTTCCGCATGTTAAAAAATAAACACGACCTCATGTGGTATCACAATGTTTACACACTGTTTACACACTGCCTCCGAAACTCGTCCGTCATAAAGAAATTCGGGGTCGGTTTCGCCGACGAATACGAAAAAAAGGTCTGAGGACGTGAAAAGTGTGCGAGAGATTTCTGAATCTGGTCTGAGTGTTTCTGTGTGTGTGTGTGTGTGTGTGTTGACCTGTCCTCATCAAGTGTGTCTAATTCTCTCTGAATGAAGGAAATGAATACAAGGAAAGCTTTCACGGAGTTGCAGCGAGGGAGAAATAACCCGTTTCATGATTACAGTGAGTCTGAGCGGCTCTAGCGTCGATCTAAAACATTCAAACACAAACACTTCATGATCAATTGTCCAGTAAATTAGAAACTGGAGGAAGGGAGAGAGTTTATGCTTGAGATGCCAATACTAGAGGACTAAACTTTCTAATCAACCAACAATTAATGAATATTGAGTCCTCGCTTGGCTTCTCTTATGTGTGGTGTCCATTGCTAGAGTTTAGCGATATTAAAACACCAACATTTATAAAAGCAGAACTCCTGAGGGTGGTGATGTTCCTCCGGTGTCATATCCTCCTCAGCTCTGAGGAGAACGGGCGAGTGTAGGACTGAAACAGCAGAGACACTCTATCTCCATCAGCAGAGACACACTCTCTCCATCAGCAGAGACACACTCTCTCCATCAGCAGAGACACACTCTCTCCATCAGCAGAGACACTCTATCTCCATCAGCAGAGACACACTCTCTCCATCAGCAGAGACACTCTATCTCCATCAGCAGAGACACTCTCTCTCCATCAGCAGAGACACTCTCTCTCCATCAGCAGAGACACTCTCTCTCCATCAGCAGAGACACTCTCTCTCCATCAGCAGAGACACACTCTCTCCATCAGCAGAGACACACTCTCTCCATCAGCAGAGACACTCTATCTCCATCAGCAGAGACACTCTCTCTCCATCAGCAGAGACACTCTATCTCCATCAGCAGAGACACTCTCTCTCCATCAGCAGAGACACACTCTCTCCATCAGCAGAGACACTCTCTCTCCATCAGCAGAGACACTCTCTCTCCATCAGCAGAGACACTCTCTCTCCATCAGCAGAGACACTCTATCTCCATCAGCAGAGACACTCTCTCTCCATCAGCAGAGACACTCTCTCTCCATCAGCAGAGACACACTCTCTCCATCAGCAGAGACACACTCTCTCCATCAGCAGAGACACACTCTCTCCATCAGCAGAGACACTCTATCTCCATCAGCAGAGACACTCTCTCTCCATCAGCAGAGACACACTCTCTCCATCAGCAGAGACACACTCTCTCCATCAGCAGAGACACTCTATCTCCATCAGCAGAGACACTCTCTCTCCATCAGCAGAGACACTCTATCTCCATCAGCAGAGACACTCTATCTCCATCAGCAGAGACACTCTCTCTCCATCAGCAGAGACACTCTATCTCCATCAGCAGAGACACTCTATCTCCATCAGCAGAGACACTCTATCTCCATCAGCAGAGACACTCTCTCTCCATCAGCAGAGACACTCTCTCTCCATCAGCAGAGACACTCTATCTCCATCAGCAGAGACACTCTCTCTCCATCAGCAGAGACACTCTATCTCCATCAGCAGAGACACTCTATCTCCATCAGCAGAGACACTCTATCTCCATCAGCAGAGACACTCTCTCTCCATCAGCAGAGACACTCTCTCCATCAGCAGAGACACTCTCTCTCCATCAGCAGAGACACTCTATCTCCATCAGCAGAGACACTCTCTCTCCATCAGCAGAGACACTCTCTCTCCATCAGCAGAGACACTCTCTGTCCATCAGCAGAGACTCTCTCTCCATCAGCAGAGACACTCTCTCTCCATCAGCAGAGACACTCTATCTCCATCAGCAGAGACACTCTATCTCCATCAGCAGAGACACTCTATCTCCATCAGCAGAGACACTCTATCTCCATCAGCAGAGACACTCTATCTCCATCAGCAGAGACACTCTATCTCCATCAGCAGAGACACTCTCTCTCCATCAGCAGAGACACTCTATCTCCATCAGCAGAGACACACTCTCTCCATCAGCAGAGACACTCTCTCTCCATCAGCAGAGACACTCTCTCTCCATCAGCAGAGACACTCTCTCTCCATCAGCAGAGACACACTCTCTCCATCAGCAGAGACACTCTCTCTCCATCAGCAGAGACACTCTATCTCCATCAGCAGAGACACTCTATCTCCATCAGCAGAGACACTCTATCTCCATCAGCAGAGACACTCTCTCTCCATCAGCAGAGACACTCTATCTCCATCAGCAGAGACACACTCTCTCCATCAGCAGAGACACTCTCTCTCCATCAGCAGAGACACTCTATCTCCATCAGCAGAGACTCTCTCTCCATCAGCAGAGACACTCTCTCTCCATCAGCAGAGACACTCTCTCCATCAGCAGAGACACTCTCTCTCCATCAGCAGAGACACTCTATCTCCATCAGCAGAGACACTCTCTCTCCATCAGCAGAGACACTCTCTCCATCAGCAGAGACACTCTCTCTCCATCAGCAGAGACACTCTCTTCATCAGCAGAGACACTCTCTCTCCATCAGCAGAGACACTCTCTCTCCATCAGCAGAGACACTCTCTCTCCATCAGCAGAGACACTCTCTCTCCATCAGCAGAGACACTCTCTCTCCATCAGCAGAGACACTCTCTCTCCATCAGCAGAGACACTCTCTCTCCATCAGCAGAGACACTCTCTTCATCAGCAGAGACACTCTCTCCATCAGCAGAGACACTCTCTCTCCATCAGCAGAGACACTCTCTCTCCATCAGCAGAGACACTCTCTCTCCATCAGCAGAGACACTCTCTCTCCATCAGCAGAGACACTCTCTCTCCATCAGCAGAGACACTCCATCAGCAGAGACACTCTCTCTCCATCAGCAGAGACACTCTCTCTCCATCAGCAGAGACACTCTCTCTCCATCAGCAGAGACACTCTCTCCATCAGCAGAGACACTCTATCTCCATCAGCAGAGACTCTCTCTCCATCAGCAGAGACACTCTCTCTCCATCAGCAGAGACACTCTATCTCCATCAGCAGAGACTCTCTCTCCATCAGCAGAGACACTCTATCTCCATCAGCAGAGACTCTCTCTCCATCAGCAGAGACACTCTCTCTCCATCAGCAGAGACACTCTATCTCCATCAGCAGAGACTCTCTCTCCATCAGCAGAGACACTCTCTCTCCATCAGCAGAGACACTCTCTCTCCATCAGCAAAGACACTCTCTCTCCATCAGCAGAGACACTCTATCTCCATCAGCAGAGACTCTCTCTCCATCAGCAGAGACACTCTCTCTCCATCAGCAGAGACACTCTCTCCATCAGCAGAGACACTCTCTCTCCATCAGCAGAGACACTCTCTCCATCAGCAGAGACACTCTCTCTCCATCAGCAGAGACACTCTATCTCCATCAGCAGAGACACTCTCTCCATCAGCAGAGACACTCTCTCTCCATCAGCAGAGACACTCTCTCTCCATCAGCAGAGACACTCTCTCCATCAGCAGAGACACTCTATCTCCAACAGCAGAGACACTCTATCTCCATCAGCAGAGACACTCTATCTCCATCAGCAGAGACACACTCTCTCCATCAGCAGAGACACTCTCTCTCCATCAGTAGAGACACTCTATCTCCATCAGCAGAGACACTCTCTCTCCATCAGCAGACACTCTCTCTCCATCAGCAGAGACACTCTCTCAATCAGCAGAGACACTCTCTCTCCATCAGCAGAGACACTCTCTCAATCAGCAGAGACACTCTCTCTCCATCAGCAGAGACACACTCTCTCCATCAGCAGAGACACTCTATCTCCATCAGCAGAGACACTCTATCTCCATCAGCAGAGACACTCTCTCTCCATCAGCAGAGACACTCTCTCTCCAACAGCAGAGACACTCTCTCTCCATCAGCAGAGACACTCTCTCTCCATCAGCAGAGACACTCTCTCTCCATCAGCAGAGACACTCTCTCTCCATCAGCAGAGACACTCTCTCTCCAACAGCAGAGACACTCTCTCTCCAACAGCAGAGACACTCTCTCTCCATCAGCAGAGACACTCTCTCTCCATCAGCAGAGACACTCTCTCTCCATCAGCAGAGACACTCTCTCTCCATCAGCAGAGACACTCTATCTCCATCAGCAGAGACACTCTCTCTCCATCAGCAGAGACACTCTCTCTCCAACAGCAGAGACACTCTCTCTCCATCAGCAGAGACACTCTCTCTCCATCAGCAGAGACACTCTCTCTCCAACAGCAGAGACACTCTCTCTCCATCAGCAGAGACACTCTCTCTCCATCAGCAGAGACACTCTCTCTCCATCAGCAGAGACACTCTCTCTCCATCAGCAGAGACACTCTATCTCCATCAGCATTGACACACTCTCTCCATCAGCAGAGACACTCTATCTCCATCAGCAGAGACACTCTATCTCCATCAGCAGAGACACTCTATCTCCATCAGCAGAGACACTCTCTCTCCATCAGCAGAGACACTCTATCTCCATCAGCAGAGACACTCTATCTCCATCAGCAGAGACACTCTATCTCCATCAGCAGAGACACTCTATCTCCATCAGCAGAGACACTCTATCTCCATCAGCAGAGACACTCTATCTCCATCAGCAGAGACACTCTATCTCCATCAGCAGAGACACTCTATCTCCATCAGCAGAGACACACTATCTCCATCAGCAGAGACACTCTATCTCCATCAGCAGAGACACTCTCTCTCCATCAGCAGAGACACTCTCTCCATCAGCAGAGACACTCTATCT
Organism: Semotilus atromaculatus; assembly: GCA_031834385.1. Lineage (NCBI taxonomy): Eukaryota > Metazoa > Chordata > Actinopteri > Cypriniformes > Leuciscidae > Semotilus > Semotilus atromaculatus. Next base: position 29,544,864 of record JAULUF010000084.1, read on the forward strand.
CCATCAGCAGAGACACTCTATCTCCATCAGCAGAGACACTCTCTCTCCATCAGCAGAGACACTCTCTCTCCATCAGCAGAGACACTCTCTCTCCATCAGCAGAGACACTCTCTCTCCATCAGCAGAGACACTCTCTCCATCAGCAGAGACACTCTCTCCATCAGCAGAGACACTCTCTCTCCATCAGCAGAGACACTCTCTCTCCATCAGCAGAGACACTCTCTCCATCAGCAGAGACACTCTATCTCCATCAGCAGAGACACTCTCTCCATCAGCAGAGACACTCTATCTCCATCAGCAGAGACACTCTATCTCCATCAGCAGAGACACTCTATCTCCATCAGCAGAGACACTCTATCTCCATCAGCAGAGACACTCTATCTCCATCAGCAGAGACACTCTCTCTCCATCAGCAGAGACACTCTCTCTCCATCAGCAGAGACACTCTCTCTCCATCAGCAGAGACACTCTCTCTCCATCAGCAGAGACACACTATCTCCATCAGCAGAGACACTCTATCTCCATCAGCAGAGACACTCTCTCTCCATCAGCAGAGACACTCTCTCTCCATCAGCAGAGACACTCTCTCTCCATCAGCAGAGACACTCTATCTCCATCAGCAGAGACACTCTATCTCCATCAGCAGAGACACTCTATCTCCATCAGCAGAGACACTCTCTCTCCATCAGCAGAGACACACTCTCTCCATCAGCAGAGACACTCTATCTCCATCAGCAGAGACACTCTATCTCCATCAGCAGAGACACTCTCTCTCCATCAGCAGAGACACTCTCTCTCCATCAGCAGAGACACTCTCTCTCCATCAGCAGAGACACTCTATCTCCATCAGCAGAGACACTCTATCTCCATCAGCAGAGACACTCTATCTCCATCAGCAGAGACACTCTCTCTCCATCAGCAGAGACACACTCTCTCCATCAGCAGAGACACTCTCTGTCCATCAGCAGAGACACTCTATCTCCATCAGCAGAGACACTCTCTCTCCATCAGCAGAGACACTCTATCTCCATCAGCAGAGACACTCTCTCTCCATCAGCAGAGACACTCTATCTCCATCAGCAGAGACACTCTCTCTCCATCAGCAGAGACACTCTATCTCCATCAGCAGAGACACTCTATCTCCATCAGCAGAGACACTCTCTCCATCAGCAGAGACACTCTATCTCCATCAGCAGAGACACTCTCTCTCCATCAGCAGAGACACTCTCTCTCCAACAGCAGAGACACTCTCTCTCCATCAGCAGAGACACTCTCTCTCCATCAGCAGAGACACTCTATCTCCATCAGCAGAGACACTCTCTCTCCATCAGCAGAGACACTCTCTCTCCATCAGCAGAGACACTCTCTGTCCATCAGCAGAGACACTCTCTCTCCATCAGCAGAGACACACTATCTCCATCAGCAGAGACACTCTATCTCCATCAGCAGAGACACTCTCTCTCCATCAGCAGAGACACTCTCTCTCCATCAGCAGAGACACTCTCTCTCCATCAGCAGAGACACACTATCTCCATCAGCAGAGACACTCTATCTCCATCAGCAGAGACACTCTATCTCCATCAGCAGAGACACTCTATCTCCATCAGCAGAGACACTCTATCTCCATCAGCAGAGACACACTATCTCCATCAGCAGAGACACTCTATCTCCATCAGCAGAGACACTCTCTCCATCAGCAGAGACACTCTCTCTCCATCAGCAGAGACACTCTCTCCATCAGCAGAGACACTCTCTCTCCATCAGCAGAGACACTCTCTCTCCATCAGCAGAGACACACTATCTCCATCAGCAGAGACACTCTCTCCATCAGCAGAGACACTCTCTCTCCATCAGCAGAGACACTCTCTCTCCATCAGCAGAGACACTCTCTGTCCATCAGCAGAGACACTCTCTCTCCATCAGCAGAGACACTCTCTGTCCATCAGCAGAAGCACGGATCCAATATGGCATATTCATAATCTCAGCTAGCCGTGGATTATTACGCTTATACCACAGTCATTTGCCAGCATTGACAACAGAAATCTCTTATTGATGTTTGCAGCGCAAAATTTGACCGTATTGACCGTATATTGATCATCAGTCAGATCTTGCATTCTGCCCAGTTTATCAGACAGTAGTGTGTAAGATTGCAGTTTTTTTTATTAATTATCGATCGATCAAGAGATGAGAGATATGTGTGTGTGTGTGTGTGTGTGAATTACCTGCGTCTGTTCAGCGTCTCTATACTAACAATGAAGCGGTGAGTTTAATTACTTCAAAAACAGCAACGTTACTCAGAATTATAATGTAGTAATTCAGTAGCGAGGTTTATTAATTAATTTCAGCGTTGATGAGTTTCTGTGCTCCTGAATGTGTCTGTGTGTGTGCAGCGCGATCTGTGTGTGTGTGTGTGTGTGTGAGTGTTTCAATGACAGCAGCACATTAATATTGTGCATTTAATGGTTTAATTAACCAAAAGTATTTGGTTTTAACGCACACACTCTAAAAATGCTGGGTTGTTTTAACCCATGTTTGGTTCAAATATGGACAAACTCAACTGTTGGGTTAAAAAATTTATGTAAAAATGTAAACCAACAGTTGAATTTGTCCATATTTGAACCAAACATGGGTTGAAACAATTTAAAACAATAAAAATGGTTTGAGTGTACCTTCCAGCCAATCATAATCAATCATTCAGACATGGTATAATAGATATAATAACAATAATAAAAATAAAATCTCAGGCACAAATTTTTAAACAGAGCCTTTGGGGACAGAAAAAATATGAATATGAGAACTTTACATTATCTCGTCGCAGTATTATGTTCCCCCGAAATGGAGTAGTTCTTCCACTACTCCATTATTTCTATCGAAAAGTTCAGGGAGCAAATGAAGTTTCTTGAGAGAAAGCAAAAGTTTTTTTTTTTATATATACTGAAATATAATTTTTCCTCCCATCTCATTGTTTGCGGGTCCCATATTTTTACTCATTCATTTGAAATTCTTTTCATAAAATATAAAAGTGATAAAATTACAATAATAATAATAAAGAAGTAAAAAAATATATAAATATTTATTTTAAAAGTATTATTTTAATTAAAATTACACTTATAACTATTAATATTATTACGCTTAGATTTTTCTTAAATGAAAACTGATTCTTGTTTGGAGTAAATACAGTTATTTATAATATATATATATATATACACTCACCGGCCACTTTATTAGGTACCCCATGCTAGTAACGGGTTGGACCCCCTTTTGCCTTCAGAACTGCCTCAATTCTTCGTGGCATAGATTCAACAAGGTGCTGGAAGCATTCCTCAGGGAGTTTGGTCCATATTGACATGATGGCATCACACAGTTGCCGCAGATTTGTCGGCTGCACATCCATGATGCGAATCTCCCGTTCCACCACATCCCAAAGATGCTCTATTGGATTGAGATCTGGTGACTGTGGAGGCCATTTGAGTACAGCGAACTCATTGTCATGTTCAAGAAACCAGTCTGAGATGATTCCAGCTTTATGACATGGCGCATTATCCTGCTGAAAGTAGCCATCAGAAGTTGGGTACATTGTGGTCATAAAGGGATGGACATGGTCAGCAACAATACTCAGGTAGGCTGTGGCGTTGCAACGATGCTCAATTGGTACCAAGGGGCCCAAAGAGTGCCAAGAAAATATTCCCCACACCATGACACCACCACCACCAGCCTGAACCGTTGATACATGGCAGGATGGATCCATGCTTTCATGTTGTAGACGCCAAATTCTGACCCTACCATCCGAATGTCGCAGCAGAAATCGAGACTCATCAGACCAGGCAACGTTTTTCCAATCTTCTATTGTCCAATTTCGATGAGCTTGTGCAAATTGTAGCCTCAGTTTCCTGTTCTTAGCTGAAAGGAGTGGCACCCGGTGTGGTCTTCTGCTGCTGTAGCCCATCTGCCTCAAAGTTCGACGTACTGTGCGTTCAGAGATGCTCTTCTGCCCACCTTGGTTGTAACGGGTGGTTATTTGAGTCACTGTTGCCCTTCTATCAGCTCGAACCAGTCTGGCCATTCTCCTCTGACCTCTGGCATCAACAAGGCATTTCCGCCCACAGAACAGCCGCTCACTGGATGTTTTTTCTTTTTCAGACCATTCTCTGTAAACCCTAGAGATGGTTGTGCGTGAAAATCCCAGTAGATTAGCAGTTTCTGAAATACTCAGACCAGCCCTTCTGGCACCAACAATCATGCCACGTTCAAAGTCACTCAAATCACCTTTCTTCCCCATACTGATGCTCGGTTTGAACTGCAGGAGATTGTCTTGACCATGTCTACATGCCTAAATGCACTGAGTTGCCGCCATGTGATTGGCTGCTTAGAAATTAAGTGTTAACGAGCAGTTGGACAGGTGTACCTAATAAAGTGGCCGGTGAGTGTATATATATATATATATATATATATATATGCAGGGACGAAATAAAAGAAAAACAGGCATATAAAAGTTTCAACATGTTTTATTCACACCATCTCTATCCACTATGTTAGAAAGAATCTTCACTCCGTTAGGATCCTATGCAGTTCATCTGTACACACTAGAAAAAGTCGATACGTAATGCTTTAGAAACGAAGCGAGGCGTCAGTGACGCCACACACATCTCAGTTCTTTTTGTTTTTTTCTTCTTTTGTTATTTTTTGGAAAAGAAACAGTACAAGGCATTTCTATACAGCCGAGGAGGCATTAAAGGACACAGAAGGACATCAGTAAAGCACTTGTAATTCATACAGAACAAAAAAAGAGAAAATAACAAAACCAAGTAATGGTTTAAAGAAGGAATATACTGTGTGGACAATAATACAGTAACACAATGCCATTGACAGGGGTACCACTGACAGAAACGTCATTCAGCATTTCAAAAGAAACCAAACTGCAAATAAATCACTTATATACACTGAGGTATGAACACATTGGTCTTCGGAGAAGGAGAGGTATTTTTTCTCATGACTTTTTGACCTTTTTAAAATTATTATTGATTTTTTTTGTTGTCATTTTTAATGTTTTTTCTTCTTTTTTTAAAAAGCAAGTGATGCAAACATTAGAAATAAGTCCCATGCAGTGCATCATTCTAAGTGGAATAAAAAATTAAAAAATATAGTCAAACATAGGCACCAAATAAAACACCATAAAGCTTTCCACTACCGTCCTCACACACAGCGTCCAGGTGAAATGCACCATGGGTAAAACTCTTCTGCCCTTAAACGACCCACAATTCTCCAGGATTTTTGGTGCTGCCGGGCCACCGTCCCTCATGGGTCTTTTTCACAGTGTCCGTATAATAGCATAGCTGTATAATTCTACAAGCATGACGATCGCTAGCGAAGAGCTTGAGGTCTGTGTGAACAAATACATTTGCATAAATGAGTAAAAGACCCGTGTGTTTTCATCACACCTCCTTAAAAATGGCTGACATTTAGTGAAATTATGCAAATAGCCGCGCTATTAACATTCACATCTGTCACGTCTAGGGGAGCCGGCCTAGACTGGATCAAGGTTATGTTGATTAGTAATGAACTGACACGTGTTGTGCATAATAGAGTGAAACTGCATCTGCATGTACGGAATCACAGGCTTGTTCATGAAAACAAGGGTCGTTTAAGGGCACATGACCATCTTTCAAGCGTCTGGCTACTGGAAATACAGCCGCTGTCAATCAAACCTGTTCACCGAGAGCCGCTGTCAATCAAACCTGTTCACCGAGAGCCGCTGTCAATCAAACCTGTTCATCGAGAGCTCAGACTCGACCAGTGTTGCCAGACGTACGATAGTTATCGTATTTGTATGATATTTTGACCTCTGTATGATCAATAATGAAAATCCTATAATGTACGATAACTTCAGAGTTGTGTGACACTTGAAGATGGTGGTAGTAATCTAGCTGTGGATTCTCCGTCTACCGCGAGGAGAACGCGAACGTGGCGTTACGCACGTCGTCCATCTCGGCTCACGGTACGTATTCTCGGCCAATCACTGCGGAGAACGACTCTCTTGAAGTTAATGTTCTTATTGTATTATTGTAAAGTTATATATCATTAACATGACATCTCTGCATGTTCTGTAAGAAGAAGAAAAAAGTAAAAAAAGAAAGAAAAGTTACACTTAGGTACGTTTTTTCCGAGGTCGATATTTTAGCAATAAAGTCATTTTCATGTTGTGTCAAAAACTGGTTGGTCAGATAATATCTGTGTTCTGTACTGTGACTCGTGTACGATCATTTTTTTCCAACTACGATAAATTTGAGCTTTTGGTACGAGACTTGGACATTCCCGATCTGGCAACACTGTGACGCTCCCGGGTCCGACATGGGAACTCGGAGCGGATCCCTGCATCACTACAGAAGCCCGGGATGAGATGTGTGTGAATCTGTGTGTGATGCTGGTGATTAAAGATGCGAAGCGCTCGCCTGTACAGCGGCGAGAGGAAACACACGAGGAAGCGATCACAGGCTGTTCCAAACCACTGAACACTGAGATATTCAGGAACCAATCCCTCACTAACCTCGGGATCACATGATTCCTTCACACTATGCATATCGCTACTAGCGGGGTCGTGTTAGCGGCCGCTAAGTTAATAACTAATGATCTTTGCAAAGGAGTGAATCAATCAAAACTAACTTTATCTGGACAATAACTTTATTCTAGAGCTGCTGTAAAGCCTAAACAATCTCTGTTACTGTAATCTCCTGTTATCACTGTAAAGCTGCTGTGAAACACTCTACACTCACCTAAAGGATTATTAGGAAGCCCATACTAATACTGTGTTTTACCCCCTTTCGCCTTCAGAACTGCCTTAATTCTACGTGGCATTAATTCAACAAGGTGCTGAAAGCATTCTTTAGAAATGTTGGCCCATATTAATAGGATAGCATCTTGCAGTTGATGGAGATTTGTGGGATGCACATCCAGGGCACGAAGCTCCCGTTCCACCACATCCCAAAGATGCTCTATTGGGTTGAGATCTGGTGACTGTGGGGGCCATTTTAGTACAGTGAACTCATTGTCATGTTCAAGAACAGCCAAGTAGTGGCTGGAAGTAGCCATCAGAGGATGGGTACATGGTGGCCATTAAGGGATGGACATGGTCAGAAACAATGCTCAGGTAGGCCGTGGCATTTAAACGATGCCCAATTGGCACTAAGGCGCCTAAAGTGTGCCAAGAAAACATCCCCCACACCATTACACCACCACCACCAGCCTGCACAGTTTTAACAAGGCATGATGGATCCATGTTCTCATTCTGTTTACGCCAAATTCTGACTCTGAATGTCTCAACAGAAATCGAGACTCATCAGACCAGGCAACATTTTTCCAGTCTTCAACTGTCCAATTTTGGTGAGCTCTTGCTAATTGTAGCCTCTTTTTCCTATTTGTAGTGGAGATGAGTGGTACCCAGTGGGGTCTTCTGCTGTTGTAGCCCATCCGCCTCAAGGTTGTGCGTGTTGTGGCTTTACAAATGCTTTGCTGCATACCTCGGTTGTAACGAGTGGTTATTTCAGTCAAAGTTGCTCTTCTATCAGCTTGAATCAGTCGGCCCATTCTCCTCTGACCTCTAGCATCAACAAGGCATTTTCGCCCAGAGGACTGCCGCATACTGGATGTTTTTCCCTTTTCACACCATTCTTTGTAAATCCTAGAAATGGTTGTGCGTGAAAATCCCAGTAACTGAGCAGATTGTGAAATACTCAGACCGGCCCGTCTGGCACCAACAACCATGCCAAGCTCAAAATTGCTTAAATCACCTTTCTTTCCCATTCTGACATTCAGTTTGGAGTTCAGGAGATTGTCTTGACCAGGACCACACCCCTAAATGCATTGAAGCAACTGCCATGTGATTGGTTGATTAGATAATTGCATTAATGAGAAATTGAACAGGTGTTCCTAATAATCCTTTAGGTGAGTGTATATCATACTCTGACTTTATATATATATATATATATATCGCTGATTAAATGAAGATGACTTGAGTTCTCCAATCAAGTCTGGGTTTGTTGATTTCCAGTGCTAACACAAATTGCAGTTACACTTTATGTATACTTTACATGTAACATATGTATTGTGCACGAGTCGTACAATGCTTTTACAATACAGGTCTTGAAAGCTACACTAGATAATCCGAGCTGCATGTGAACGATGTATTTTCAGCAATATTCCCTGAACTCATCTCTCATGCTCATACAGGTTTGGAACGACATGAGACCATTTTCCAGATTAAAGGCCATTGCACACTGAGTCCGAAATTCGCATCCGAAATTTTCGCACGTTAAAAAAACCCCGACCTTACGTTATGTCAATCATGCTTGCACACCGCCTAGGAAACTTTCGTCCGTCATAAAAAAAATCGTATCAGGTTCGATTTTCTGCGTTTTTCGCATCCGTAGCAAGCAGTTTGAATGGTGTTTGAATGGTGTTTTGAGATTTCAGAGCCACCGAATCACGAATACGAAAAACGCATACGAAAATGTGCAATTTGACTCAGTGTGCAATAGCCTTAACTACACTTACATTCCCCAAACATCCCGATCTTCCCTTGAGCTCTCCTCCTCTGACTTCACTGTCTCAGTCGCTTTTTTGGGTTATATTATACTTTTCCTTCCAGGTTTTCCGTTAACAAACTGTACACGGTGTAGAGCCACCAGCCTGACACATATTATACATACATATATACATTTACACATTATCTATAGACACTATCTCCATAAGCACACATCCTGCATTTCAGCATGTAGCAGGAGTCATTCATTCATTCATTAATTCATTCATTCATCGAATTCAACACACATTAATACTCTACTGTCCATCCACACGACTGGCACGGTTTCCTTACTCTAATGCCAACTCAAACCAGCTCATAAACTCAGCATAACTGGGATTATTTTAAAATACACTGACTGTAAATCAAAGCGAGGACCGTGTCGTATTTCTCTCTCTTCAGCATTTCCAGCAGAGCAAAGAGACAGCCATAGCCATGACTCTATACCGGCTCTACTCTATACCGGCTCCAGCGTGTCCTGTACGCTCCAGAGAGAGTAATAACCAGCGTGTCCAGAGACTCGAGGTGACCCGCAGCGACTGGCCGGCAGAAGAGCCGAAGCCTGAGCAACAACACGCTAAACTCCGGTAATGCTGAACAGACCCACATACTTCCTTTAAAATAAACATATTCCAGATCCAATGCAAGTTACACTCAATCGACAGCCTTTGAGTCATTACCACAAAAATCAATTTCTCCTCTTTTCTTTTAAAAACACGTGACGTCTCACGTGAGAGACTGGAAATGAATGAAGACAATCCATCGTTAGAAGGCAAGAAGCGTTTACATGCACATTCAGTTTAATAAGCGTAACCCTGAGCCTTTATTGGCATAAGGTCATAAACACTTGAGCATAATAATTTTGCCCATTATTAAATAACCTGTTTTTAAAGTCTTGGAAAAACTGTTTTTCTTGCATCGCTGGGTTATTGGCTTACATGCAAACCCATAAATAAACTGATATTTGGTAGTTATCAGCGTATCGTGTGCATGTAAACATGCTCAATGTGTGTTACATGATGTTAGACTGGGAATATTCATAAAATATAACTACTTCTCTGTAAAGTTATATTCAATGCAATGACCATGTAACAGTTAAAACCCTAAAATTACTAACTTAAATAATACAGAGTGCCTCATTCTAACCTCCATTTTTGCTTTAGTTAAAGAAAACAAGAGAAAACATCTCTCTTTTTTATGCAAATCAATGTTCTCCCATCGATTGAGCTTAACCTGCATTACATCTGTAATATTCCTTCAATGAAGGGCCTGGAATCTGACTATAAACATCACTGAAAGGTCACCGGCGATGTTTGTCCATTAGAAAAAGTGTCCAAAGTACAGATGCACATAATAAAAAGAAACTCAGAAGGTACATGCTTCAATAAGCAGCAGAAACTGATACGCTGAGGACATAAAGTGGACAGAAACGGGCGTCTTGAGCGCCGCTCCGGGGACGAGCAGATCCTCTACACTATGGCTGTGGTTCACACAACTGCTACATCTGTGTACTCGTTACACACAGTACTGATCCTACCACGCCATTACATCCGCCCGAACGCAGAACACAAACTCCACATACCCTATTGGTCCCTTAAGGCTTTGCTCAAAACAGTTTTAAAGCTGTCCTTGATGTTTTTTCTCATTTCAAAAATGTTGCCAAAAACTGTTGGAAAACTTATGGCTTAGTAAATATGCGTTTGCTATATTAATGTCCCTCACCATCTTCGCTCTCCGTGAGAGAAATAATCATGTTTTCATCGGGCAACTTTCAGCTTTGCAATTTCGTCGCAGTATTTTTGCTCTCAGTTTAGCTAGCATCGCTGGCTTGCTGTATATTGTGTTCAGTCTGTTTAAGCCGTGGTCGGTGTCCTCGAGCGAGGCGTGCGTCCAGCGCTTCAGAAACACACGCTGCTCCATACAACAAGCCGTAACATGAGGAGGTCTGGGTTGCGGCTACATCCCTCAGCGCTGCATCAATGAAGACAATAAAGAGGCAGAAATGAAGCATGGCACCGGCATGTTGGAGAGTGGCGGCCCACTGTTCTCGTTGTGCATAAGAGGCGTTCACGAAGAGAGCTCGACTCGATGAGGAGAGTTGGTTGGTTTCGAAGCAGTGGCACTTTCTGGTACACCTGGCTTGGAAGGCATGGTTGTCATCGAAGTTGTTGTAGCAGAGCAGTAAAAAATATAAAGTAGATACGTTTATCTATATTGCATATGTCGCAGCATGTTCGCCAAGACTGAATGAGGTCGTGCCCAGTTTTGTTTTTGCAAAAACAGAACCAAAAAAACAGTTGACCTGAAGAACTGTAGTGATGAGCGGAAAATAAATCATTTCTCTTCAAGAGAGAGAAAACCCAGCAAAACTTCAAATCAACCCGGCCACTGAACAAAAACGTTATAAATAAGTAAAGAATCCTTCTTAGGTAGCACTTTCGTTGAACCCAGCGAGGTGAGAATGACATCAGCGGCCCCGGTGGACGTGTGTGTGTGTGTGTTTTATCATGAAGTCCGTGTTTTATACCCACGCCGAAGTCCAGGCGGGATTTAAGACCGAGGCAAAGATGCAGAAACGAACGAGCCTTCCGGTGCGCTGAGACGGGGCTGTGCGGGAGGCGGTGCGGTCGGCGGGGTCTACATCTTGATGCCCTCCTGCTGGCTGAGCTGGGACAGGGTCTTCTTGATGCGCAGCGCCGTGAGCCGAGCGGCTCCGTTGGCGTACCAGCACTCCCGCATGATCTTGGCCATCACACGCAGAGCCTGCACACAGGGAACACACGAGGAACGACACACGTCAGATGGGTCGTACTCTTTATGAGCGGAGCATTATCGGGGGCTCGTACGGGACGTCTCTTCAGTTGATTTTTTATTAAAACTAATAAAGACTGAAGGTCACATTAAAACTGCCTTGGAAAGATCATGCATTTGCTGTTGCATTTCAAATGCAATTTTAATGTTTTACCCTCGTCCCAAATCCAGACTATTAAAAAAAACATCACACAACCATGAATTAAAACTATAATCATAATAATGACATTGTGATGTACAGTAGGGATGTACGATTTATCGGCCACAATATCAGAACCAGCCGATATACATTCATTATTAATGTTATCGTTATCGGCAAAGACAATTTGTCTGATATATTAAAGCGGATAAATAATGTATATTTCCTTGAGCTGAGACGCTTCAGATGCGCAGTGTTTAACATGATGGTTGTGAATGGGTTGAAATATGATTGAATCAGTTCATACAGTTCAGCATGTGCAGCGCACGTCATATCGGCTACATAACATGATCATGAGAACTAGGGGTGTGCCGGTTATTATATAACTGTGAGACCGACGGTTATAGTTGAACACCGTCATTAGAACTCTATAACCGCCAAAACCGTGTTATTAAAATATTAAGCAGATAAGGTTATTAAAAGTGTTGGGGAGTAACGGAATACATGTACCGGCGTTACGTAGGCTATTCAGAATACAAATTATGAGTAGGCTAACTGTTCTCCACAGAATATAAAATATTTATTTTATTTTTCATGTTCACATTTATGAGGAAAAAACAATGTTACGGACGTGAGCGCTCTGAAAGCGGCACTAAAAGATGCTTGAAAACTTTAACAGAGACATCAACTAGAAAGCACAAAACCTTTCTTTAAAGTGAATTTCGTTTTGTATTAATTGTATCTTAATTTTAATCAATGTTTCATCAACCAATTGCCTGGATTTTAATAAATAATAAGTAAATATAGCAGACGATAGATAACAACGAAACGGAGGCGCCGGCGCGTGAACTGGAGCTCGTCTCATCAATGAACCGAAACTCAGTGTATAAGGAAGCCTCTCTCACAGAAACGTCTACTTTTAAACGGAACAATTCAAAACGAACGAACACAGACACAGACTGCTCTCTGCTTATGCAATCCGTATGAAATGTGCATTTCTCTCTGGCGCGTTCACTACTGAAGATCGCGATCAGCATCGTTGACAGCCAACACTGACAAAGCACTTGTTTATTAATAAACAATTAAAATATCTCCTTTCTATATTTTACATATTCATAATCAATCATTACTTTTGCCGGTATTGTGACAGATTTTAGGTGCTTTATTAGCAGTGCCACCCTTACATATTAGGCCTACATGAACGCGTCACCACCGCATCACCGCCCACCAGAATAGGCCTGTTTTTTTTTTTTTTTTTTTTGTTAAGGATTTGTTTAGCCTACTGTGTGTGATTCATTCATTTACTGCTAGTCGTCTTGCTGTTAATTTTCAATAAACACACAGCAAGTAGAGCAATCAGTGTCTGGTCGTTTATTCAAACTAAGTTGTCCAATAACAGACGAAGCGTTGCGACGCAATAACCCCCCCCAGACGACGGTTATGTTACGAACCGTCACATTTGGTTCACGTCATAACCGTCATCACCAATTCTGAAAACGGCACACCCCTAATGAGAACATTATTATTGTGTGCTTGGGTCATGGCTTTTAATGGTGAGACTTGTTTTTGTAATCAGGCTCTCAAAAATTATATAAAAACTTGGATTTAGATTCATCGGCCAATATATCGGTTACTGACTTCCAAATAAAGAGTTATCGGTATCGGCCAAAATTTTCATATCTGTCCATCCCTAATTAAAACTGTCTAGGAAAGTTTTTTATCATGCATTCATCATTTACTTTAGTTGCTTTTCAAATGTGTTCTGTATAGATTTTATTGTTTTACACTCCCAAATCCAGACTACAAATAAACCATCACAAAACAATGAATTAACACTATTATAATCTAATCACAGATTTAAATAAACACCATTTCGATATTTATTGTGTGTAAATGATGTGCAGCTGTGGCCAGAAGTGATGCAGAGGAAAACTGTGTGTGTGTGTGTGTGTGTGTGTGTGTGTGTGCGTGCGTGGGTGCTTGTGTGCATGCGTGCTTGTGTGCGTGCGTGCTTGTGTGCGTGTGTGCGTGTGTGCATGTGCAAGCATGCGTGTGTGTGCGTGTGTGTGTGTGTGTGTGTGCGCGTGTAAGCGTGTGTGTGCACGCATCCCTGCGTGTTAGTGTGTGTGTTTGTGTGTGTGCGTGCACGCATCCCTGCGTGCGTGTGTGTGTGCGTGCACGCATGCCTGCGTGTGTGTGTGTGTGTGTACGCGTGTGTGTGTGTGTGTGTGTGTGTGTGGGCGTGCGTGCGCGCGTGTGTGTGTGTGTGTGTCACCTCGCAGCTCTGCCACCGGTTGGGAATGTTGGGTCTCAGCTTCTGTTCACACACGACTCTCCGCATCTCCTCCACCGACGGGTCCGACTGCACCAGGTCGTGGTACGGCAGCTGGTAGTCCTCGTGAATGCCTGCGCAAAAGTGTGTGTGAGGACAAACCAGTCTACAAACCACAGATCTCACACAGTACTCGACCTGTCGCACTGAAAAGGGGAATGAAGGAAGATATAATGCCGGTGTTTACGCAGCAGCACAACTAAACGGCTACTAGCTCATTATCACGTCCCCTCTCCTGAAACCCGTCCTCTGGCTGGCCCACTATAAGCAATGCCTGAACTGTGTATTTCTTGTGTTGTTCTGGCTCTTCGTGACATGCTGTGTGAGTGTGTTTGGGCAAGGCGTCTGCTGAAGAGTGTGTGTGTGTTCTCCATCTGAATATAATACCTCCGATGGAACAGCGGCTGGCGATCTCCCAGAACACCAGACCCATGGCGTAGATGTCGGCCCGCTTGAACGACTCGAAGTGCTTCATGTTTATGGAGTCGTCCAGCACTTCCGGGGCCATGTACCTGAGACACACGGATAAAGGAAAGCAGAGTCATAACCCAGACATTTATGCCCCTATGAAACAAAAACAAGGTCTTTTTTTTTACCAAGGGATGGAAAAAATGCCCTAAAAAGGAGAGAAATCAGACGTTTCAAGGTAGTATGAAAATAAATCAATATATAATTAAAGTGAACTGAAACACAGCGGGCCTTCACAGCGCCGTTTGTGCTTATACATGAAATATTGTTTTTATACTTGATCCTAAAACACATTTAAATAATGCCAGTATATTCAAAATACCCTGCAAAAAACAAAACAAAAAAACATAAATGGATCAAACCAGGAAAATAATATCATATGTCAATATTATGTATTTTTACTACTATACAAGTGTATAATACCAGTAATACCAGTAACCAGTATTAACAGTAATAATAACCAGTAATTGTCACATCAGTTTGGACTCGTGTGTGTTCATCGCGTGCCCTCGTCACTCGTTCACGGACACATATCACAGCCAGAGCTTTTTAAAACACGCATTACTATCAACAGCGTAACACTTGTGCAGACCATTTCTGAAAAGCTGCATTGAACACAGTGTTAGCTAGCGGCCAGCTAGCGGTTAGCTGTGAGATGTAACGCCGCGTCTCGGAGGACGAGTCTTTAAACAGGGACGAAAATTGACATGAAAATTACAGCGGGTGAATCATGAAATGTCTACACAAATAAAATAATTCTACACACCAGGGCTGTCAAATTGGCTGAAAAGATTTATTCGAATTTCTTTCTTAAATATTAGCAAAATTCAAATTATATTCTAATTCTAAATGCAGTTCTTCATGTTAGAGGATAAGAGTGCTGTAGTGTCTCCGATGTCCACAAGAGGACGCAAGCGAGCGGAATAAGCAAATATAAACTAATAAAGCATCACATCTTTTATTGAAATGAAATGACATTCACTTTTTAAAGTGCATTAACTTTTGAAACAATTGTTCTTTGGTCTGTTCTTTCCTTAATGTGTGTGCAAGGAAAATTAGGTTAGAATAATGCATAAAACAGTGTTTGTACCTCAGTGACCTGAGAAAACACACACACACACACGTGTCTCACGCGCCTCTCTCACACACAAACACACACTCTCACAAGCACTCACACACACACACATTCACAAGCACTCACACACACGAGCACACACACACACACACACACACACACACACACGAGCACACACACACACACACACACACACACACACACACACACACACACACACTCACACTCACACACACACACAGTTTTCCCATTTGAATTTGCCATTTCGTTTTTTAATTCAACGAATATTCGAAATTCGAGTAGTACACCTACTCTCTGTAAATGATCTAGTACTCTCTGTAAAATGATCTAGTACTCTCTGTAAATGATCTAGTACTCTCTGTAAAATGATCTAGTACTCTCTGTAAAATGATCTAGTACTCTCTGCAAATGATCTAGTACTCTCTGTAAAATGATCTAGTACTCTCTGTAAAATTATCTAGTACTCTCTCTGTAAATGATCTTGTACTCTCTGTAAATGATCTAGTACTCTCTGTAAAATGATCTAGTACTCTCTGTAAATGATCTAGTACTCTCTGTAAATGATCTAGTACTCTCTGTAAAATGATCTAGTACTCTCTGTAAATGGTCTAGTACTCTCTGTAAATGGTCTAGTACTCTCTGTAAATGATCTAGTACTCTCTGTAAATGGTCTAGAACTCTCTGTAAAATGATCTAGTACTCTCTGTAAATGATCTAGTACTCTCTGTAAAATGATCTAGTACTCTGTAAATGATCTAGTACTCTCTGTAAAATGATCTAGTACTCTCTGTAAATGATCTTGTACTCTCTGTAAAATGATCTAGTACTCTCTGTAAATGATCTAGTACTCTCTGTAAATGATCTAGTACTCTCTGTAAAATGATCTAGTACTCTCTGTAAATTATCTTGTACTCTCTGTAAAATGATCTAGTACTCTCTGTAAATGATCTTGTACTCTCTGTAAAATGATCTAGTACTCTCTGTAAATGATCTAGTACTCTCTGTAAATGATCTAGTACTCTCTGTAAAATGATCTAGTACTCTCTGTAAAATGATCTAGTACTCTCTGTAAATGATCTAGTACTCTCTGTAAAATGATCTAGTACTCTCTGCAAATGATCTAGTACTCTCATCTAGTACTCTCTGTAAATGATCTAGTACTCTCTGTAAATGATCTAGTACTCTCTGTAAAATGATCTAGTACTCTCTGTAAAATGATCTAGTACTCTCTGCAAATGATCTAGTACTCTCATCTAGTACTCTCTGTAAATGATCTAGTACTCTCTGTAAATGATCTAGTACTCTCTGTAAAATGATCTAGTACTCTCTGTAAATGATCTAGTACTCTCTGTAAAATGATCTAGTACTCTGTAAATGATCTAGTACTCTCTGTAAAATGATCTAGTACTCTCTGTAAATGATCTAGTACTCTGTAAATGATCTAGTACTCTCTGTAAATGATCTAGTACTCTCTGCTAAATGATCTAGTACTCTCTGTAAATGATCTAGTACTCTCTGTAAATGATCTAGTACTCTGTAAAATGATCTAGTACTCTGTAAAATGATCTAGTACTCTCTGTAAAATGATTTAGTACTCGCTGTAAATGATCTAGTACTCTCTGTAAATGATCTAGTACTCTATGTAAATGATCTAGTACTCTCTGTAAATGATCTAGTACTCTCTGTAAATGATCTAGTACTCTCTGTAAAATGATCTAGTATTCTCTGTAAATGATTTAGTACTCTCTGTAAATGATCTAGTACTCTCTGTAAAATGATCTAGAACTCTCTGTAAATGATCTAGTACTCTCTGTAAATGATCTAGTACTCTCATCTAGTACTCTCTGTAAATGATCTAGTACTCTCTGTAAATGATCTAGTACTCTCTGTAAAATGATCTAGTACTCTCTGTAAATGGTCTAGTACTCTCTGTAAATGGTCTAGTACTCTCTGTAAATGATCTAGTACTCTCTGTAAATGGTCTAGAACTCTCTGTAAAATGATCTAGTACTCTCTGTAAATGATCTAGTACTCTCTGTAAAATGATCTAGTACTCTGTAAATGATCTAGTACTCTCTGTAAAATGATCTAGTACTCTCTGTAAATGATCTTGTACTCTCTGTAAAATGATCTAGTACTCTCTGTAAATTATCTAGTACTCTGTAAATGATCTAGTACTCTCTGTAAAATGATCTAGTACTCTCTGTAAATTATCTTGTACTCTCTGTAAAATGATCTAGTACTCTCTGTAAATGATCTAGTACTCTCTGTAAATGATCTTGTACTCTCTGTAAAATGATCTAGTACTCTCTGTAAATGATCTAGTACTCTCTGTAAATGATCTAGTACTCTCTGTAAAATGATCTAGTACTCTCTGTAAATGATCTAGTACTCTCTGTAAAATGATCTAGTACTCTCTGTAAATGATCTAGTACTCTCTGTAAATGATCTAGTACTCTCTGTAAAATGATCTAGTACTCTCTGTAAATGATCTAGTACTCTCTGTAAATGATCTAGTACTCTCTGTAAATGATCGAGTACTCTCATCTAGTACTCTCTGTAAATGATCTAGTACTCTCTGTAAATGATCTAGTACTCTCTGTAAATGATTTAGTACTCTCTGTAAATGATCTAGTACTCTCTGTAAAATGATCTAGTACTCTCTGTAAATGATCTAGTACTCTCTGTAAATGATCTAGTACTCTCTGTAAAATGATCTAGTACTCTCTGTAAATGATCTTGTACTCTCTGTAAAATGATCTAGTACTCTCTGTAAATGATCTAGTACTCTCTGTAAATGATCTTGTACTCTCTGTAAAATGATCTAGTACTCTCTGTAAATGATCTAGTACTCTCTGTAAAATGATCTAGTACTCTCTGTAAATGATCTTGTACTCTCTGTAAAATGATCTAGTACTCTCTGTAAATGATCTAGTACTCTCTGTAAAATGATCTAGTACTCTCTGTAAATGATCTAGTACTCTCTGTAAATGATCTAGTACTCTCTGTAAATGATCTAGTACTCTCTGCTAAATGATCTAGTACTCTCTGTAAACGATCTAGTACTCTCTGTAAATGATCTAGTACTCTCTGTAAAATGATTTAGTACTCGCTGTAAATGATCTAGTACTCTCTGTAAATGATCTAGTACTCTCTGTAAAATGATCTAGTACTCTCTGTAAAGGATTTAGTACTCTCTGTAAATGATCTAGTACTCTCATCTAGTATGATCTAGTACTCTCATCTAGTACTCTCTGTAAATGATCTAGTACTCTCTGTAAATGATCTAGTACTCTCTGTAAATGATCTAGTACTCTCATCTAGTACTCTCTGTAAATGATCTAGTACTCTGTAAATGATCTAGTACTCTCTGTAACTGATCTAGTACTCTGTAAATGATCTAGTACTCTCTGTAAATGATCTAGTACTCTCATCTAGTACTCTCTGTAAATGATCTAGTACTCTCTGTAAATGATCTAGTACTCTGTAAATGATCTAGTACTCTCTGTAAATGATCTAGTACTCTCTGTAAATGATCTAGTACTCTCTGTAAAATGATCTAGTACTCTCTGTAAAATCATCTAGTACTCTCTGTAAATGATCTAGTACTCTCATCTAGTACTCTCTGTAAATGATCTAGTACTCTCTGTAAATGATCTAGTACTCTCTGTAAATGATCTAGTACTCTCTGTAAATGATCTAGTACTCTCTGTAAAATGATCTAGTACTCTCTGTAAAATCATCTAGTACTCTCTGTAAATGATCTAGTACTCTCTGTAAAATGATCTAGTACTCTCTGTAAAATGATCTAGTACTCTCTGTAAAATGATATAGTACTCTCTCTGTAAAATGATCTAGTACTCTCTGTAAATGATCTAGTACTCTCTGTAAAATGATCTAGTACTCTCTGTAAAATGATCTAGTACTCTCTGTAAAATGATCTAGTACTCTCTGTAAATTATCTAGTACTCTCTGTAAATGATAAGAAAGGGCAGAGCACTCAGAGATTTGAGTTGAGTAATAAATGACCTAAAAGTCTTTAACAAAACATTAAAGAAAGATGATTTAACAAACGCACACAAACCTAAAGCCTATAAACCGGCGCCACCCTGAGCCGAACACTGACGCTCACGCCAAGATTTAAGATTGGTACGATTTTAAACTAATAAACTAATTAGTTTATACAGTAATTATAATTCCAATGTAAATCAGCTGTTTTCTATGTGAATATATAGAAAAGTGCAATTTATGCTGTTCTTTTGAACTTTCTATTCATCAAAGAATCCTGAAATAAAAATGTAAATAACTGTGTTCAACACTGATAATAATCATAAATGTTTCTTGATCATCAAATCATCATATTATCCTGATTTCTGAAGGATCATGTGACACTGAAGACTGTAGTAATGATGCTGAACATTCAGCTTTGATCACAGGAATAAATTACACTTTAATATATATTTACAGAAAACAGCTGATTTACATTATAATAATAATTACTGTATTTTTGATCAAATAAATGCAGCTTTGCTGAGCAGACACGACTTCTTTAACAAACATTAAAAATCGTACCGATCCAAAACTTTCGACTGGTGTACTTTATCTACCCACAATGCATCAGTGATAAGCAGGGCGCGGGCCGTGAGAGGAGGAGGGTTACCGCTTGGTTCCGACTCTATGATTGGGCGCGATGTCGATGGTGTCGGTGGCGGAGTCGTGGCGCACGGCCAATCCCAGGTCTGCGATGCAGCACGTGCCGTTCTTCTTCACCAGGATGTTCTTGGACTTCAGATCCCTGTGGGCGATCGCAGGCTTTCCTGGAACACAACAACAGCCCGTTACCAGCTGACACCATCACTGACACCATCACCCACAGATCAAGACACTTTTAATGAATTCTGAGAGATTTTTGTCAAAGCTTGAAAAGATGGAAAAGTGAGAGGAGCGAGTCTTCGGGAGAGCCAAGATAGGAGGGTGAGCACATGAGCACAGGAGAGGGTGAGCACAGGTGAACAGGAGAGGGTGAGCACAGGAGAGGGTGAGCACAGGTGAACAGGAGAGGGTGAGCACAGGAGAGGGTGAGCACAGGTGAACAGGAGAGGGTGAGCACAGGAGAGGGTGAGCACAGGAGAGGGTGAGCACAGGTGAACAGGAGAGGGTGAGCACAGGAGAGGGTGAGCACAGGAGAGGGTGAGCACAGGTGAACAGGAGAGGGTGAGCACAGGAGAGGGTGAGCACAGGAGAGGGTGAGCACAGGAGCACAGGAGAGGGTGAGCACAGGTGAACAGGAGAGGGTGAGCACAGGAGAGGGTGAGCACAGGAGCACAGGAGAGGGTGAGCACAGGAGAGGGTGAGCACAGGAGAGGGTGAGCACAGGAGAGGGTGAGCACAGGAGAGGGTGAGCACAGGAGAACAGGAGGTGAGCACAGGAGAGGGTGAGCACAGGAGAGGCTGAGCACAGGAGAGGCTGAGCACAGGAGAGGCTGAGCACAGGAGAACAGGAGAGGGTGAGCACAGGAGAACAGGAGAGGGTGAGCACAGGAGAGGGTGAGCACAGGAGAGGGTAAGCACAGGAGAACAGGAGAGGGTGAGCACAGGAGAACAGGAGAGGGTGAGCACAGGAGAGGCTGAGCACAGGAGAGGGTGAGCACAGGAGAGGGTGAGCACAGGAGAGGGTGAGCACAGGAGAACAGGAGAGGGTGAGCACAGGAGAACAGGAGAGGGTGAGCACAGGAGAGGCTGAGCACAGGAGAACAGGAGAGGGTGAGCACAGGAGAGGGTGAGCACAGGAGAGGCTGAGCACAGGAGAGGCTGAGCACAGGAGAACAGGAGAGGGTGAGCACAGGAGAGGGTGAGCACAGGAGAGGCTGAGCACAGGAGAACAGGAGAGGGTGAGCACAGGAGAGGGTGAGCACAGGAGAGGCTGAGCACAGGAGAACAGGAGAGGGTGAGCACAGGAGAGGGTGAGCACAGGAGAGGCTGAGCACAGGAGCACAGGAGAGGGTGAGCACAGGAGAGGGTGAGCACAGGAGAACAGGAGAGGGTGAGCACAGGAGAACAGGAGAGGGTGAGCACAGGAGAGGCTGAGCACAGGAGAACAGGAGAGGGTGAGCACAGGAGAGGGTGAGCACAGGAGAGGCTGAGCACAGGAGAACAGGAGAGGATGAGCACAGGAGAGGGTGAGCACAGGAGAGGCTGAGCACAGGAGAACAGGAGAGGGTGAGCACAGGAGAGGCTGAGCACAGGAGAACAGGAGAGGGTGAGCACAGGAGAGGGTGAGCACAGGAGAGGGTGAGCACAGGAGAACAGGAGAGGGTGAGCACAGGAGAACAGGAGAGGGTGAGCACAGGAGAGGCTGAGCACAGGAGAACAGGAGAGGGTGAGCACAGGAGAGGGTGAGCACAGGAGAGGCTGAGCACAGGAGAACAGGAGAGGATGAGCACAGGAGAGGGTGAGCACAGGAGAGGCTGAGCACAGGAGAACAGGAGAGGGTGAGCACAGGAGAGGGTGAGCACAGGAGAGGCTGAGCACAGGAGCACAGGAGAGGGTGAGCACAGGAGAGGGTGAGCACAGGAGAACAGGAGAGGGTGAGCACAGGAGAGGGTGAGCACAGGAGAGGCTGAGCACAGGAGCACAGGAGAGGGTGAGCACAGGAGAGGGTGAGCACAGGAGAACAGGAGAGGGTGAGCACAGGAGAACAGGAGAGGGTGAGCACAGGAGAGGGTGAGCACAGGAGAGGCTGAGCACAGGAGAACAGGAGAGGGTGAGCACAGGAGAGGGTGAGCACAGGAGAGGCTGAGCACAGGAGAACAGGAGAGGGTGAGCACAGGAGAGGGTGAGCACAGGAGAGGCTGAGCACAGGAGAACAGGAGAGGGTGAGCACAGGAGAGGGTGAGCACAGGAGAGGCTGAGCACAGGAGAACAGGAGAGGGTGAGCACAGGAGAGGGTGAGCACAGGAGAGGCTGAGCACAGGAGCACAGGAGAGGGTGAGCACAGGAGAGGGTGAGCACAGGAGAACAGGAGAGGGTGAGCACAGGAGAACAGGAGAGGGTGAGCACAGGAGAGGCTGAGCACAGGAGAACAGGAGAGGGTGAGCACAGGAGAGGGTGAGCACAGGAGAGGCTGAGCACAGGAGAACAGGAGAGGGTGAGCACAGGAGAGGGTGAGCACAGGTGAACAGGAGAGGGTGAGCACAGGAGAGGGTGAGCACAGGAGAGGGTGAGCACAGGAGAGGGTGAGCACAGGAGAACAGGAGAGGGTGAGCACAGGAGAACAGGAGAGGGTGAGCACAGGAGAGGGTGAGCACAGGTGAACAGGAGAGGGTGAGCACAGGAGAGGGTGAGCACAGGTGAACAGGAGAGGGTGAGCACAGGAGAGGGTGAGCACAGGAGAGGGTGAGCACAGGAGAGGGTGAGCACAGGACAGGGTGAGCACAGGAGAGGGTGAGCACAGGAGAGGGTGAGCACAGGAGAAGAGGAGAGGGTGAGCACAGGAGAGGGTGAGCACAGGAGAGGGTGAGCACAGGAGAAGAGGAGAGGGTGAGCACAGGAGAGGGTGAGCACAGGAGAAGAGGAGAGGGTGAGCACAGGAGAAGAGGAGAGGGTGAGCACAGGAGAGGGTGAGCACAGGAGAAGAGGAGAGGGTGAGCACAGGAGAAGAGGAGAGGGTGAGCACAGGAGAGGGTGAGCACAGGAGAGGGTGAGCACAGGAGAGGGTACAGATAAGCACAGGTGAGCACAGGTACCTTGCGTGCCCACAATTTCCATGTGCAGGTGTGCCAGGCCGCTGGCGGTGGACAGAGACAGCTTGATCATGCCCTCCACCGTCACCGTGTAGCGGTTCAGGTAGTCGAACAGCGAGCCGTGCTCATGGTAGTCCGACACCAGCCACAGCTGCGTCCAGGTGCCGTTATCTGACCGGGAGAAAACACAGATTACATCAGCAAACACAGGAGTTATCCACACATCCCAGCATGCATCAGTGCCATCCACACATCCCTGCCTGGAAGACAGCAGACACACACATGCATTAGTGCCATCATCCACACATCCCATCATGCAGCAGCGCTCCCTGACCCTTGTTGTCGGCGGCGATGAAGCCCAGTATGTTCTCGTGGCGCAGCATGACGGTCTGGTAGATCTCGGCCTCCCGGAACCAGGAGCGCTCCTCCCTGGAGGAGAAGATCTTCACGGCCACCTCCTCGCCCCGCCACTTGCCCCGCCACACCTCCCCGAAGCGGCCCTTCCCGATGCTCTCCTGCAGGATGATGGTGCGCGCGATCGTCCTCTGCACCAGCAGCGGCAGGCCTGGGGGACACGGGGGACACGGTCACTCCCACTCTCACACGGGTGCATATTCGCTTTTTCAGTCACTGGCCAATTTGGCTACTAAATGTTTATGTTACTGGCCATTCAAAGCTTCTACTAGCCAAAAAAAAAAAGAAAGAAAATAAATGAACCAGATTAACTACGTCACAGCAGTATATATATATATATATATATATATATATATATATATATATATATATATATATATATATATATATATATATATATATATATGTATATATATAAATGTATAGTATACGTATATATATATAGTATATATATTATAACATTTGGATTTCATACATTCATTACTTATTCAAACAAAATCATTTAATCCTCATCACCAAAAATATGTTTTAGTACAAATTTAGTATCAATACAGTACAAAGAACATCAAAAAAATGTAGGATGTTGGAAAATAATGTATTTTCTGTTAACCAAATGCTTTTTAATCTTCGCTATTGTACACAAACACATGCACAAACACACTCACGCACACACACACACGCGCACACACACACACACACACACACACACAAACAAACAAACACACACAAACACACACACACACATTGATTCCAGTTACACACACACATCCAAACACTGATGAATCTGCTGAAGACTGAGACGCGAGGTCAGGCAGACAGACGGAGAACACACTGGGATGTGACTCACACACGAGGTTATGTCACGTCACACACAAAAACACACACACACACATACGAGTGGCGCCACATCGAGACCCAGTCAAACCACGTCTACCACACACCAGACGTGCATTAGGAAATCACAGAACACAGGAAAAGAGAGGCCTTATTTGTGTGTGAAGTGTGTAGTTTCTGTGAGTTGTGTCTTTACAATCTGACTGTTCCCGTGTGTAAGTGCTATAATCGTGTCCGGTGCTTCTACCAAACCAGAAAACATGAAGTGAAACCCAGTAACTGTGTTCTGATAAGCCTTTCTCTGCATGTCAAAAATAAGCTGATCAGATTTCGCTGTCCTTCTGCGTATGAAGAGGATCTTATTATAATATCAGCGGCCCTTAATCTGCAGGTTTACACACACCAGCCGACATTCGGTCCTCCAGCGCCACCAGAGCCCAGTTCTACAGGAGATCCAGCAGAGCTGAACCGGTCCTGTGGTCGAGCACAGACGAGCACTGAACACTACTGACCAGAACATGTCAGCGCTGTCTCATAAACACCTCAGGAACTGTGGACACTTGTGGAGAAGTTACACATGAGGAGGAGATGATCAGTGTAACTCCACAACAACTACATAAATGTCTCACTAACATTCAGAACCGTGTGTCAGTGAAACTCTGAGTCTCTCCGTAAGGCTGCACTCGCTACTGGTTATACTGGGACTCTGGATGAGTGAGATCAGCCTGTGTTGGTATCGCCGGAGTTTCTGAAGCTCGTGTGAAGACTCCGCCCTCTTCTGGATGTGTGAAGACCAGAGCTGGACTGGGACAAAAAAATCGGCCCGGGCATTTTGGCCCAGACTGGCCCACTACATATGAACATAAACACAACCGAACTTTGTACGCCCTTGAATATGTATAACAACAACTCCTATTAAAACTACCAACACCATGTAATGAGTGAGCAGGAATGGGTAAGAGTTAACAAATGAAATAACTACTGAGTGTAAAATACAATTCTCCAATTGCATTGGCAATCCCAGTGTTTCTCACAAGATGTTTCAGTAGTATTGGTGAGTGTACCTCTGTCCCTCGGGGGGGGGTTCGGGGCTATGCTTCAAAATTTCAAAATTTTGTTTTGAGTTCAAAATTAAGAGCTCCAACCCATATTCAGTGTGCAAATTGAACAAAGAAAACCTCAAAACTCTTTTAGTTGTGATATAGTGTCTGTCTACATGTCTACATTACTACATTATTAAAAATAAAAGCAACTTTCATAATTAGTTTAGAACTAATTTCTATACTTGAAAGAGATAAACACATGATACTTTTATTTTGGCGGAAAACATGGTTTACAAACGCGTCTCATACTCTCATTACGATTCAAGTCAAATAAATGCGTAATCGTCAAATAGGCCTATGCAGATGTGGAAATAATGCGTAACTGGGTAATGGGTTCCTTCTCATAGCCTGTGTCCTGAAAGTAGCCTAGTTCTGCTGACCACAGGTCTCTACACTCACTAATGTCTCTCCTGATCCTCCTCACTCCTCATCAGACACTTGAAGGGCCTGTTTCTTTTTTTCACGCCATTTCTCTGCATATTCCTTGCGTTTCTTCTCCATCGCTCTGACTATTTTGACAGATACACACAGACACTGCACGCTCGCTCAGAGCCCAGAGGGGGAGGGGATAAAGATGTGATTGGACCAGCCCAGTGTCAATCAAGAAAATAACCAATGGGCCGCTGATCTACGTGTTTCATGGGCCGGTCTGTGAGAAAGAATAAAACCCACGCTGACTTTTTTGTCCAATGCGTTTCAACGGCACAAAGATCCCAGCGCCGCGGCCGCCAATTAAGCAAAACTAAACGAATGGGCCGCCGATACGAGTTGTATGGGCCGTAAAATTATATATGTTTTTTTAAGTATGAGATGTATCGGCCCAAAAAGCGTCTCGGCCCACCGGGAGAATGCCCGGTATACCCGATGGCCAGTCCAGCCCTGGTGAAGACTCCGCCCTCTTCTGGACGTGTGAAGACTCCGCCCTCTTCTGGACGTGTGAAGACTCCGCCCTCTTCTGGACGTGTGAAGACTCCGCCCTCTTCTGGACGTGTGAAGACTCCGCCCTCTTCTGGACGTGTGAAGACTCCGCCCTCTTCTGGACGTGTGAAGACTCCGCCCTCTTCTGGACGTGTGAAGACTCCGCCCTCTTCTGGACGTGTGAAGACTCCGCCCTCTTCTGGACGTGTGAAGACTCCGCCCTCTTCTGAACGTGTGAAGACTCCGCCCTCTTCTGGACGTGTGAAGACTCCGCCCCCTTCTGGACGTGTGAAGACTCCGCCCTCTTCTGGACGTGTGAAGACTCCGCCCCCTTCTGGACGTGTGAAGACTCCGCCCCCTTCTGGACGGAGGCGGAGCTAAGGCTCTAAAGCTCTTAAATCTGAATTAAATCTGTTGATCATATAAAGCGTTTGTGTCTCTTCAGAAGACATTAAACTGCTTGATTCAGGATTATTTTGACACTTCAGAAAGTTGGTGGAAAACATTGGTGGAATAGACTTTCAATGGACTGACAAAAATAATATAAAAATATCTTACTTGTGCTTAAACGATGAACACAAGTCATGGGTTTGGAACAAGATGAGAGAAAGTAAATTACAGGATTTTCAGTTTTATGTGAACTATCCCTCAGAATCAAGAGTGTTTTTCCGGCTGTTGTGAGAGTCACATCATTCATTCAACGTTATCGAGTCTTTAATAATGTTCTCAAAGCATTAGGGCAAAATATTTTTCTTACAATTTTAGTTTGCCAAACATCTAACAAACTTGTTTGTCTAACATTTTTTAAATATTGCTACTTGTTGCAGAATGTTTCGAGAACATTCAAAAGTAATTCCCATAATGTTTGCAGAATGATACAACGGAATGCTCTGAACGTTGGGAAGAAGATTCGGAAAATAATGTTTTCGTAACTGTTAGCAAACCATTCTTCTAGCTTATTTATGTTAGCTGGGGACGGTGTCCTTCACTAGACATAAGAAAGAGTGAGGGAAGGCTGGGATATCTGGGAACGTGTGTGTGTGTGTGTGTGTGTGTGTGTGTGTGTGTGTGTGTGTGGTGTGTGTGGTGTGTGTGTGTGTGTGTGTGTGTGGTGTGTGTGTTTGTTTTTGTGATATATGAGGACACAAATGTGTATAATGACATGCATATTACACTGGTATTACAAATTACACGTGACTTATGAGGACATTGCATGAGTCCTCATATTTCAAATAGCTTAAAAAACATAAAAAACAAGTTTTTTTAAAAAATGTAAAAATGCAGCATGACTCCTGTGATGGGTAGGTTTAGGGACAGGGGCAGTGTGTGTGTGTGTGTGTGTAAGGGGACAGAATATATAGTTTGTACAGTATAAAAACCATTACGCCTATGGAATGTCCTCATAAATCACAAAAACAAACCTGTGTGTGTGTGTGGCCTGGTAAACCCTACGTTATGGGGACAAAATGACATTTTTTGGTCCCCATGAGGAAATCAGCTTATAAATCACACTAAGTGATGTTGTTTGAAAATGTAAAAATGCAGAATGTCTCCTGTGATGGGTAGGTTTAGGGACAGGGGCAGTGTGTGTGTGTGTGTGTGTGTGTGTGTGTGTAAGGGGACAGATTATATAGTTTGTACAGTATAAAAATCATTATGTCTATGGAAAGTCCCCATAAAACATGAAAACACAACTGGTGTGTGTGTGTGTGTGTGTGGGTGTGTGTGGTGTGTGTGTGTGTGTGTGTGTGTGTGTGGTGTGTGTGTGTGTGTGTGTGTGTGTGGTGGTGTGTGTGTGTGTGGTGTGTGTGGTGGTGTGTGTGTGTGTGGTGTGTGTGTGTGTGGTGTGTGTGGTGTGTGTGTGTGTGTGTGGTGTGTGTGGTGTGTGTGTGTGTGTGTGTGTGTGTGTGGGTTGAAGTGGAGTGTTTCTGAATGTCAGTTTGCTATTTTGTGTTCATGTAGTTCAATACGCTGTGTGTTGAAGTGTGTTTTTGATGCACGAACACAGTTTTATACACTTTTGTAACCTTATTTTCCTTACATGACCATGCACATAAAAGAAATTATATTTTATTTAAGAACAATTGTTTCAAAAGTTAATGCACTTTACAAAGATGTGATGCTTTATTAGTTTATATTTGGTTATTGCGCTCGCTTGCGTCCTCTTGTGGACATCGGAGACACTACAGCACTCTTATCCTCTAACATGAAGAACTGCCTTTAGAATTAGAATATAATTTTAATTTTGTTAATATTTAAGAAAGAAATTTGGAATTGAGCTTTTCAGCCATTTTAACAGCCCTAATATACAGTACATGTTTTCACATCATTATAAAGTGAACTAGGCGCTGCATTAGTGGAGAACAGCAGTGTGTTTGCCGCTAACATTACCAGTACCAAACGGTTAAAGCAATGTGACAAAACACACACAAGTCCGAAACACCCAAATGTTTAACGTCTCGACTGTTACCATCTCTGTGCACTGGTTTATATCCAGCTGTTCATGCAGCCGACAGAAACATAAACCAAAAGCTCATCCGATTTCAGTTATTTTCTATAGTCACTGTAATAATAATAATATTTGTTATTTTGATTAGATAATCATCAAGTGCTATAAAATAGAGGCAAATAAAGTGTGAGTATACATAAAATATACAAATGTGTCTAAATGCAAAGCTTTAGTTGTGTAGATGATTAAAGATGGCCGTCTGTAGGCATTAATGTGAAATAACACTGTACAATTAGAGTCCATCTGTAACATTAATAACTAAGGTTAATAGAAATTGATAATTTGTTGATTTAAACATTTACTAAAACATATTTACATTTTAAAGTAGTATCTCTTCACATTACTGATGCACTATGAACTAACATGAATGATCAAGGTATAATTAAGTTGGCTTGAGAAAGCCAACTTACTGAAATCCTATTTAAACTTATTATTAGTGGTGCTTGCTGAAAGCAAGGCATCACTATTGTTATTCTCCATACTTATTATTATTAATGGTGCTTGCCTATGGCAAAGCAACAGTATTGTTATTGCTCATACTTATTATTAATGGTGCTTGCCTATGGCAAAGCAACAGTATTGTTATTGCTCATACTTATTATTCTTATTCTTATTATTCCGGACAAAAGTTTGGCGCGTAACTCGTCCCGCACCGTTTGTCACAGACCCCTGAGTGAGGCGTCAAATCGACCGGCTCATTGAGGAGAGGTGTGCTATGATTTTTATAAGCAATCGGGTGTACGATGTTCGCACAGCGGACGAAAAAGCGGCCAAAAAAGTCCCATTGACTTAACATTGCGGAATTTTCAGAAATTCAAATCCAACTGTCACTTTCACACACACCCAGAGAAAAGGGCCTGACAGCCCTGCTGTCAGGCCCTCTCTCTCTCCCTCAGAGGATTTATTTTATCAAGCAGCCAATAAGTAATGGCCTCAAATCTTCATAGCCACACCATAGCAACCAGTTACAGCACCCTAGCAACCGTGGGCGATAGGCACGAGGCCGCAGGCCTCGTGCCATACTAAATAACTCTATAAAAACTCTATAAAAACTCCTTTTAAAAACTCCATAGTAATCATCTGTTAAAAAATACACGCCGACATAACAGACCCCTGATTGAGGCGTCAAATTGTGCGGATTATTGAGGAGAGGTGTGCTGTGACTTTTCTTAGCGATGGGGGGTACGGTGTTTGCCCCAGGGGCAAATCATTGGGTAAAAAAAATCCCATAGACTTAACATTGCCACAAACTTTGACGACTCGTAGCACTGACCAATGATTTCTCAGAAACTTGTAATTTACCACATTTGAAGAGGCTGGCAGGCTCTGTAAGCACATACCTCACCATGGGGTAAAAGTTGCACCCCTGGGGGACAAGAGGCCCCCAAAGTTTCCCCATTGACTTACTATGGCGAAGGCCGTCCCATGAAACACATGCGTTTCTCCTACTATGGTAAATTGCATAGGGATTTTGTATTGAACATAGCTCTGGATCACAGTGTCACAGAGACAAGGGGGCGGGCTCAGTTTACTCAGACGACCAATCAGTCTCTCAGGATCATTGTGAAACTATCAAGCCACGCCCTAGCAACCATTTAGAGCTCCTTAGCAACAAGTTCCACAGACTTCCATTAAAAGAGATCAAAGGGATATCTCAGGATATAAGTGTCATAGAAACATGAGGGTGGGCTCATTTGACTCGGGCCAGCAAACAGCCCATCCTGAATCACCTCAACACATCCTAACCCCTCCCTAGCAACCATTGTCAAGCACCTTAGCAACCAAAATCCAGACAGGGATATCTTCCATTCTGAATGTCACAAAGGCGTGGGAGTTGGTTTATATCATTCATACTGACAAGAAGCCTTTGGAGTTTAATGATTGGCAGCTGCCAAGCCACTCCCTAGCAACCAAACATAGTACCCTAGCAACCGTTTTGCAAGACCAATATCTCTGCATCAGAACATCGTATAGAGATGGGGGTTGGCTCTTTTGACTCATGCTAGCAAACAGGACTTCCAACATGCTACACATGCTAACTGTGAATAGCTACATGCTAATAGCAATTAGGTAAGTGCTAAATCATGCCAAGAAAATGTTAAGAACTACAATAGTAATCATCTGTGACAACTACCAACCACCTAGCAACCACCCAGAACACCTTAGCAACCGCCTAGCAACCACCCAGGATACCCTAGAAAGTATCTAGTACAAGTATCTTGTACCTAGAAGGCCCCAAAAGTGTCCCCATTGACTTACTATGGTGAAGGACGGCCCATAAAATGCATGTGTTTTTCCTACTATGGTAAATTGCATTGGGATTTTGTATTGAACATAGCTCTGGATCACAGTGTCACAGAGACAAGGGGGCAGGCTTATCTTACTCAGACGACCAATCAGTCTCTCAGGATCATTGTGAAACTATCAAGCCAGGACCTAGCAACCAATTAGAGCACCTTAGCAACAACTCCCATAGACTTCCAATGAAAGAGATGAAATGGGTATCTCCGGATAGAAGTGTCATAGAAATACAAGGGTGGTCTCGTTTGACTCAGGGCAGCAAACAGCCAATCATAAATCACCTCAACACTTCCTGGCCCATCCCTAGCGACCATTGTTGAGCGCCTTAGCAACCAAAATCCAAAGAGGGATATCTTCCATTCTGAATGTCACAGAGGCATGAGAGTTGGTTTATAGTATTCATTGTGACAAGCAGCATTTGGAGAATCATCATTGGCAGCTGCCAAGCTACTCCCTAGCAACCAAATAGAGTACCTTAGCGACCATATTGCAAGAGCTATATCACTGCATCAGAACATCGTATAGAGATGGGGATTGGTTTATATCATTCACACTGACAGGCAGCCTTTGGAGATCCATCATTGGCAGCTGCCAAGCCACTCCCTAGCAACTAAACAGAGTACCCTAGCAACCATTTAGCAAGACCTATATCTCTGCATCAGAACATCGTAGAGACATGGGGGTTGGCTCTTTTGACTCATGCTAGCAAACAGCACTTCCAACATGCTACACATGCTAGCAGTGAATAGCTACATGCTAATATTGATTAGCTAAGTGCTAAATCATGCCAATAAAATGCTACAAACTCTACAGTAACCATCTTTGACAACTACCAACCACCTAGTAACACCATAGCAACCACCCAGATTACCCTAGCAACACCCTAGCAACCACCCAGAACACCTTAGCAACCGCCTAGCAACCACCCAGGATACCCTAGCAACCACCTAGCAACCACCCAGAACACCTTCGCAACCGCCTAGCAACCACCCAGGATACCCTAGCAACGCCCTAGCAACCACCCAGATTACCCTAGCAACCGCCTAGCAACCACCCAGGATACCATAGCAACTGCCTAGCAACCACCCAAAACACCCTAGCAACCGCCTAGCAACCACCCAGAATACCATAGCAACCGACTAACGACACCCTAGCAACCACCTAGAACACCCTAGCAACCGCCTAGCAACCACCCAGAACACCCTAGCAACCAATATCTCTGCATCAGAACATCGTATAGAGATGGGGGTTGGCTCTTTTGACTCATGCTAGCAAACAGGACTTGCTACATGCTACACATGCTAGCAGTGAATAGCTACATGCTAATATTGATTAGCTAAGTGCTAAATCATACCAATAAAATGCTACAAACTCCACAGTAACCATCTTTGACAACTACCAACCACCTAGTAACACCATAGCAACCACCCAGATTACCCTAGCAACACCCTAGCAACCACCCAGAACACCTTAGCAACCGCCTAGCAACCACCCAGGATACCCTAGCAACCACCTAGCAACCACCCAGATTACCCTAGCAACCGCCTAGCAACCACCCAGGATACCCTAGCAACTGCTTAGCAACCACCCAGAACACCCTAGCAACCGCCTAGCAACCACCCAGAATACCATAGCAACCGACTAACGACACCCTAGCAACCACCTAGCAACCGCCTAGCAACCACCCAGAACACCCTAGCAACCAATATCTCTGCATCAGAACATCGTATAGAGATGGGGGTTGGCTCTTTTGACTCATGCTAGCAAACAGGACTTGCTACATGCTACACATGCTAGCAGTGAATAGCTACATGCTAATATTGATTAGCTAAGTGCTAAATCATACCAATAAAATGCTACAAACTCCACAGTAACCATCTTTGACAACTACCAACCACCTAGTAACACCATAGCAACCACCCAGATTACCCTAGCAACACCCTATCAACCACCCAGAACACCTTAGCAACCGCCTAGCAACCACCCAGGATACCCTAGCAACCACCTAGCAACCACCCAGAACACCTTAGTAACCGCCTAGCAACCACCCAGGATACCCTAGCAACCACCTAGCAACACCCTAGCAACAACCAAGAATACCGTAGCAACCGCCTAGCAACCACCTGAACACATAAATAAGCCATATCTCAGCACCAGAACATTGTACAGACATGATTGTTGGCTCGTATGCAATAATGTACCACACTCTAGCAACCGAGCGGCGAGTTTTGCCACTGCAAGCACCACTTCACATTTTCTTCAGGAAATGTACATTCTAGTTCTTATTCTTATTATTCCGGACAAAAGTTTGGCGCGTAACTCGTCCCGCACCGTTTGTCACAGACCCCTGAGTGAGGCGTCAAATCGACCGGCTCATTGAGGAGAGGTGTGCTATGATTTTTATAAGCAATCGGGTGTACGATGTTCGCACAGCGGACGAAAAAGCGGCCAAAAAAGTCCCATTGACTTAACATTGCGGAATTTTCAGAAATTCAAATCCAACTGTCACTTTCACACACACCCAGAGAAAAGGGCCTGACAGCCCTGCTGTCAGGCCCTCTCTCTCTCCCTCAGAGGATTTATTTTATCAAGCAGCCAATAAGTAATGGCCTCAAATCTTCATAGCCACACCATAGCAACCAGTTACAGCACCCTAGCAACCGTGGGCGATAGGCACGAGGCCGCAGGCCTCGTGCCATACTAAATAACTCTATAAAAACTCCTTTTAAAAACTCCATAGTAATCATCTGTTAAAAAATACACGCCGACATCACAGACCCCTGATTGAGGCGTCAAATTGTGCGGATTATTGAGGAGAGGTGTGCTGTGACTTTTCTTAGCGATGGGGGGTACGGTGTTCGCCCCAGGGGCAAATCATTGGGTAAAAAAAATCCCATAGACTTAACATTGCCACAAACTTTGACGACTCGTAGCACTGACCAATGATTTCTCAGAAACTTGTAATTTACCACATTTGAAGAGGCTGGCAGGCTCTGTAAGCACATACCTCACCATGGGGTAAAAGTTGCACCCCTGGGGGACAAGAGGCCCCCAAAGTTTCCCCATTGACTTACTATGGTGAAGGACGGCCCATGAAATGCATGTATTTTTTCTACTATGGTAAATTGCATTGGGATTTTGTATTGAACATAGCTCTGGATCACAATGTCACAGAGACAAGGGGGCGGGCTCATTTTACTCAGACGACAAATCAGTCTCTCAGGATCATTGTGAAGTTATTAAGCCACGCCCTAGCAACCATTTAATGCACCTTAGCAACAAGTTCCATAGACTTCCATTGAAAGAGATCAAAAGGATATCTCCGGATAGAAGTGTCATAGAAACATGAGGGTGGGCTCGTTTGACTCGGGGCAGCGAACAGCCAATCCTCAATCACCTCAACACTTACTGGCCACGCCCTAGCAACCATTATCAAGCACCTTAGCAACCAAAATCCAGACAGGGATATCTTCCATTCTGAATGTCACAAAGGCGTGGGAGTTGGTTTATATCATTCATACTGACAAGCAGCGTTTGGAGATGCATCATTGGCAGCTGCCAAGCCACTCCCTAGCAACCAAACAGAGTACCCTGGCAACCATATTGCAAGAGCTATATCTCTGCATCAGAACATCGTATAGAGATGGGGATTGGTTTATATCATTCACACTGACAGGCAGCCTTTGGAGATCCATCATTGGCAGCTGCCAAGCCACTCCCTAGCAACTAAACAGAGTACCCTAGCAACCATTTAGCAAGACCTATATCTCTGCATCAGAACATCGTAGAGACATGGGGGTTGGCTCTTTTGACTCATGCTAGCAAACAGCACTTCCAACATGCTACACATGCTAGCAGTGAATAGCTACATGCTAATATTGATTAGCTAAGTGCTAAATCATGCCAATAAAATGCTACAAACTCCATAGGAACCATCTTTGACAACTACCAACCACCTAGTAACACCATAGCAACGACCCAGATTACCCTAGCAACACCCTAGCAACCACCCAGAACACCCTAGCAACTGCCTAGCAACGCCCTAGCAACAACCCAAAACACCTTAGCAACCGCCTAGCAACCACCCAGAACACCCTAGCAACCACCTAGCAACGCCCTAGCAAACCACCCAGATTACCCTAGCAACCACCCAGAACACCCTAGCAACTGCCTAGCAACGCCCTAGCAACCACCCAGAACACCTTAGCAACCGCCTAGCAACCACCCAGAATACCCTAGCAACCACCTAGCAACGCCCTAACAACCACCCAGATTACCCTAGCAACCGCCTAGCAACCACCCAGGATACCCTAGCAACTGCCTAGCAACGCCCTAGCAACCACCCAAAACACCCTAGCAACCGCCTAGCAACCACCCAGATCACCATAGCAACCGACTAGCGACACCCTAGAAACCACCTAGAACACCCTAGCAAACGCCTAGCAACCACCCAGAACACCCTAGCAACCACCCACAATACCCCAGCAACCAACCAGAACACCCTAGCAACCACCTAGCAACCACCCAGAATACCCTAGCAACCACCCAGAACACCCTAGCAACCGCGTAGCAACCACCTGAACAACATGAATAAGCCATATCTCAGCACCAGAACATCGTACAGACATGATTGTTGGCTCGTATGCAATAATGTACCACACTCTAGCAACCGAACGGCGAGTTTTGCCACTGCAAGCACCACTTCACATTTTCTTCAGGAAATGTACATTCTAGTGTTGTGATTACTATTCACCTTGACAAAACTTTGGCACGTTACTCGTCCCGCACCGTTTCTCTTAGACCCATGAATGAGGTGTTAAATCGACCGGTTTATTGAGGAGAGGTGTGCTATGACTTTTATAAGCGATTGGGTCTACGATGTCCGTCTGGTGGGCAAAAAATTTACAGAAAAAAGTCCTATAGACTTAACATTGGCACAAAATGTGTAAAATCATATCTTTGGCTCAGAAGGTCATAGAGGCATGGGGTTGGGCTCTTTTGATTCGTCCTATCAAGCAGCCAATAAATAGTGACATAACTTCATAGTCACGCCCTAGCAACCAGTTACAGGCCCCTAGCAACCATTAAACAGCATTTACAAGCCATATCTCAGCAACAAAACATTGTAAATACACAGAGTTGGGCATTTTTTCGACGCAGACTTGCAAATACTATTTAAATATTACCCCATAAACTGTATAAACAAACCTTAGCAACCATTTGGAGGACCCTAGCAACCGTAAAAACACATGAATGGGCTATATCTCAGCACCAGAACATCGTATAGACTTGGGGGTGTGTTTGTTTGTTTCGGTTGAGAAACCAGTCTGTAAATATCATCATGGTAACTGTGCAACCACACCTTAGCAACCGTTTAAAGCTACCTAGCAACCATGTTGCAACATATAAAAGCCATATTGCAGCTCCACAATATCGTTAAGACATGGTTGTTGGCTTGTATGCAATCATGTACCACACCCTGCCAACCGGGTGGCGAATTTTGCCACTGCAAGCACCACTTCACATTTTCTTCGGGAAATGTACATTCTAGTTCTTCTTCTTATTATTCCGGACAAAAGTTCGGCGCGTAACTCGTCCCGCACCGTTTGTCACAGACCCCTGAGTGAGGCGTCAAATCGACCGGCTCATTGAGGAGACGGTTGCTATGATTTTTATAAGCAATCGGGTGTACGATGTTCGCACAGCGGACGAAAAAGCGGCCAAAAAAGTCCCATTGACTTAACATTGCGGAACTTTCAAAAATTCAAATCCAACTGTCACTTTCACACACACCCAGAGAAAAGGGCCTGACAGCCCTGCTGTCTCTCTCCCTCAGAGGATTTATTTTATCAAGCAGCCAATAAGTAATGGCCTAAAATCTTCATAGCCACACCATAGCAACCAGTTACAGCACCCTAGCAACCGTGGGCAATAGGCACGAGGCCGCAGGCCTCGTGCCATACTAATTAACTCTATAAAAACTCTATAAAAACTCCTTTTAAAAACTCCATAGTAATCATCTGTTAAAAAATACACGCCGACATAACAGACCCCTGATTGAGGCGTCAAATTGTGCGGATTATTGAGGAGAGGTGTGCTGTGACTTTTCTTAGCGATGGGGGGTACGGTGTTCGCCCCAGGGGCAAATCATTGGGTAAAAAAAATCCCATAGACTTAACATTGCCACAAACTTTGACGACTCGTAGCACTGACCAATGATTTCTCAGAAACTTGTAATTTACCACATTTGAAGAGGCTGGCAGGCTCTGTAAAAACATACCTCACCATGGGGTAAAAGTTGCACCCCTGGGGCACAAGAGGCCCCAAAAGTTTCCCCATTGACTTACTATGGTGAAGGACGGCCCATGAAATGCATGTGTTTTTCCTACTATGGTAAATTGCATTGGGATTTTGTATTGAACATAGCTCTGGATCACAGTGTCACAGAGACAAGGGGGCGGGCTCATTTTACTCAGACGACCAATCAGTCTCTCAGGATCATTGTGAAACTATCAAGCCACGCCCTAGCAACCATTTAGAGCTCCTTAGCAACAAGTTCCACAGACTTCCATTAAAAGAGATCAAAGGGATATCTCAGGATATAAGTGTCATAGAAACATGAGGGTGGGCTCATTTGACTCGGGCCAGCAAACAGCCAATCCTGAATCACCTCAACACATCCTAACCCCTCCCTGGCAACCATTGTCAAGCACCTTAGCAACCAAAATCCAGACAGGGATATCTTCCATTCTGAATGTCACAAAGGCGTGGGAGTTGGTTTATATCATTCATACTGACAAGAAGCCTTTGGAGTTTCATGATTGGCAGCTGCCAAGCCACTCCCTAGCAACCAAACATAGTACCCTAGCAACCGTTTTGCAAGACCAATATCTCTGCATCAGAACATCGTATAGAGATGGGGGTTGGCTCTTTTGACTCATGCTAGCAAACAGGACTTGCTACATGCTACACATGCTAGCAGTGAATAGCTACATGCTAATATTGATTAGCTAAGTGCTAAATCATGCCAATAAAATGCTACAAACTCTACAGTAACCATCTTTGACAACTACCAACCACTTAGTAACACCATAGCAACCAACCAGATTACCCTAGCAACACCCTAGCAACCACCCAGAACACCTTAGCAACCGCCTAGCAACCACCCAGGATACCCTAGCAACCACCTAGCAACCACCCAGAACACCTTAGCAACCGCCTAGCAACCACCCAGGATACCCTAGCAACCACCTAGCAACGCCCTAGCAACCACCCAGATTACCCTAGCAACCGCCTAGCAACCACCCAGGATACCCTAGCAACTGCCTAGCAACCACCCAGAACACCCTAGCAACCGCCTAGCAACCACCCAGAATACCATAGCAACCGACTAACGACACCCTAGCAACCACCTAGAACACCCTAGCAACCGCCTAGCAACCACCCAGAACACCCTAGCAACCAATATCTCTGCATCAGAACATCGTATAGAGATGGGGGTTGGCTCTTTTTACTCATGCTAGCAAACAGGACTTGCTACATGCTACACATGCTAGCAGTGAATAGCTACATGCTAATATTGATTAGCTAAGTGCTAAATCATACCAATAAAATGCTACAAACTCCACAGTAACCATCTTTGACAACTACCAACCACCTAGTAACACCATAGCAACCACCCAGATTACCCTAGCAACACCCTAGCAACCACCCAGAACACCTTAGCAACCACCTAGCAACCACCCAGGATACCCTAGCAACACTCTAGCAACCGAGCGGCGAGTTTTGCCACTGCAAGCACCACTTCACATTTTCTTCGGGAAATGTACATTCTAGTTAAGTTGGCTTGAGAAAGCCAACTTACTGAAATCCTATTTAAACTTATTAAGTTGGCTTGAGAAAGCCAACTTACTGAAATCCTATTTAAACTTATTATTATTATTATTATTCTTCTGACTCTAAAATTTAAACTCTAACTCGTCCTAGAGCTTTAACTCTACAAACTCCAAACTCGGGTCAGACCTTCAAACTGTTCTGACTTAGTGTGCTATATCTTTTCAGACTGATTTGACTTTCAGATTTCTTAAAAATTAATATTAAAAATCATAAAAATCCCATTGACTTTCATTGTAACAGTTCAAAATGAGCCAAGACTACGGTGGCCCAGTAGTCTACACCAAATAAACTCAAATCTAAATTCCCTAAAGCCTTGGACTCAATTAAACTCCCATTCTATATGTACTTATGAACTCTATCTATCTATCTATCTATCTATCTATCTATCTATCTATCTATCTATCTATCTATCTATCTATCTATCTATCTATCTATCTCTTTCTAACTTATCTATCTATCTATCTATCTATCTATCTATCTATCTATCTATCTATCTGATCTTTCTTCCTTTCTAACTAATCTATCTTTCTTCCTTTCTAACTAATCTATCTTTCTTTCTTTCTAACTAATCTCTTTATTTCTAAACTAATCTATCTTTCTTTCTTTCTAACTAATCTTTCTTTCTAACTAATATTTCCTTCTAACTAATCTATCTTTCTTTCTTTCTAACTAATCTATCTATGTTTCTTTCTAACTAATCTATCTATCTTTCTTTCTAACTAATCTATCTATCTTTCTTTCTAACTAATCTCTTTCTTTCTAACTAATCTCTTTCTTTCTTTCTAACTAATCTCTTTCTTTCTAACTAATCTATCTTTTTTTCTTTCTAACTAATCTATCTTTCTTTCTTTCTAACTAATCTATCTTTCTTTCTTTCTAACTAATCTATCTTTCTTTCTTTCTAACTAATCTATCTTTCTTTCTAACTAATCTATCTTTCTTTCTTATCTATCTATCTATCTATCTATCTATCTATCTATCTATCTATCTATCTATCTATCTATCTATCTATCTATCTATCTATCTTTCTTTCTTTCTAACTAATCTATCTATATATCTTTATTTCTAACTAATCTATCTTTCTTTCTTATCTATCTATCTATCTATCTATCTATCTATCTATCTATCTATCTATCTATCTATCTATCTATCTTTCTTTCTTTCTTTCTTTCTTTCTAACTAATCTATCTTTCTTTATTTCTTTCAAACTAATCTATCTTTCTTTCTTTCTAACTAATCTATCTTTCTTTCTTTCTAACTAATATTTCCTTCTAACTAATCTATCTTTCTTTCTTTCTAACTAATCTATCTATGTTTCTTTCTAACTAATCTCTTTCTTTCTAACTAATCTATCTATCTTTCTTTCTAACTAATCTATCTTTCTTTATTTCTTTCAAACTAATCTATCTTTTTTCTTTCTAACTAATCTATCTTTCTTTCTTTCTAACTAATCTATCTTTCTTTCTTTCTAACTAATCTATCTTTATTTCTTTATTTCTTTCTAACTAATCTATCTTTTTTTCTTTCTAACTAATCTATCTTTCTTTATTTCTTTCAAACTAATCTATCTTTATTTCTTTATTTCTTTCTAACTAATCTATCTATGTTTCTTTCTAACTAATCTATCTTTCTTTCTAACTAATCTATCTATGTTTCTTTCTAAATAATCTATCTATCTTTCTTTCTAACTAATCTCTTTCTTTCTAACTAATCTATCTATCTTTCTTTCTAACTAATCTCTTTCTTTCTAACTAATCTCTTTCTTTCTTTCTAACTAATCTCTTTCTTTCTAACTAATCTATCTTTCTTTCTTTCTAACTACTCTATCTTTCTTTCATTCTAACTAATCTATCTTTCTTTCTAACTAATCTATCTATCTTTCTTTCTAAGTAATCTATCTTTCTTTCTTTCTTTCTTGCTAATCTTTTTTCTTTCTTTCTTTCTTACTAATCTATCTTTCTTTCTTTCTTACTAATCTTTTTCTTTCTTTCTTTCTTACTAATCTATCTTTCTTTCTTTCTTACTAATCTATCTTTCTTTCATTCTTACTAATCTTTTTTTCTTTCTTTCTTTCTTACTAATCTATCTTTCTTTCTTTCTTACTAATCTATCTTTCTTTCATTCTTACTAATCTTTTTTTCTTTCTTTCTGTCTTACTAATCTATCTTTCTTTCTTTCTTACTAATCTTTTTTTCTATCTTTCTTTCTTACTAATCTATCTTTCTTTCTTACTAATCTTTTTTTCTTTCTTTCTTTCTAACTAATCTATCTTTCTTTCTTTCTTACTAATCTTGTTTTCTTTCTTTCTTTCTTACTAATCTTTTTTTCTTTCTTTCTTACTAATCTTTTTTCTTTCTTTCTTTCTAACTAATCTATCTTTCTTTCTTACTAATCTATCTTTCTTTCTTTCTTACTAATCTTTTTTTTCTTTCTTTCTAACTAATCTATCTTTCTTTCTTTCTTGCTAATCTTTTTTTCTTTCTTTCTTTCTTACTAATCTATCTTTCTTTCTTTCTAATCTTTTTTCTTTCTTTCTTACTAATCTATCTTTCTTTCTTACTAATCTTTTTTTCTTTCTTTCTTACTAATCTTTTTTCTTTCTTTCTAACTAATCTATCTTTCTTTCTTACTAATCTTTTTTTCTTTCTTTCTTTCTTTCTTACTAATCTTTTTTTCTTTCTTTCTTTCTTTCTAACTAATCTTTTTTTTCTTTCTTTCTAACTAATCTATCTTTCTTTCTTTCTTTCTTGCTAATCTTTTTTCTTTCTTTCTTTCTTACTAATCTATCCTTCTTTCTTTCTTACTAATCTTTTTTTCTTTCTTTCTTACTAATCTATCTTTCTTTCTTTCTTACTAATCTTTTTTTCTTTCTTTCTTACTAATCTTTTTTCTTTCTTTCTAACTAATCTATCTTTCTTTCTTACTAATCTTTTTTTCTTTCTTTCTTTCTTTCTTACTAATCTTTTTTTTCTTTCTTTCTAACTAATCTATCTTTCTTTCTTTCTTTCTTGCTAATCTTTTTTCTTTCTTTCTTACTAATCTTTTTTCTTTCTTTCTTTTTAACTAATCTATCTTTCTTTCTTACTAATCTTTTTTTCTTTCTTTCTTTCTTACTAATCTTTTTTTTCTTTCTTTCTAACTAATCTATCTTTCTTTCTTTCTTGCTAATCTTTTTTTCTTTCTTTCTTTCTTACTAATCTATCTTTCTTTCTTACTAATCTTTTTTTCTTTCTTTCTTACTAATCTTTTTTTCTTTCTTTCTTTCTTTCTTACTAATCTTTTTTTTCTTTCTTTCTAACTAATCTATCTTTCTTTCTTTCTTTCTTGCTAATCTTTTTTTCTTTCTTTCTTTCTAACTAATCTATCTTTCTTTCTTTCTTACTAATCTTTTTTTCTTTCTTTCTTACTAATCTTTTTTCTTTCTTTCTAACTAATCTATCTTTCTTTCTTACTAATCTTTTTTTCTTTCTTTCTTTCTTACTAATCTTTTTTTTCTTTCTTTCTAACTAATCTATCTTTCTTTCTTACTAATCTTTTTTTCTTTCTTTCTTTCTTTCTTACTAATCTTTTTTTTCTTTCTTTCTAACTAATCTATCTTTCTTTCTTTCTTTCTTGCTAATCTTTTTTTCTTTCTTTCTTTCTTACTAATCTATCTTTCTTTCTTTCTTACTAATCTTTTTTTCTTTCTTTCTTACTAATCTTTTTTCTTTCTTTCTTTCTAACTAATCTATCTTTCTTTCTTACTAATCTTTCTTTCTTTCTTACTAATCTTTTTTCTTTCTTTCTAACTAATCTATCTTTCTTTCTTTCTTACTAATCTTTTTCTTTCTTTCTTTCTTACTAATCTATCTTTCTTTCTTACTAATCTATCTTTCTTTCTTTCTAACTAATCTATCTTTCTTTCTTTCTTACTAATCTATCTTTCTTTCTTACTAATCTTTTTTCTCTCTGTCTAACTAATCTATCTATCTTTCTTACTAATCAATCTTTCTCTTACTAATCTATCTTTTTTTCTTTCTTACTAATCTATCTTTCTTTCCTTCTTTCTTTCTAACTAATCTATCTTTCTTTCTTACTAATCTTTTTTTATTTTTTTATTTCTAACTAATCTATCTTTCTTTCTCTTTCTTACTAATCTATCTTTCTTTCTTTCTTACTATTTTTTTCTTTCTTTCTTTCTTACTAATCTATCTTTCTTTCTTTCTTACTAATCTATCTTTCTTTCTTTCTAACTAATCTATCTTTCTTTCTTACTAATCTTTTTTTATTTTTTTATTTCTAACTAATCTATCTTTCTTTCTTTCTTTCTTTCTAACTAATCTATCTTTCTTTCTTTCTTACTAATCTTTTTTTTATCTTTCTTTCTAACTAATCTATCTTTCTTTCTTTCTTACTGAACTATAAACTAATTAAACTTTAAACTAATTTAAACTTTAAACTTCTTCAAACTTATTGGTCCAAACTTTCACAAGCCAACTTAAAGTTTGTCTCGACGAACTTTTTCTAGTTATTATTCTTCTTCTTCTTCTTCTTCTTATTTTTCTTACCCAAAAAATTCTGACTCTAACTCGTCCTAGAGCTTTAACTCTACAAACTCCAAACTCGGGTCAGACCTTCAGACTGTTCTGACTCGGTGTGCTATATCTTTTCAAACTGATTTGACTTTCAGATTTCTTAAAAATTAATATTAAAAATCATAAAAATCCCATTGACTTTCATTGCAACAGTTCAAATTGAGCCAAGACTACGGTGGCCCAGTAGTGAACAACACAAAAACTCAAATCTAAACTCCCTGAAGCCCTAGATTCAATTAAACTACCATTCTATATGTACTAATGAACTTTATCTATCTATCTATCTATCTATCTATCTATCTATCTATCTATCTATCTATATATCTATCTATCTATCTATCTATCTATCTTTCTAACTTATCTTTCTTTCTTTCTAACTAATCTTTCTTTCTTTCTACCTAATCTTTCTTTATTTCTTTCTTTCTTACTAATCGATCTTTCTTTCAAACTAATCTTTCTTTCTTTCAAACTAATCTTTCTTTCTTTCTAACTAATATTTCTTTCTTGCTAACTGATCTATCTTTCTTTCTTTCTAACTAATCTTTCTTTCTTTCTAACTAATCTATCTTTCTTCTTTCTAACTAATCTATCTTTCTTTCTAACTAATCTACCTTACTTTCTTTCTAACTAATCTATCTTTCTTTCTAACTAATCTATCTATCTTTCTTTCTTTCTAACTACTCTATCTTTCTTTCATTCTAACTTTTCTTTCTTTCTAACTAATCTATCTATCTTTCTAACTAATCTCTTTCTTTCTAACCAATCTTTCATTCTTTCTTTCTTACTTTCTTTTATTCTTTCTTTCTAACTAATCTATCTTTTTTCTTTCTAACTAATCTTTCTTTCTTTCTAACTAATCTATCTTTCTTTCTTTCTAACTAATCTATCTATCTTTCTTTCATTCTAACTAATCTTTTCTTTCTTTCTACCTAATCTCTATC
This sequence comes from Semotilus atromaculatus, assembly GCA_031834385.1. Lineage (NCBI taxonomy): Eukaryota > Metazoa > Chordata > Actinopteri > Cypriniformes > Leuciscidae > Semotilus > Semotilus atromaculatus. The sequence continues at coordinate 29,589,517 of JAULUF010000084.1, forward strand.
TTTCAAACTAATCTATCTTTCTAACCAATTTTTCTTTCTTTCTTTCTTTCTTTCTTTTTTTCTAACTAATCTATCTATCTTTCTTTCTAACTAATCTTTCTTTCTTTCTAACTAATCTTTCTTTCTTTCTAACTAATCTATCTTTCTTTCTTTCTAAATAATCTATCTTTCTTTCTTTCTAAATAATCTATCTTTCTTTCTAACTAATCTATCTATCTATCTTTCTTTCTAACTAATCTATCTATCTTTCTTTCTAACTACTTTATCTTTATTTCTAACTAATCTATCGTTCTTTATTCCTTTCTTTCTTTCTTACTAATCTATCTTTCTTTCTTTCTAACCAATCTATCATTCTTTGTTTCTTTCTAACTAATCTTTCTTTCTTTCTAACTAATCTATCTATCTTTCTTTCTAACTAATCTATCTTTCTTTCTTTCTAACTAATCTATCTTTTTTTTCTAACTAATCTATCTATCTTTCTTTCTAACTAATATATCTTTCTTTCTTTCTAACTAATCTATCTTTCTTTCTTTCTAACTAATCTATCTATCTATCTATCTTTCTTTCTAACTAATCTATCTCTTTCTTTCTAACTAACTAGTCTTTCTAACTAATCTATCTTTCTTTCTTTCTTTCTAACTAATCTATGTTTCTTTCTTTCTAACTAATCCATCTTTCTTTATATCTTTCTTACTAACTAATCTATCTTTCTTTCTAACCAATCTTTCTTTCTTTCTTTCTTTTTTCATTCTTTCTAACTAATCTATCTTTCTTTCTTTCTAACTAATCTATCTTTCTTTCTAACTAATCTATCTATCTTTCTTTCTAACTAATCTATCTTTCTTTCTTTCTAACTAATCTATCTATCTATCTATCTTTCTAACTAATCTATCTTTCTTTCTAACTAATCTATCTTTCTTTCTAACTAATCTATCTATCTTTCTTTCTAACTAATCTATCTTTCTTTCTTTCTAACTAATCTATCTATCTATCTATCTTTCTAACTAATCTATCTTTCTTTCTAACTAATCTATCTTTCTTTCTTTCTAACTAACTAATCTTTCTTTCTTTCTAACTAATCTATCTTTCTTTCTTTCTTTCTAACTAATCTATGTTTCTTTCTTTCTAACTAATCTATCTTTCTTTCTAACCAATCTTTCTTTCTTTCTTTCTTACTTTCTTTCTTTCTAACTAATCTATCTTTTTTCTTTCTAACTAATCTATCTATCTTTCTTTCTAACTAATCTTTCTTTCTTTCTAACCAATCTATCTTTCTTTCTTTCTAACTAATCTTTCTTTCTTTCTTTCTAACTTATCTATCTTTCTAACTAATCTATCTTTCTTTCTTTCTAACTAATCTATCTTTCTTTCTAACTAATCTATCTTACTTTCTAACTAATTTATCTTTCTTTCTTTCTAACTAATCTATCTTTCTTTTTTTCTAACTAATCTATCTTTCTAGCTAATCTATCTTTCTTTCTATCAAATCCATCTTTCTTTGTTTTTTAAATAATCTATCTTTCTTTATTTCTAACTAAGTTATCTTTCTTTCTAACTAATCTATCTTTCTTTCTAACTAATCTATCTTTCTAACTAATCTATCTTTCTTTCTAACAAATCTCTTTCTTTGTTTTTTAACTAATCTATCTTTCTTTCTAACTAATTTATCTTTCTTTCTAACTAATCTATCTTTCTTTCTAACTAATCTATCTTTCTTTCTTTCTAATCTATCTTTCTTTCTTTCTAACTAATCTATCTTACTTTCTTTCTTTCTTTTTAATTAACTTTCTTTCTTTCTTTCTAACTAATCTATCTTTCTTTCTTTCTAACTGATCTATCTTTCTTTTTCTTTCTAACTAATCTATCTTTCTTTCTTTCTAACTAATCTTTCTTTCTTTCTTACTAATCTATCTTTCTTTCTTTCTAACTAATCTATCTTTCTTTCTTACTAATATTTTTTTCTTTCTTTCTTTCTAACTAATCTATCTTTCTAACTAATCTTTCTTTCTTTCTTTCTTTTTAATTAACTTTCTTTCTTTCTTTCTTTCTAACTAATCTATCTTTCTTTTTCTTTGTAACTAATCTATCTTTCTTTCTTTCTAACTAATCTTTCTTTCTTTCTTACTAATCTTTTTTTCTTTCTTTCTTTCTAACTAATCTATCTATCTTTCTTTCTTTCTTTCTTTTTAATTAACTTTCTTTCTTTCTTTCTTTCTAACTAATCTATCTTTCTTTCTAACTAATCTATCTTTCTTTTTCTTTCTAACTAATCTATCTTTCTTTCTTTCTTTCTAACTAATCTATCTTTCTCACTAATCTATCTATCTTTCTTTCTTTCTTACTAATATATCTTTCTGTCCTTTTTTCTTTCTAACTAATCTATCTATCTTTCTTTCTTTCTTACTAATCTTTTTTTCTTTCTTTTTTTCTAACTAATCTATCTATCTTTCATTCTTTCTTTCTAACTAATCTTTTTTTTCTTTCTTTCTAACTAATCTATCTTTCTTTCTTTCTAACTTATCTATATTTCTTTCTTTCTTTCTTTCTTTCTTTCTTTCTAACTAACTAATCTATCTTTCTTTCTTACTAATCTTTTTTTCTTTCTTTCTTTCTAACTAATCTATCCTTCTAACTAATCTTTCTTTCTTTCTTTTTAATTAACTTTCTTTCTTTCTTTCTTTCTAACTAATCTATCTATCTTTCTTTCTACCTAATCTATATTTCTTTTTTTCTTTTTAATTAACTTTCTTTCTTTCTTTCTTTCTAACTAATCTATCTTTCTTTCTTTCTAACTAATCTATCTTTCTTTTTCTTTCTAACTAATCTCTTTCTTTCTAACTAATCTATCTTTCTTTCTCACTAATCTTTTTTCTTTCTTTCTTTCTAACTAATCTATCTCACTAATCTATCTTTCTTCCTTTCTTTCTTACTAATCTATCTTTCTTTCCTTTTTTCTTTCTAACTAATCTATCTTTCTTTCTTTCTTACTAATCTTTTTTTCTTTCTTTCTAACTAATCCATCTTTCTTTCTCTCTAACTAATCTATCTTTCTTTCTCACTAATCTTTTTTCTTTCTTTCTTTCTAACTAATCTATCTATCTCACTAATCTATCTTTCTTCCTTTCTTTCTTACTAATCTATCTTTCTTTCCTTTTTTCTTTCTAACTAAACTATCTTTCTTTCTTTCTTTCTAACTAATCTTTTTTCTTTCTTTCTAACTAATCCATCTTTCTTTCTTTCTAACTAATCTATCTTTCTTTCTTTCTAACTTATCTATATTTCTTTCTTTCTTTCTCTTTCTTTCTTTCTTTCTTTCTTTCTTTCTTTCTTTCTTTCTAACTAATCTATCTTTCTTTCTTACTAATCTTTTTTTCTTTCTTTCTTTCTAACTAATCTATCTTTCTAACTAATCTTTCTTTCTTTATTTTTAATTAACTTTCTTTCTTTCTTTCTAACTAATCTATCTATCTTTCTATCTTTCTTTCTACCTAATCTATCTTTCTTTTTAATTAACTTTCTTTCTTTCTTTCTTTCTTTCTTTCTTTCTTTCTTTCTTTCTTTCTTTCTAACTAATTTATCTTTCTTTCTTTCTAACTAATCTATCTTTCTTTTTCTTACTAACTAATCTTTCTTTCTTTCTTTCTAACTAATCTATCTTTCTTTCTCACTAATCTTTTTTTCTTTCTTTCTTTCTTACTAATCTATCTTTCTTTCCTTTTTTCTTTCTAACTAATCTATCTTTCTTTCTTACTAATCTTTTTTTCTTTCTTTTTTCTAACTAATCTGTTTCTTTCTTTCTAACTAATCTTTTTTTCTTTCTTTCTAACTAATCTATCTTTCTTTCTTTCTTTCTTTCTTACTAATCTTTTTTTCTTTCTTTCTTTCTAACTAATCTATCTTTCTAACTAATCTTTCTTTCTTTCTTTTTAATTAACTTTCTTTCTAACTAATCTATCTATCTTTCTATCTTTCTTTCTACCTAATCTATCTTTCTTTTTAATTAACTTTCTTTCTTTCTTTCTTTCTTTCTAACTAATTTATCTTTCTTTCTTTCTAACTAATCTATCTTTCTTTTTCTTACTAACTAATCTTTCTTTCTTTCTTTCTTTCTAACTAATCTATCTTTCTTTCTCACTAATCTTTTTTTCTTTCTTTCTTTCTTACTAATCTATCTTTCTTTCCTTTTTTCAGTCTAACTAATCTATCTTTCTTTCTTACTAATCTTTTTTTCTTTCTTTTTTCTAACTAATCTATGTTTCTTTCTTTCTAACTAATCTTTTTTTCTTTCTTTCTAACTAATCTATCTTTCTTTCTTTCTTTCTTTCTTACTAATCTTTTTTTCTTTCTTTCTTTCTAACTAATCTATCTTTCTAACTGATCTTTCTTTCTTTCTTTCTTACTAATCTTTTTTTCTTTCTTTCTTTCTAACTAATCTATCTTTCTAACTGATCTTTCTTTCTTTCTTTTTAATTAACTTTCTTTCTTTCTAACTAATCTATCTTTCTTTCTTTCTAACTAATCTATCTTTCTTTTTCTTTCTAACTAATCTCTTTCTTTCTTTCTTTCTAACTAATCTATCTTTCTTTCTTTCTTTCTAACTAATCTTTTTTCTTTCTTTCTAACTAATCCATCTTTCTTTCTTTCTAACTAATCTATCTTTCTTTCTTTCTAACTTATCTATATTTCTTTCTTTCTTTCTCTTTCTTTCTTTCTTTCTTTCTTTCTAACTAATCTATCTTTCTTTCTTACTAATCTTTTTTTCTTTCTTTCTTTCTAACTAATCTATCTTTCTAACTAATCTTTCTTTCTTTCTCTTTAATTAACTTTCTTTCTTTCTTTCTAACTAATCTATCTATCTTTCTATCTTTCTTTCTACCTAATCTATCTTTCTTTCTTTCTTTTTAATTAACTTTCTTTCTTTCTTTCTTTCTTTCTTTCTAACTAATCTATCTTTCTTTCTTTCTTTCTAAATAAAAACTATCTTTCTTTTTCTTTCTAACTAATCTATCTATCTTTCTCTTTCTTTCTACCTAATCTATCTTTCTTTCTTTCTTTTTAATTAACTTTCTTTCTTTCTTTCTTTCTTTCTTTCTAACTAATCTATCTTTCTTTCTCACTAATCTCTTTTTCTTTCTTTCTTTCTAACTAATCTATCTATCTTTCTATCTTTCTTACTAATCAATCTTTCTTTCTTTCTTACTAATTTATCTTTCTTTCTTTCTTTCTTACTAATCTATCTTTTTTTCCTTTTTTCTTTCTAACTAATCTTTCTTTCTTTCTTTCTTTCTTTCTAACTAATCTATCTTTCTTTCTTTCTTTCTTTCTCACTAATCTTTTTTTCTTTCTTTCTAACTAATCTATCTATCTTTCTATCTTTCTTACTAATCAATCTTTCTTTCTTTCTTACTAATTTATCTTTCTTTCTTTCTTTCTTACTAATCTTTTTTTCTTTCTTTCTTTCTAACTAATCTATCTTTCTTTCTTTCTAACTTATCTATATTTCTTTCTTTCTTACTAATCTATCTTTCTTTCTAACTAATCTCTTTCTTTCTTTCTTTCTAACTAATCTTTTTTTCTTTCTTTCTTTCTAACTAATCTTTTTTTCTTTCTTTCTTTCTAACTTATCTATATTTCTTTCTTTCTTTCTTTCTTACTAATCTATCTTTCTTTCTAACTAATCTATCTTTCTTTCTTTCTTTCTTTCTAACTAATCTATCTTTCTTTCTTTCTAACTAATCTATCTTTCTTTCTTTCTTACTAATCTTTTTTTCTTTCTTTCTAACTAATCCATCTTTCTTTCTCTCTAACTAATCTATCTTTCTTTCTCACTAATCTTTTTTCTTTCTTTCTTTCTAACTAATCTATCTATCTCACTAATCTATCTTTCTTCCTTTCTTTCTTACTAATCTATCTTTCTTTCCTTTTTTCTTTCTAACTAAACTATCTTTCTTTCTTTCTTTCTAACTAATCTTTTTTCTTTCTTTCTAACTAATCCATCTTTCTTTCTTTCTAACTAATCTATCTTTCTTTCTTTCTAACTTATCTATATTTCTTTCTTTCTTTCTCTTTCTTTCTTTCTTTCTTTCTTTCTTTCTAACTAATCTATCTTTCTTTCTTACTAATCTTTTTTTCTTTCTTTCTTTCTAACTAATCTATCTTTCTAACTAATCTTTCTTTCTTTATTTTTAATTAACTTTCTTTCTTTCTTTCTAACTAATCTATCTATCTTTCTATCTTTCTTTCTACCTAATCTATCTTTCTTTTTAATGAACTTTCTTTCTTTCTTTCTTTCTTTCTTTCTTTCTTTCTTTCTTTCTTTCTAACTAATTTATCTTTCTTTCTTTCTAACTAATCTATCTTTCTTTTTCTTACTAACTAATCTTTCTTTCTTTCTTTCTAACTAATCTATCTTTCTTTCTCACTAATCTTTTTTTCTTTCTTTCTTTCTTACTAATCTATCTTTCTTTCCTTTTTTCTTTCTAACTAATCTATCTTTCTTTCTTACTAATCTTTTTTTCTTTCTTTTTTCTAACTAATCTGTTTCTTTCTTTCTAACTAATCTTTTTTTCTTTCTTTCTAACTAATCTATCTTTCTTTCTTTCTTTCTTTCTTACTAATCTTTTTTTCTTTCTTTCTTTCTAACTAATCTATCTTTCTAACTAATCTTTCTTTCTTTCTTTTTAATTAACTTTCTTTCTAACTAATCTATCTATCTTTCTATCTTTCTTTCTACCTAATCTATCTTTCTTTTTAATTAACTTTCTTTCTTTCTTTCTTTCTTTCTTTCTAACTAATTTATCTTTCTTTCTTTCTAACTAATCTATCTTTCTTTTTCTTACTAACTAATCTTTCTTTCTTTCTTTCTAACTAATCTATCTTTCTTTCTCACTAATCTTTTTTTCTTTCTTTCTTTCTTACTAATCTATCTTTCTTTCCTTTTTTCAGTCTAACTAATCTATCTTTCTTTCTTACTAATCTTTTTTTCTTTCTTTTTTCTAACTAATCTATGTTTCTTTCTTTCTAACTAATCTTTTTTTCTTTCTTTCTAACTAATCTATCTTTCTTTCTTTCTTTCTTTCTTACTAATCTTTTTTTCTTTCTTTCTTTCTAACTAATCTATCTTTCTAACTGATCTTTCTTTCTTTCTTTTTAATTAACTTTCTTTCTTTCTAACTAATCTATCTTTCTTTCTTTCTAACTAATCTATCTTTCTTTTTCTTTCTAACTAATCTCTTTCTTTCTTTCTTTCTAACTAATCTATCTTTCTTTCTTTCTTTCTAACTAATCTTTTTTCTTTCTTTCTAACTAATCCATCTTTCTTTCTTTCTAACTAATCTATCTTTCTTTCTTTCTAACTTATCTATATTTCTTTCTTTCTTTCTCTTTCTTTCTTTCTTTCTTTCTTTCTAACTAATCTATCTTTCTTTCTTACTAATCTTTTTTTCTTTCTTTCTTTCTAACTAATCTATCTTTCTAACTAATCTTTCTTTCTTTCTCTTTAATTAACTTTCTTTCTTTCTTTCTAACTAATCTATCTATCTTTCTATCTTTCTTTCTACCTAATCTATCTTTCTTTCTTTCTTTTTAATTAACTTTCTTTCTTTCTTTCTTTCTTTCTTTCTAACTAATCTATCTTTCTTTCTTTCTTTCTAAATAAAAACTATCTTTCTTTTTCTTTCTAACTAATCTATCTATCTTTCTCTTTCTTTCTACCTAATCTATCTTTCTTTCTTTCTTTTTAATTAACTTTCTTTCTTTCTTTCTTTCTTTCTTTCTAACTAATCTATCTTTCTTTCTCACTAATCTCTTTTTCTTTCTTTCTTTCTAACTAATCTATCTATCTTTCTATCTTTCTTACTAATCAATCTTTCTTTCTTTCTTACTAATTTATCTTTCTTTCTTTCTTTCTTACTAATCTATCTTTTTTTCCTTTTTTCTTTCTAACTAATCTTTCTTTCTTTCTTTCTTTCTTTCTAACTAATCTATCTTTCTTTCTTTCTTTCTTTCTCACTAATCTTTTTTTCTTTCTTTCTAACTAATCTATCTATCTTTCTATCTTTCTTACTAATCAATCTTTCTTTCTTTCTTACTAATTTATCTTTCTTTCTTTCTTTCTTACTAATCTTTTTTTCTTTCTTTCTTTCTAACTAATCTATCTTTCTTTCTTTCTAACTTATCTATATTTCTTTCTTTCTTACTAATCTATCTTTCTTTCTAACTAATCTCTTTCTTTCTTTCTTTCTAACTAATCTTTTTTTCTTTCTTTCTTTCTAACTAATCTTTTTTTCTTTCTTTCTTTCTAACTTATCTATATTTCTTTCTTTCTTTCTTTCTTACTAATCTATCTTTCTTTCTAACTAATCTATCTTTCTTTCTTTCTTTCTTTCTAACTAATCTATCTTTCTTTCTTTCTAACTAATCTATCTTTCTTTCTTTCTTACTAAACTATAAACTAATTAAACTTTAAACTTCTTTAAACTTCTTCAAACTTATTGGTCCAAACTTTCACAAGCCAACTTAAAGTTTGTCTCGACGAACTTTTTCTAGTTATTAAGTTGGCTTGAGAAAGCCAACTTACTGAAATCCTATTTAAACTTATTATTATTATTATTATTCTTCTGACTCTAAAATTTAAACTCTAACTCGTCCTAGAGCTTTAACTCTACAAACTCCAAACTCGGGTCAGACCTTCAAACTGTTCTGACTTAGTGTGCTATATCTTTTCAGACTGATTTGACTTTCAGATTTCTTAAAAATTAATATTAAAAATCATAAAAATCCCATTGACTTTCATTGTAACAGTTCAAAATGAGCCAAGACTACGGTGGCCCAGTAGTCTACACCAAATAAACTCAAATCTAAATTCCCTAAAGCCTTGGACTCAATTAAACTCCCATTCTATATGTACTTATGAACTCTATCTATCTATCTATCTATCTATCTATCTATCTATCTATCTATCTATCTATCTATCTATCTATCTATCTATCTATCTCTTTCTAACTTATCTATCTATCTATCTATCTATCTATCTATCTATCTATCTATCTATCTGATCTTTCTTCCTTTCTAACTAATCTATCTTTCTTCCTTTCTAACTAATCTATCTTTCTTTCTTTCTAACTAATCTCTTTATTTCTAAACTAATCTATCTTTCTTTCTTTCTAACTAATCTTTCTTTCTAACTAATATTTCCTTCTAACTAATCTATCTTTCTTTCTTTCTAACTAATCTATCTATGTTTCTTTCTAACTAATCTATCTATCTTTCTTTCTAACTAATCTATCTATCTTTCTTTCTAACTAATCTCTTTCTTTCTAACTAATCTCTTTCTTTCTTTCTAACTAATCTCTTTCTTTCTAACTAATCTATCTTTTTTTCTTTCTAACTAATCTATCTTTCTTTCTTTCTAACTAATCTATCTTTCTTTCTTTCTAACTAATCTATCTTTCTTTCTTTCTAACTAATCTATCTTTCTTTCTAACTAATCTATCTTTCTTTCTTATCTATCTATCTATCTATCTATCTATCTATCTATCTATCTATCTATCTATCTATCTATCTATCTATCTATCTATCTATCTTTCTTTCTTTCTAACTAATCTATCTATATATCTTTATTTCTAACTAATCTATCTTTCTTTCTTATCTATCTATCTATCTATCTATCTATCTATCTATCTATCTATCTATCTATCTATCTATCTATCTATCTTTCTTTCTTTCTTTCTTTCTTTCTAACTAATCTATCTTTCTTTATTTCTTTCAAACTAATCTATCTTTCTTTCTTTCTAACTAATCTATCTTTCTTTCTTTCTAACTAATATTTCCTTCTAACTAATCTATCTTTCTTTCTTTCTAACTAATCTATCTATGTTTCTTTCTAACTAATCTCTTTCTTTCTAACTAATCTATCTATCTTTCTTTCTAACTAATCTATCTTTCTTTATTTCTTTCAAACTAATCTATCTTTTTTCTTTCTAACTAATCTATCTTTCTTTCTTTCTAACTAATCTATCTTTCTTTCTTTCTAACTAATCTATCTTTATTTCTTTATTTCTTTCTAACTAATCTATCTTTTTTTCTTTCTAACTAATCTATCTTTCTTTATTTCTTTCAAACTAATCTATCTTTATTTCTTTATTTCTTTCTAACTAATCTATCTATGTTTCTTTCTAACTAATCTATCTTTCTTTCTAACTAATCTATCTATGTTTCTTTCTAAATAATCTATCTATCTTTCTTTCTAACTAATCTCTTTCTTTCTAACTAATCTATCTATCTTTCTTTCTAACTAATCTCTTTCTTTCTAACTAATCTCTTTCTTTCTTTCTAACTAATCTCTTTCTTTCTAACTAATCTATCTTTCTTTCTTTCTAACTACTCTATCTTTCTTTCATTCTAACTAATCTATCTTTCTTTCTAACTAATCTATCTATCTTTCTTTCTAACTAATCTATCTTTCTTTCTTTCTTTCTTGCTAATCTTTTTTCTTTCTTTCTTTCTTACTAATCTATCTTTCTTTCTTTCTTACTAATCTTTTTCTTTCTTTCTTTCTTACTAATCTATCTTTCTTTCTTTCTTACTAATCTATCTTTCTTTCATTCTTACTAATCTTTTTTTCTTTCTTTCTTTCTTACTAATCTATCTTTCTTTCTTTCTTACTAATCTATCTTTCTTTCATTCTTACTAATCTTTTTTTCTTTCTTTCTGTCTTACTAATCTATCTTTCTTTCTTTCTTACTAATCTTTTTTTCTATCTTTCTTTCTTACTAATCTATCTTTCTTTCTTACTAATCTTTTTTTCTTTCTTTCTTTCTAACTAATCTATCTTTCTTTCTTTCTTACTAATCTTGTTTTCTTTCTTTCTTTCTTACTAATCTTTTTTTCTTTCTTTCTTACTAATCTTTTTTCTTTCTTTCTTTCTAACTAATCTATCTTTCTTTCTTACTAATCTATCTTTCTTTCTTTCTTACTAATCTTTTTTTTCTTTCTTTCTAACTAATCTATCTTTCTTTCTTTCTTGCTAATCTTTTTTTCTTTCTTTCTTTCTTACTAATCTATCTTTCTTTCTTTCTAATCTTTTTTCTTTCTTTCTTACTAATCTATCTTTCTTTCTTACTAATCTTTTTTTCTTTCTTTCTTACTAATCTTTTTTCTTTCTTTCTAACTAATCTATCTTTCTTTCTTACTAATCTTTTTTTCTTTCTTTCTTTCTTTCTTACTAATCTTTTTTTCTTTCTTTCTTTCTTTCTAACTAATCTTTTTTTTCTTTCTTTCTAACTAATCTATCTTTCTTTCTTTCTTTCTTGCTAATCTTTTTTCTTTCTTTCTTTCTTACTAATCTATCCTTCTTTCTTTCTTACTAATCTTTTTTTCTTTCTTTCTTACTAATCTATCTTTCTTTCTTTCTTACTAATCTTTTTTTCTTTCTTTCTTACTAATCTTTTTTCTTTCTTTCTAACTAATCTATCTTTCTTTCTTACTAATCTTTTTTTCTTTCTTTCTTTCTTTCTTACTAATCTTTTTTTTCTTTCTTTCTAACTAATCTATCTTTCTTTCTTTCTTTCTTGCTAATCTTTTTTCTTTCTTTCTTACTAATCTTTTTTCTTTCTTTCTTTTTAACTAATCTATCTTTCTTTCTTACTAATCTTTTTTTCTTTCTTTCTTTCTTACTAATCTTTTTTTTCTTTCTTTCTAACTAATCTATCTTTCTTTCTTTCTTGCTAATCTTTTTTTCTTTCTTTCTTTCTTACTAATCTATCTTTCTTTCTTACTAATCTTTTTTTCTTTCTTTCTTACTAATCTTTTTTTCTTTCTTTCTTTCTTTCTTACTAATCTTTTTTTTCTTTCTTTCTAACTAATCTATCTTTCTTTCTTTCTTTCTTGCTAATCTTTTTTTCTTTCTTTCTTTCTAACTAATCTATCTTTCTTTCTTTCTTACTAATCTTTTTTTCTTTCTTTCTTACTAATCTTTTTTCTTTCTTTCTAACTAATCTATCTTTCTTTCTTACTAATCTTTTTTTCTTTCTTTCTTTCTTACTAATCTTTTTTTTCTTTCTTTCTAACTAATCTATCTTTCTTTCTTACTAATCTTTTTTTCTTTCTTTCTTTCTTTCTTACTAATCTTTTTTTTCTTTCTTTCTAACTAATCTATCTTTCTTTCTTTCTTTCTTGCTAATCTTTTTTTCTTTCTTTCTTTCTTACTAATCTATCTTTCTTTCTTTCTTACTAATCTTTTTTTCTTTCTTTCTTACTAATCTTTTTTCTTTCTTTCTTTCTAACTAATCTATCTTTCTTTCTTACTAATCTTTCTTTCTTTCTTACTAATCTTTTTTCTTTCTTTCTAACTAATCTATCTTTCTTTCTTTCTTACTAATCTTTTTCTTTCTTTCTTTCTTACTAATCTATCTTTCTTTCTTACTAATCTATCTTTCTTTCTTTCTAACTAATCTATCTTTCTTTCTTTCTTACTAATCTATCTTTCTTTCTTACTAATCTTTTTTCTCTCTGTCTAACTAATCTATCTATCTTTCTTACTAATCAATCTTTCTCTTACTAATCTATCTTTTTTTCTTTCTTACTAATCTATCTTTCTTTCCTTCTTTCTTTCTAACTAATCTATCTTTCTTTCTTACTAATCTTTTTTTATTTTTTTATTTCTAACTAATCTATCTTTCTTTCTCTTTCTTACTAATCTATCTTTCTTTCTTTCTTACTATTTTTTTCTTTCTTTCTTTCTTACTAATCTATCTTTCTTTCTTTCTTACTAATCTATCTTTCTTTCTTTCTAACTAATCTATCTTTCTTTCTTACTAATCTTTTTTTATTTTTTTATTTCTAACTAATCTATCTTTCTTTCTTTCTTTCTTTCTAACTAATCTATCTTTCTTTCTTTCTTACTAATCTTTTTTTTATCTTTCTTTCTAACTAATCTATCTTTCTTTCTTTCTTACTGAACTATAAACTAATTAAACTTTAAACTAATTTAAACTTTAAACTTCTTCAAACTTATTGGTCCAAACTTTCACAAGCCAACTTAAAGTTTGTCTCGACGAACTTTTTCTAGTTATTATTATTATTCTTCTGACTCTAAAATTTAAACTCTAACTCGTCCTAGAGCTTTAACTCTACAAACTCCAAACTCGGGTCAGACCTTCAAACTGTTCTGACTTAGTGTGCTATATCTTTTCAGACTGATTTGACTTTCAGATTTCTTAAAAATTAATATTAAAAATCATAAAAATCCCATTGACTTTCATTGTAACAGTTCAAAATGAGCCAAGACTACGGTGGCCCAGTAGTCTACACCAAATAAACTCAAATCTAAATTCCCTAAAGCCTTGGACTCAATTAAACTCCCATTCTATATGTACTTATGAACTCTATCTATCTATCTATCTATCTATCTATCTATCTATCTATCTATCTATCTATCTATCTATCTATCTATCTATCTCTTTCTAACTTATCTATCTATCTATCTATCTATCTATCTATCTATCTATCTATCTATCTGATCTTTCTTCCTTTCTAACTAATCTATCTTTCTTCCTTTCTAACTAATCTATCTTTCTTTCTTTCTAACTAATCTCTTTATTTCTAAACTAATCTATCTTTCTTTCTTTCTAACTAATCTTTCTTTCTAACTAATATTTCCTTCTAACTAATCTATCTTTCTTTCTTTCTAACTAATCTATCTATGTTTCTTTCTAACTAATCTATCTATCTTTCTTTCTAACTAATCTATCTATCTTTCTTTCTAACTAATCTCTTTCTTTCTAACTAATCTCTTTCTTTCTTTCTAACTAATCTCTTTCTTTCTAACTAATCTATCTTTTTTTCTTTCTAACTAATCTATCTTTCTTTCTTTCTAACTAATCTATCTTTCTTTCTTTCTAACTAATCTATCTTTCTTTCTTTCTAACTAATCTATCTTTCTTTCTAACTAATCTATCTTTCTTTCTTATCTATCTATCTATCTATCTATCTATCTATCTATCTATCTATCTATCTATCTATCTATCTATCTATCTATCTATCTATCTATCTATCTTTCTTTCTTTCTAACTAATCTATCTATATATCTTTATTTCTAACTAATCTATCTTTCTTTCTTATCTATCTATCTATCTATCTATCTATCTATCTATCTATCTATCTATCTATCTATCTTTCTTTCTTTCTTTCTTTCTTTCTAACTAATCTATCTTTCTTTATTTCTTTCAAACTAATCTATCTTTCTTTCTTTCTAACTAATCTATCTTTCTTTCTTTCTAACTAATATTTCCTTCTAACTAATCTATCTTTCTTTCTTTCTAACTAATCTATCTATGTTTCTTTCTAACTAATCTCTTTCTTTCTAACTAATCTATCTATCTTTCTTTCTAACTAATCTATCTTTCTTTATTTCTTTCAAACTAATCTATCTTTTTTCTTTCTAACTAATCTATCTTTCTTTCTTTCTAACTAATCTATCTTTCTTTCTTTCTAACTAATCTATCTTTATTTCTTTATTTCTTTCTAACTAATCTATCTTTTTTTCTTTCTAACTAATCTATCTTTCTTTATTTCTTTCAAACTAATCTATCTTTATTTCTTTATTTCTTTCTAACTAATCTATCTATGTTTCTTTCTAACTAATCTATCTTTCTTTCTAACTAATCTATCTATGTTTCTTTCTAAATAATCTATCTATCTTTCTTTCTAACTAATCTCTTTCTTTCTAACTAATCTATCTATCTTTCTTTCTAACTAATCTCTTTCTTTCTAACTAATCTCTTTCTTTCTTTCTAACTAATCTCTTTCTTTCTAACTAATCTATCTTTCTTTCTTTCTAACTACTCTATCTTTCTTTCATTCTAACTAATCTATCTTTCTTTCTAACTAATCTATCTATCTTTCTTTCTAACTAATCTATCTTTCTTTCTTTCTTTCTTGCTAATCTTTTTTCTTTCTTTCTTTCTTACTAATCTATCTTTCTTTCTTTCTTACTAATCTTTTTCTTTCTTTCTTTCTTACTAATCTATCTTTCTTTCTTTCTTACTAATCTATCTTTCTTTCATTCTTACTAATCTTTTTTTCTTTCTTTCTTTCTTACTAATCTATCTTTCTTTCTTTCTTACTAATCTATCTTTCTTTCATTCTTACTAATCTTTTTTTCTTTCTTTCTGTCTTACTAATCTATCTTTCTTTCTTTCTTACTAATCTTTTTTTCTATCTTTCTTTCTTACTAATCTATCTTTCTTTCTTACTAATCTTTTTTTCTTTCTTTCTTTCTAACTAATCTATCTTTCTTTCTTTCTTACTAATCTTGTTTTCTTTCTTTCTTTCTTACTAATCTTTTTTTCTTTCTTTCTTACTAATCTTTTTTCTTTCTTTCTTTCTAACTAATCTATCTTTCTTTCTTACTAATCTATCTTTCTTTCTTTCTTACTAATCTTTTTTTTCTTTCTTTCTAACTAATCTATCTTTCTTTCTTTCTTGCTAATCTTTTTTTCTTTCTTTCTTTCTTACTAATCTATCTTTCTTTCTTTCTAATCTTTTTTCTTTCTTTCTTACTAATCTATCTTTCTTTCTTACTAATCTTTTTTTCTTTCTTTCTTACTAATCTTTTTTCTTTCTTTCTAACTAATCTATCTTTCTTTCTTACTAATCTTTTTTTCTTTCTTTCTTTCTTTCTTACTAATCTTTTTTTCTTTCTTTCTTTCTTTCTAACTAATCTTTTTTTTCTTTCTTTCTAACTAATCTATCTTTCTTTCTTTCTTTCTTGCTAATCTTTTTTCTTTCTTTCTTTCTTACTAATCTATCCTTCTTTCTTTCTTACTAATCTTTTTTTCTTTCTTTCTTACTAATCTATCTTTCTTTCTTTCTTACTAATCTTTTTTTCTTTCTTTCTTACTAATCTTTTTTCTTTCTTTCTAACTAATCTATCTTTCTTTCTTACTAATCTTTTTTTCTTTCTTTCTTTCTTTCTTACTAATCTTTTTTTTCTTTCTTTCTAACTAATCTATCTTTCTTTCTTTCTTTCTTGCTAATCTTTTTTCTTTCTTTCTTACTAATCTTTTTTCTTTCTTTCTTTTTAACTAATCTATCTTTCTTTCTTACTAATCTTTTTTTCTTTCTTTCTTTCTTACTAATCTTTTTTTTCTTTCTTTCTAACTAATCTATCTTTCTTTCTTTCTTGCTAATCTTTTTTTCTTTCTTTCTTTCTTACTAATCTATCTTTCTTTCTTACTAATCTTTTTTTCTTTCTTTCTTACTAATCTTTTTTTCTTTCTTTCTTTCTTTCTTACTAATCTTTTTTTTCTTTCTTTCTAACTAATCTATCTTTCTTTCTTTCTTTCTTGCTAATCTTTTTTTCTTTCTTTCTTTCTAACTAATCTATCTTTCTTTCTTTCTTACTAATCTTTTTTTCTTTCTTTCTTACTAATCTTTTTTCTTTCTTTCTAACTAATCTATCTTTCTTTCTTACTAATCTTTTTTTCTTTCTTTCTTTCTTACTAATCTTTTTTTTCTTTCTTTCTAACTAATCTATCTTTCTTTCTTACTAATCTTTTTTTCTTTCTTTCTTTCTTTCTTACTAATCTTTTTTTTCTTTCTTTCTAACTAATCTATCTTTCTTTCTTTCTTTCTTGCTAATCTTTTTTTCTTTCTTTCTTTCTTACTAATCTATCTTTCTTTCTTTCTTACTAATCTTTTTTTCTTTCTTTCTTACTAATCTTTTTTCTTTCTTTCTTTCTAACTAATCTATCTTTCTTTCTTACTAATCTTTCTTTCTTTCTTACTAATCTTTTTTCTTTCTTTCTAACTAATCTATCTTTCTTTCTTTCTTACTAATCTTTTTCTTTCTTTCTTTCTTACTAATCTATCTTTCTTTCTTACTAATCTATCTTTCTTTCTTTCTAACTAATCTATCTTTCTTTCTTTCTTACTAATCTATCTTTCTTTCTTACTAATCTTTTTTCTCTCTGTCTAACTAATCTATCTATCTTTCTTACTAATCAATCTTTCTCTTACTAATCTATCTTTTTTTCTTTCTTACTAATCTATCTTTCTTTCCTTCTTTCTTTCTAACTAATCTATCTTTCTTTCTTACTAATCTTTTTTTATTTTTTTATTTCTAACTAATCTATCTTTCTTTCTCTTTCTTACTAATCTATCTTTCTTTCTTTCTTACTATTTTTTTCTTTCTTTCTTTCTTACTAATCTATCTTTCTTTCTTTCTTACTAATCTATCTTTCTTTCTTTCTAACTAATCTATCTTTCTTTCTTACTAATCTTTTTTTATTTTTTTATTTCTAACTAATCTATCTTTCTTTCTTTCTTTCTTTCTAACTAATCTATCTTTCTTTCTTTCTTACTAATCTTTTTTTTATCTTTCTTTCTAACTAATCTATCTTTCTTTCTTTCTTACTGAACTATAAACTAATTAAACTTTAAACTAATTTAAACTTTAAACTTCTTCAAACTTATTGGTCCAAACTTTCACAAGCCAACTTAAAGTTTGTCTCGACGAACTTTTTCTAGTTATTATTATTATTCTTCTGACTCTAAAATTTAAACTCTAACTCGTCCTAGAGCTTTAACTCTACAAACTCCAAACTCGGGTCAGACCTTCAAACTGTTCTGACTTAGTGTGCTATATCTTTTCAGACTGATTTGACTTTCAGATTTCTTAAAAATTAATATTAAAAATCATAAAAATCCCATTGACTTTCATTGTAACAGTTCAAAATGAGCCAAGACTACGGTGGCCCAGTAGTCTACACCAAATAAACTCAAATCTAAATTCCCTAAAGCCTTGGACTCAATTAAACTCCCATTCTATATGTACTTATGAACTCTATCTATCTATCTATCTATCTATCTATCTATCTATCTATCTATCTATCTATCTATCTATCTATCTCTTTCTAACTTATCTATCTATCTATCTATCTATCTATCTATCTATCTATCTATCTATCTGATCTTTCTTCCTTTCTAACTAATCTATCTTTCTTCCTTTCTAACTAATCTATCTTTCTTTCTTTCTAACTAATCTCTTTATTTCTAAACTAATCTATCTTTCTTTCTTTCTAACTAATCTTTCTTTCTAACTAATATTTCCTTCTAACTAATCTATCTTTCTTTCTTTCTAACTAATCTATCTATGTTTCTTTCTAACTAATCTATCTATCTTTCTTTCTAACTAATCTATCTATCTTTCTTTCTAACTAATCTCTTTCTTTCTAACTAATCTCTTTCTTTCTTTCTAACTAATCTCTTTCTTTCTAACTAATCTATCTTTTTTTCTTTCTAACTAATCTATCTTTCTTTCTTTCTAACTAATCTATCTTTCTTTCTTTCTAACTAATCTATCTTTCTTTCTTTCTAACTAATCTATCTTTCTTTCTAACTAATCTATCTTTCTTTCTTATCTATCTATCTATCTATCTATCTATCTATCTATCTATCTATCTATCTATCTATCTATCTATCTATCTTTCTTTCTTTCTAACTAATCTATCTATATATCTTTATTTCTAACTAATCTATCTTTCTTTCTTATCTATCTATCTATCTATCTATCTATCTATCTATCTATCTATCTATCTATCTATCTATCTATCTTTCTTTCTTTCTTTCTTTCTAACTAATCTATCTTTCTTTATTTCTTTCAAACTAATCTATCTTTCTTTCTTTCTAACTAATCTATCTTTCTTTCTTTCTAACTAATATTTCCTTCTAACTAATCTATCTTTCTTTCTTTCTAACTAATCTATCTATGTTTCTTTCTAACTAATCTCTTTCTTTCTAACTAATCTATCTATCTTTCTTTCTAACTAATCTATCTTTCTTTATTTCTTTCAAACTAATCTATCTTTTTTCTTTCTAACTAATCTATCTTTCTTTCTTTCTAACTAATCTATCTTTCTTTCTTTCTAACTAATCTATCTTTATTTCTTTATTTCTTTCTAACTAATCTATCTTTTTTTCTTTCTAACTAATCTATCTTTCTTTATTTCTTTCAAACTAATCTATCTTTATTTCTTTATTTCTTTCTAACTAATCTATCTATGTTTCTTTCTAACTAATCTATCTTTCTTTCTAACTAATCTATCTATGTTTCTTTCTAAATAATCTATCTATCTTTCTTTCTAACTAATCTCTTTCTTTCTAACTAATCTATCTATCTTTCTTTCTAACTAATCTCTTTCTTTCTAACTAATCTCTTTCTTTCTTTCTAACTAATCTCTTTCTTTCTAACTAATCTATCTTTCTTTCTTTCTAACTACTCTATCTTTCTTTCATTCTAACTAATCTATCTTTCTTTCTAACTAATCTATCTATCTTTCTTTCTAACTAATCTATCTTTCTTTCTTTCTTTCTTGCTAATCTTTTTTCTTTCTTTCTTTCTTACTAATCTATCTTTCTTTCTTTCTTACTAATCTTTTTCTTTCTTTCTTTCTTACTAATCTATCTTTCTTTCTTTCTTACTAATCTATCTTTCTTTCATTCTTACTAATCTTTTTTTCTTTCTTTCTTTCTTACTAATCTATCTTTCTTTCTTTCTTACTAATCTATCTTTCTTTCATTCTTACTAATCTTTTTTTCTTTCTTTCTGTCTTACTAATCTATCTTTCTTTCTTTCTTACTAATCTTTTTTTCTATCTTTCTTTCTTACTAATCTATCTTTCTTTCTTACTAATCTTTTTTTCTTTCTTTCTTTCTAACTAATCTATCTTTCTTTCTTTCTTACTAATCTTGTTTTCTTTCTTTCTTTCTTACTAATCTTTTTTTCTTTCTTTCTTACTAATCTTTTTTCTTTCTTTCTTTCTAACTAATCTATCTTTCTTTCTTACTAATCTATCTTTCTTTCTTTCTTACTAATCTTTTTTTTCTTTCTTTCTAACTAATCTATCTTTCTTTCTTTCTTGCTAATCTTTTTTTCTTTCTTTCTTTCTTACTAATCTATCTTTCTTTCTTTCTAATCTTTTTTCTTTCTTTCTTACTAATCTATCTTTCTTTCTTACTAATCTTTTTTTCTTTCTTTCTTACTAATCTTTTTTCTTTCTTTCTTACTAATCTATCTTTCTTTCTTACTAATCTTTTTTTCTTTCTTTCTTACTAATCTTTTTTTCTTTCTTTCTTTCTTTCTTACTAATCTTTTTTTCTTTCTTTCTTTCTTTCTAACTAATCTTTTTTTTCTTTCTTTCTAACTAATCTATCTTTCTTTCTTTCTTTCTTGCTAATCTTTTTTCTTTCTTTCTTTCTTACTAATCTATCCTTCTTTCTTTCTTACTAATCTTTTTTTCTTTCTTTCTTACTAATCTATCTTTCTTTCTTTCTTACTAATCTTTTTTTCTTTCTTTCTTACTAATCTTTTTTCTTTCTTTCTAACTAATCTATCTTTCTTTCTTACTAATCTTTTTTTCTTTCTTTCTTTCTTTCTTACTAATCTTTTTTTTCTTTCTTTCTAACTAATCTATCTTTCTTTCTTTCTTTCTTGCTAATCTTTTTTCTTTCTTTCTTACTAATCTTTTTTCTTTCTTTCTAACTAATCTATCTTTCTTTCTTACTAATCTTTTTTTCTTTCTTTCTTTCTTACTAATCTTTTTTTTCTTTCTTTCTAACTAATCTATCTTTCTTTCTTTCTTGCTAATCTTTTTTTCTTTCTTTCTTTCTTACTAATCTATCTTTCTTTCTTACTAATCTTTTTTTCTTTCTTTCTTACTAATCTTTTTTTCTTTCTTTCTTTCTTTCTTACTAATCTTTTTTTTCTTTCTTTCTAACTAATCTATCTTTCTTTCTTTCTTTCTTGCTAATCTTTTTTTCTTTCTTTCTTTCTAACTAATCTATCTTTCTTTCTTTCTTACTAATCTTTTTTTCTTTCTTTCTTACTAATCTTTTTTCTTTCTTTCTAACTAATCTATCTTTCTTTCTTACTAATCTTTTTTTCTTTCTTTCTTTCTTACTAATCTTTTTTTTCTTTCTTTCTAACTAATCTATCTTTCTTTCTTACTAATCTTTTTTTCTTTCTTTCTTTCTTTCTTACTAATCTTTTTTTTCTTTCTTTCTAACTAATCTATCTTTCTTTCTTTCTTTCTTGCTAATCTTTTTTTCTTTCTTTCTTTCTTACTAATCTATCTTTCTTTCTTTCTTACTAATCTTTTTTTCTTTCTTTCTTACTAATCTTTTTTCTTTCTTTCTTTCTAACTAATCTATCTTTCTTTCTTACTAATCTTTCTTTCTTTCTTACTAATCTTTTTTCTTTCTTTCTAACTAATCTATCTTTCTTTCTTTCTTACTAATCTTTTTCTTTCTTTCTTTCTTACTAATCTATCTTTCTTTCTTACTAATCTATCTTTCTTTCTTTCTAACTAATCTATCTTTCTTTCTTTCTTACTAATCTATCTTTCTTTCTTACTAATCTTTTTTCTCTCTGTCTAACTAATCTATCTATCTTTCTTACTAATCAATCTTTCTCTTACTAATCTATCTTTTTTTCTTTCTTACTAATCTATCTTTCTTTCCTTCTTTCTTTCTAACTAATCTATCTTTCTTTCTTACTAATCTTTTTTTATTTTTTTATTTCTAACTAATCTATCTTTCTTTCTCTTTCTTACTAATCTATCTTTCTTTCTTTCTTACTATTTTTTTCTTTCTTTCTTTCTTACTAATCTATCTTTCTTTCTTTCTTACTAATCTATCTTTCTTTCTTTCTAACTAATCTATCTTTCTTTCTTACTAATCTTTTTTTATTTTTTTATTTCTAACTAATCTATCTTTCTTTCTTTCTTTCTTTCTAACTAATCTATCTTTCTTTCTTTCTTACTAATCTTTTTTTTATCTTTCTTTCTAACTAATCTATCTTTCTTTCTTTCTTACTGAACTATAAACTAATTAAACTTTAAACTAATTTAAACTTTAAACTTCTTCAAACTTATTGGTCCAAACTTTCACAAGCCAACTTAAAGTTTGTCTCGACGAACTTTTTCTAGTTCATATATTAATATTTATATTTAAGTACAGTATTCATGGTTCATTATTGTTTTTGTTTTTTGTGTAATAAAGTTCAGCACTATTTTGTGTGTTGTGTTTGTTTTCGTTCAATATCCATTTCCGGTTAATTAATTCCGGTAATCTAGATATTTTTTATTTATTTATTTATTTATTTATTTATTTGAGCAGTAACCATTCTGCTCAAAAGGAGAGAGCTGAAGCAAAAGAGCTTATAAGCACTCCCCTTAAACTTTTACTCAAATTTAGTGATAATTTGTTTTGTTTAAACCACGTATTAACAGGTTTAAGATCCAAGGTAACAATTTGACACAGTTGTTGTAAATCATCACCCGATGCAAAAATATTTGTATCGTCTGCAAACAAGATAAATCTCAGTATTTTTGATGTTTTACAAATATCGTTTATATACATATTAAATAATTGTGGACCCAGAATGGAACCTTGAGGTAAGCCGCACACAATTTCTTGACAACTCGACTGATGATCTCCTATTGTCACACATTGTTTTCTATTTTTTAAGTAACTGGTAACCCACTGTTATGCTACCCCTCTAATCCCATACTTTTCCAGTTTGTTAATCAATATGTCATAATTTATTGTGTCAAATGCTTTACTTAGGTCAATAAATAACCCTTTTGCATATTTCTTGTTATCAACAGCATTCGTTATTTCATCAATTGTATCAAAGAGTGCATGTGAAATATCGGTCAAATCGGCCGAGCTCCAGTGAAAAGGCCTGATAACACAAATTATCATGTCGCCAAAAATGTGAACCATATTTGTTCAGACCAACAGGAGCATTCAAGTGCAGTCAATGTGACAGATTTATTTATTTTTTAAATAAGATTTGCACTTTTGGTCACATATGCAGAAGTGTTTTGCTAATAATCTTGTATTTTATGATGCAAATACAAAAAAAATCTGTTTATAAAAATGTTGACGTCTTTTCTTCTCTGTGATGTCAGAAACTGAAAACACTGTATTTCTGCTCTTCTAGAAGTCAGAGAGTGAATGTATATCATCCTTCAGTTTTACACGGGTCTGAACAGACCAAGTCCTGTCGAACACTCGTGTCAGTGTGAACCGGCCTTTACCCTGTTGTTAACTTTCTCAGTAAAATAACTGGCACCGTCTTTAATCCTGCCGGGGAAACACACGGAAACAAAGGGAAGGAGAGAGGGATGAAGATCCACGAACCAGACAACAAAGAGAACCGCAGACGTAAACACACACACACACATAAAGGACGCAGGTGTTTAGAGAGACTAACAGGGAATTATATGACGGATTAAGAGTGTAAATGAAGCCAGAATAACCGGAATCACAGGAAGAGTTCGTATGAATCAGATATGGGCGTAAAAGCAGGACTGATACCGGAAACATGTTTTGATCCGAGAACACACAACCAGACACGCCATCGTCCCGCGCACTAAAGCAGAGCCGCTATTGTTCAATAAAACTGTTCAAAATCATTTCTGTTCATTAAAATAAAGCTGTAATAAAATTTTAATAAAAACTCCTTGCTAAAACTTCAATTAAAATAAAGCTTTATAAAGAATTATAAAACACTAATAAAATGACAAAAGCACATACAATTATTAAAACAAACTAAAATTAAAATGAAACTAAAAATGTATTAAAAATATCAATGAATACTATATTAGTATATAAATAATGCTAAGATAACAGTTGGTTGTTCCCTTTCATAGGTCTCTCGATGCCTGAAGCCCTTATACCATCATTGGCCAGTAGCGCTTAGCACCACCCTAGCCGGATGTCAAGTCAAGTCAAATATACAGATCTGTTCACAATACAGATTGTATCAAAGCAGCTTCACAGTATCAATCAAAACAACATAACAATGTTTGTTTATTACTGGAAAAAAGACATCCACATTTGGTAGAGCTGATCAATGGTATTAATGATTGGTTAATTTATTTGAATATCCCCAACTGAGCAAGCCAAAGGCAACAGTGGCAAGGAACCGAAAAACTCCATCAGGTGACCCAATGGTGTCCTAAAACTCCATCAAGTGACCCAATGGTGTCCTAAAACTCCATCAAGTGACCCAATGGTGTCCTAAAACTCCATCAAGTGACCCAATGGTGTCCTAAAACTCCATCAAGTGACCCAATGGTGTCCTAAAACTCCATCAAGTGACCCAATGGTGTCCTAAAACTCCATCAAGTGACCCAATGGTGTCCTAAAACTCCATCAAGTGACCCAATGGTGTCCTAAAACTCCATCAAGTGACCCAATGGTGTCCTAAAACTCCATCAGGTGACCCAATGGTGTCCTAAAACTCCATCAAGTGACCCAATGGTGTCCTAAAACTCCATCAGGTGACCCAATGGTGTCCTAAAACTCCATCAAGTGACCCAATGGTGTCCTAAAACTCCATCAGGTGACCCAATGGTGTCCTAAAACTCCATCAAGTGACCCAATGGTGTCCTAAAACTCCATCAAGTGACCCAATGGTGTCCTAAAACTCCATCAGGTGACCCAATGGTGTCCTAAAACTCCATCAGGTGACCCAATGGTGTCCTAAAACTCCATCAAGTGACCCAATGGTGTCCTAAAACTCCATCAAGTGACCCAATGGTGTCCTAAAACTCCATCAAGTGACCCAATGGTGTCCTAAAACTCCATCAGGTGACCCAATGGTGTCCTAAAACTCCATCAGGTGACCCAATGGTGTCCTAAAACTCCATCAGGTGACCCAATGGTGTCCTAAAACTCCATCAGGTGACCCAATGGTGTCCTAAAACTCCATCAAGTGACCCAATGGTGTCCTAAAACTCCATCAGGTGACCCAATGGTGTCCTAAAACTCCATCAAGTGACCCAATGGTGTCCTAAAACTCCATCAAGTGACCCAATGGTGTCCTAAAACTCCATCAGGTGACCCAATGGTGTCCTAAAACTCCATCAGGTGACCCAATGGTGTCCTAAAACTCCATCAAGTGACCCAATGGTGTCCTAAAACTCCATCAAGTGACCCAATGGTGTCCTAAAACTCCATCAGGTGACCCAATGGTGTCCTAAAACTCCATCAAGTGACCCAATGGTGTCCTAAAACTCCATCAAGTGACCCAATGGTGTCCTAAAACTCCATCAAGTGACCCAATGGTGTCCTAAAACTCCATCAAGTGACCCAATGGTGTCCTAAAACTCCATCAGGTGACCCAATGGTGTCCTAAAACTCCATCAGGTGACCCAATGGTGTCCTAAAACTCCATCAAGTGACCCAATGGTGTCCTAAAACTCCATCAAGTGACCCAATGGTGTCCTAAAACTCCATCAAGTGACCCAATGGTGTCCTAAAACTCCATCAAGTGACCCAATGGTGTCCTAAAACTCCATCAAGTGACCCAATGGAGAAAAAAAACCTTGGGAGAACCCAGGCTCAGTCGGGGGCCAGTTCTCCTCTGGCGTTTATGAACTAGAGGCCGGATTTACAGTAACTGTAAGATAAAAAATGTATGTGAATGCCTGGCAGAAGAGATGCGTCTTTAGTCTAGTTTTAAACTGGGACAGCGAGTCTGAGCAACAAACAATATCAGGAAGGCTATTCCAGAGCTTCGGAGCTAAATGTGAAAATGCTCTCCCTCCTTTGGTGGATCTGGATATCCTAGGAATGACCAGAAGCCTCGAGTTTAGTGATCTTAAAGAGCGCGATGGATTATAGGGCGATAGAAGGTCCGTTAAATAGACTGGAGCTAAACCATTTAGAGCATTATAAGTCAAAAGCAATACCTTGTAATTGATACGGAACTTTATAGGTAACCAATGAAGTGATGATAAAATCGGTGTTATATGATCATATTTTCTTGATCTAGTAAGAACTCTAGCGGCTGCATTTTGGACTAACTGTAGCTTGTTTATTGAAGATGCAGGACAACCAGCTAATAAAGCATTACAGTAATCTAGTCTCGAGGTCATGAATGCATGAACTAACTTTTCTGCATCAGAGACTGATAGCATATTACGTAGCTTAGCAATGTTTCTAAGGTGGAAAAAAGCTGTTTTTGTAACATATGAAATATGCTTTTCAAAAGACAGGTTGCAGTCTAATATAACACCCAGGTCTTTTACAGTAGAGGATAAGGTAACAGGGCATCCTTCTATGTTAAAGTCGTGCTGTGAGAGGTTTTGTGGACGGTTTTTAGAACCGATAAGTATTACCTCTGTCTTGTCTGGATTTAATAAAAGAAAATTACGCATTATCCAATCTTTTATATCTTTAACACAATCTGTCAATTTGGATCATTTAGCGTATTCATCTGGCCGTGATGAAATATATATCTGAGTGTCATCAGCATAACAATGGAAACTAATTCCATGTTTCCTTATAATATTACCAAGTGGCAGCATATATATTGAGAATAATAGAGGGCCTAACACAGATCCCTGCGGCACTCCATAGTTTGCCGAAGTTATGATCGATTTTTCTCCATTTAAGTAGACGAAATGGTAGCGGTCAGAAAAGTATGACCTGAATCAGCTTAATGCTTGTCCTTGAACACCAGTGTAGTTTTGTAGTCGATCTAAGAGTATTGTGTGATCTATAGTATCGAACGCTGCACTAAGATAAAAAAAAAATAGTACTGAGATACAGCCTTGGTCCGAAGCTAAACGTTTTTTGTGATTTGTGATTCTAACAAGCGCAGTTTCAGTGTTATGATGTGGCCTGAATCCAGACTGAAACTTTTCATAGATGTCGTTTTCTTGCAAGAAAGAGGATGTGGTGTGTGTGTGAGTGTGTGTGTTTGTTTTTGTGATATATGAGGACACAAAATGTGTATAATGACATGCATATTACACTGGTATTACAACTTACACGTGATTTATGAGGACATTGCATGAGTCCTCATATTTCAAATAGCTTAAAAAACATAAAAAGCAATGTTTTTTTAAAAATGTAAAAATGCAGCATGTCTCCTGTGATGGGTAGGTTTAGGGACAGGGGCAGTGTGTGTGTGTGTGTGTAAGGGGATAGAATATATAGTTTGTATAAAAACCATTACGCCTATGGAATGTCCTCATAAATCACAAAAACAAACCTGTGTGTGTGTGTGTGTGTGTGTGTGTGAGCGAGACCCACCCGAGCCGGAGCCGGATGTGGTCATGTCGTAGATGAGGTCTTTGAGTGTGTGTGTGTGTGTGTGTGTGTGTGTGAGCGAGACTCACCCGAGCCGGAGCCGGATGTGGTCATGTCGTAGATGAGGTCTTTGAGTGTGTGTGTGTGTGTGTGTGTGTGTGTGTGTGTGTGTGTGTGTGTGTGTGTGAGCGAGACTCACCCGAGCCGGAGCCGGATGTGGTCATGTCGTAGATGAGGTCTTTGAGTGTGTGTGTGTGTGTGTGTGTGTGTGTGTGAGCGAGACTCACCCGAGCCGGAGCCGGATGTGGTCATGTCGTAGATGAGGTCTTTGAGTGTGTGTGTGTGTGTGTGTGTGTGTGTGAGCGAGACTCACCCGAGCCGGAGCCGGATGTGGTCATGTCGTAGATGAGGTCTTTGAGTGTGTGTGTGTGTGTGTGTGTGAGCGAGACTCACCCGAGCCGGAGCCGGATGTGGTCATGTCGTAGATGAGGTCTTTGAGTGTGGTTCCCACAGTGATGAAGGGATGGTCCATGGTCGGGTCCTCCTCGTTCGGCACGCGGTGGTGGAGGACGGAGCGACTGTGGCAGATGTAGAACACCGTGACCATGAGGAAACACACCACACACACCGGACCCGCGATCAGTGCCGCGAACGCCACGGGCCCCAGAGGCTTCGGCGACTGTGTCGGCACTGTGTGTGTGTGTGAGACAGAGAGAGAGAGAGAGAGAGAGAGGTCAACAACATTACAGCAGTTAAGGCCTTTAATATACATAAGATTTCAGTATCATATAATTATATACAGTGAGGCTAAATCACATATATTGAACTCAAAATCTTGAATACAAAAAAACAAGAAAATGGAAAGAATATGACAATCTTAATTGCAGCTTTTTTAGATTTTTTTTTAAATCTGGATGGATGAGTGGGTGAACTAAAGTCCAAATCATCAATTTTGAAAGTAACAAGTGCACACTGCATAAAAACAATGATTCTTCAGCTTTGTAAGTTCTTGTAATAGTGTTGTCAGATCTTGTGTTGATTATTGACTGACTGCATCGAGTGAAGAGACACGAGAGTCTTTGTAATGTATTTCTTCCATTCGCACAGTAGTGCCAGACTGCGTGTGTTTTAAGGAAACATGAGTCATGCTCGATTCTGCATGCTTAACATATTATCTGAAGCCTAGTAACACTTATTTCATTTTTAAATAAAGACGTTCCCACAGACGACTGTCTAGACGTCAGACAGACCCGTTCCAGGGAACATCACAAGCTCCCGCAAACAACACACACACACATGAAGACAAGTTAGTTAGGAGAAAAGGGAAAAATTATGAATCTGCACACAGACGGAAGGCCGAGGACAGAGAATAGAGGCGTGTGTGTGTGTGTGTGTGTGTGTGTGTGTGTGTGTGTGTGTGTGTGTGAGTGTGTGTGTGTGGGTTGGTTTATGTGATTTATGAGGACACAAATTTGTATAATGACATGTGTATTACACTGGTATTACAACTTATGGGTGGTTTATGAGGACACTTCAAAAGTCCTCATAAATCAAATGGCTTAAAAAACATAAAAAACAATGTTTTATTAAAATTTTTAAAATGCAGAATGTCTCCTGTGATGGGTAGGTTTAGGGACAGGGGCAGTGTGTGTGTGTGTGTGTGTGTGTGTGTGTAAGGGGACAGAATATATAGTTTGTACAGTATAAAAACCATTACGCCTATGGAGAGTCCTCATAATGCTGTTGCACCAACATGAGTGTGTGTGTGTGTGTGTGTGTGTGTGTGGTGGGCGTACTGGTGCAATATGGCTGCCGTCGCATCATCAGGTGGAGCTGCACTGGTGGTGGTTGAGGAGATTCCCCCCTTCCATGTAAAGCACTTTGAGGTCCCAGATAAAGCTCTATATAAATGTAACGAATTATTATTATCATTAACGATCTGAAATATCAAAACGTGAAACGCAAGTAACTTTGTGGGCGGATCTTGAAATCTAAAACGTGTTGGTCTGAAGTCGCTACATTGCTCATATTTGTGGGTTGGGCGTAACGTGAAATAAACGGAGCGACATCTCACATTCCCTTAAAGAGCACCTGTATCCATACACAACACAGCACAGGCGCGCTTGTTCCACCGGCGGGTTTGCCAGCGCACGCCAGGAGCGGATTACAGCCGAGGAGACCGGCGCTCTCGTCAGGGCCGTAAAACACAGAGAAGTGCCGTTGTATGTGGATGGAGAAACACACCCAAACTAGCTTCGGTTAAACAGACGTATAATAATCTGGGTAAATGTGTAAACTAGATTATGCCTATTTTTTCACATCTTCATGGACACCACAATGATTTCCCTCATGTGGTAATATCTTTCCTTGTAATTATGTATGATTTGCAACAATGTGAACTGCTGCATCTGTGTAGATGAGAGAAGTGTGTGTGTGTTGTGCACACGCTACATTATGGCCAAGCATGCGCCCTTAAAATAGCATCTGAATATCGCGCTCTGACTTTAGACTCGGTTTTGTTTTCTGGAACTGCAGAATATCACCAGGGAACATTTGGGCCGGAACACGCCTCCTCTTTTCCTGAACCGCCCGCGAGCGCAAGTTCATTCCCTAATTTACCGACGTGCGTCTGTGAGGGAAAAGCCCCTGTGCGTCGGTGACGCGATCTTCGGGTGTAAGACAGGGCCCTGTGTTCCTGCAGCCCAGCGAGGGTTACCTGGGAATGCGCTGAGGTCGGGGTTCTTGTTGCACCAGTCGGTGTCGCAGCACACGGGGAAGATGCCGGTGTCGTCTTTGGTGGAGGGCGCGCAGAAGAAGGGCCGGTCGCGCGGGATCAGCTCGGTGTCGCTAATACACGAGCTCTGCTGAGTGTTGATGCCGCCCTGCCGCGTGATGGCCACGTAGCACAGCCCGTCCGTCACACACGTGTGGTTCGGGCACCGGTGGCAGTAGCACTGCAGGCCTGAGGACAAACACACACACACACACACACGAGGAACAGTTACGGATTAATTTAGTCAAACCTCCATTAATACACAAGACGATGAGATTGTCTTCACACGACGGTTACGGTGAAATGTCAAAAACAAAGACATCAGATGTGTCAGTTAGAGTTAAAGACAGAACGGCTGATTGGCGGAGATGTGGCTTTTCACAATAACAACAAAAAAATTGATTATCAATTATTTTGCAATTTTTTAAGAATAATTAATAATATTACCAAAATAATAATAATTTTATTGACCAAATTACAGATTTTCATATATCACACTGAATAGCACCACTTACTGAACAATCACTTAATACAGAATATATATATATATATATATATATATATATATATATATATATATATATATATATATATCTCAGGGACACACGATATATCGGCCACCATATCAGTATCGGCCTAATTAGTTTATTTTTAACGTTATTGTTATCAGCAGAGATAGGCCTACACACACACACAGATACACACACACACACACACACACACGAGCGAGCGTATGACTGTACCAGCTTATATCTTGGTTTTGTTTCAATAAAAAAGATCGAAATTAATATTTAATAGAATAATAATTATTATTAGGATTTTATTATGATTATTAAGAATATTATGATTATTAAATATTAATAAAATATTGTATTCATATGTATAATAATCATATATGTAATGCAATATATTTAATGTAATATTATGTATTAATAATAATAATAATAATAAATTTATTCATTTTGCAGATGCTTTTATCAAAATAAAATTATTAGTATTGATGTTGTTATTAAATGACATCACTTTAAATATTTTTTATTAATGGAATGTGTCATCCATTCATCTAGCATTAATTTATTATGTAATTATTATTTAATATTTTCATTAAATATTAATACAAATATCATATTTACTTTTAATATTACTTAACAATAATAATTATTCTTATTCTTAAATTATTCTTATTATTTATTATCACTTAATAATATATAATTATATTAATAATTATATATAATAATTATATTAATAACAATTAAATAATTATATAATTATATTAATATTATTATATTAATAATAATAATAAATATTATGAATATTATTATTGATGAAAAACATAAAAATAACAATAGTAATTTAAAAAGTTTTTTCTTAAATCTAACCCTTAAGTTTCTCAAATTTTAGAAACTTCTAAAATTTGAATGCAAAGACATTCGTGCAACAACAGGCCAGTGGAGGAGGAGCCTCTTCAGACTTCAGTGACAGCGCTGATGTGATAATATTCTGCTCACAGAAGAGGAATGAAGGATGAGGGATGAAGAGAGGAAGTAGGGATGAAGAGAGGAGAGAGGGATGAAGAGAGGAAGAAGGGATGAAGAGAGGAGAGAGGGATGAAGAGAGGAGAGAGGGATGAAGAGAGGAAGAAAGGATGAACAGAGGAGAGAGGGATGAAGAGAGGAAGAAGGGATGAAGAGAGGAGAGAGGGATGAAGAGAGGAGAGAGGGATGAAGAGAGGAAGAAAGGATGAGGAGAGAGGGATGAGGAGAGGAAGTAGGGATGAAGAGAGGAGAGAGGGATGAAGAGAGGAGAGAGGGATGAAGAGAGGAAGAAAGGATGAGGAGTGAGGGATGAGGAGAGGAGAGAGGGATGAACAGAGGAGAGAGGGATGAAGAGAGGGATGAAGAGAGGAAGAAAGGATGAGGAGAGAGGGATGAGGAGAGGAGAGAGGGATGAACAGAGGAGAGAGGGATGAAGAGAGGAGAGGGATGAAGAGAGGAAGAAAGGATGAGGAGTGAGGGATGAGGAGAGGAGAGAGGGATGAACAGAGGAGAGAGGGATGAAGAGAGGGATGAAGAGAGGAAGAAAGGATGAGGAGTGAGGGATGAGGAGAGGAGAGAGGGATGAACAGAGGAGAGAGGGATGAAGAGAGGAGAGGGATGAAGAGAGGAAGAAAGGATGAGGAGTGAGGGATGAGGAGAGGAGAGAGGGATGAACAGAGGAGAGAGGGATGAAGAGAGGGATGAAGAGAGGAAGAAAGGATGAGGAGAGAGGGATGAGGAGAGGAGAGAGGGATGAACAGAGGAGAGAGGGATGAAGAGAGGAGAGAGGGATGAACAGAGGAGAGAGGGATGAAGAGAGGGATGAAGAGAGGGATGAAGAGAGGAGAGAGGGATGAAGAGAGGAAGAAGGGATGAGGAGAGAGGGATGAAGAGAGGAGAGAGGGATGAAGAGAGGAAGAAAGGATGAGGAGAGAGGGATGAGGAGAGGAAGTAGGGATGAAGAGAGGAGAGAGGGATGAAGAGAGGAGAGAGGGATGAAGAGAGGAAGAAAGGATGAGGAGTGAGGGATGAGGAGAGGAGAGAGGGATGAACAGAGGAGAGAGGGATGAAGAGAGGAGAGAGGGATGAAGAGAGGAAGAAAGGATGAGGAGTGAGGGATGAGGAGAGGAGAGAGGGATGAACAGAGGAGAGAGGGATGAAGAGAGGGATGAAGAGAGGAAGAAAGGATGAGGAGAGAGGGATGAGGAGAGGAGAGAGGGATGAACAGAGGAGAGAGGGATGAAGAGAGGAGAGGGATGAAGAGAGGAAGAAAGGATGAGGAGTGAGGGATGAGGAGAGGAGAGAGGGATGAACAGAGGAGAGAGGGATGAAGAGAGGGATGAAGAGAGGAAGAAAGGATGAGGAGTGAGGGATGAGGAGAGGAGAGAGGGATGAACAGAGGAGAGAGGGATGAAGAGAGGAGAGGGATGAAGAGAGGAAGAAAGGATGAGGAGAGAGGGATGAGGAGAGGAGAGAGGGATGAACAGAGGAGAGAGGGATGAAGAGAGGAAGAAAGGATGAGGAGTGAGGGATGAGGAGAGGAGAGAGGGATGAACAGAGGAGAGAGGGATGAAGAGAGGAGAGGGATGAAGAGAGGAAGAAAGGATGAGGAGTGAGGGATGAGGAGAGGAGAGAGGGATGAACAGAGGAGAGAGGGATGAAGAGAGGAGAGGGATGAAGAGAGGAAGAAAGGATGAGGAGTGAGGGATGAGGAGAGGAGAGAGGGATGAACAGAGGAGAGAGGGATGAAGAGAGGGATGAAGAGAGGAAGAAAGGATGAGGAGAGAGGGATGAGGAGAGGAGAGAGGGATGAACAGAGGAGAGAGGGATGAAGAGAGGAGAGAGGGATGAACAGAGGAGAGAGGGATGAAGAGAGGGATGAAGAGAGGGATGAAGAGAGGAGAGAGGGATGAAGAGAGGAAGAAGGGATGAGGAGAGAGGGATGAAGAGAGGAGAGAGGGATGAAGAGAGGGATGAACAGAGGAGAGAGGGATGAAGAGAGGGATGAACAGAGGAGAGAGGGATGAAGAGAGGAGAGAGAGATGAACAGAGGAGAGAGGGATGAAGAGAGGAAGAAGGGATGAGGAGAGAGGGATGAAGAGAGGAGAGAGAGATGAACAGAGGAGAGAGGGATGAAGAGAGGAAGAAGGGATGAGGAGAGAGGGATGAAGAGAGGAGAGAGGGATGACCAGAAAAACCACAAGCATCAATAAAGCAGGATCATATTTCAGTCTAGACGCTTCAGACACAAACACATCAGAATCATCAGAAACTCCCGTGATCTGCACATACAGTACAGATGAGTACAGAAGAGACCCGTGTAGACACACAGCCTGACCTCTGACCTGACCTCTGACCCGAGTCTGTAGAGAAACTCATGCAGTGACCTGAAGAAATGAGCCCTGAAGAACACAGGTCTGATCCAGAGTCAGCAGATCCTGAAGAGTATTGAGTTTGTAAACGCTGACAGTGCAGGAGTTCAGAGAAGAGTGTGTGATGATGAGTGTGTGAAGAGATCTGTGACGTCTGGACTGACAGCTGTCTGTCAAACACACACTCCATCTGAGATTCAGAGGAACTAACCGAAGCTCAGTGAGGAATCATCAGTATTTCTGACACACTCCAGCAGACACAATAAACCTGAACATTCTAGTAGAAGAACACAGGACTGTGCGACACACACACACACACACACACGCAATAAACATACACTCACACCTTCATCTCACTCCTCATCCTCTTCAGCAACGCTTTAATGACGAAAACACAGCAGGATTATGAGGCTGGAGGAAATTATAATTCTACACCGAAAAAAATGTGGTTTCGCTCAGTAAATCTCACAAACAATTGCAGAGAAATAGCAATTATTGCATTGAATTTAAGGTGGAACTGAAGTAGAAAAACGCCTCGGGTTACGGCTGTAACCCTTGTTCCCTGAGAAGGGAACGAGACACTACGTCGATACGAAACTTTGGGGAAAGCTCTTAGTGTAACGCATCTGAAGTATGAATGAAACTAATCCAACCCTGATTGGTGCTGCGTCATGACGTAACATGTAATAATAATAATAATAATTCATTACATTTATATAGCGCTTTTCTAGACACTCAAAGCGCTTTACATAGATGGGGGGAATCTCCTCAACCACCACCAATGTGCAGCATCCACCTGGATGATGCGACGGCAGCCATAGTGCGCCAGTACGCTCACCACACACCAGCTTACTGGTGGAGAGGAGACAGAGTGATGAAGCCAATTAGTATATATGTATATATATAGGGGTGATTAGGAGGCCATGATAGACAGAGGCCACTAGGGGCAAATTTGGCCAGGATGCCGGGGTTACACCCCTACTCTTTCGAAAGACATCCTGGGATTTTTAATGACCACAGAGAGTCAGGACCTCGGTTTAACGTCTCATCCGAAGGACGGTGCTCTTTTGACGGTATAGTGTCCCAATCACTATACTGGGGCGTTAGGACCCACACAGACCACAGGGAGAGCACCCCCTGGTGGCCTCACTAACACCTCTTCCAGCAGCAACCTGGTTTTCTCAGGAGGTCTCCCATCCAGGTACTAACCAGGCTCAGCCCTGCTTAGCTTCAGTGGGCAACCAGTCTTGGGCTACAGGGTGATATGGCTGCTGGCTGATATGGCTGCCATGTGACGGCACACGGAAGCTACAGCCGGCACATGACAGAGTCGGTTTCTGCGATGAAGCCAGTCGCTCCCAGGCAGGGGAAGGCAGAGTCTCGTTCCCTTCACAGAGCCCGGCCTAGGATGCAATATAGCCTTAATGTAGCCCGGAGCAAACTCCAGGCACCCCTGAGATGGCCTACTCTCCTCAGAGAAGTAATGGCTAGTTAAACAACTACCTTGAAGGTTCTTGGCCTCAGCCGACTCCAGCGGTTTGAAGGGGGCCTTGACCAGCCCTTCGAGAACCACTGCCAGGGTCCATGTGGGAACTCTGGTCCGAGCCGCAGGTCTGATCCTCCGAGCCCCACGGAGGAACCATATGGCCAGCCGGTGTCTCCCCAGAGGCCCATCACCCAGAGGCCCATCACCCAGAGGCCCATCACCCGGAGGCCCATCACCCGGAGGCCCATCACCCAGAGGCCCATCACCCGGAGGCCCATCACCCAGAGGCCCATCACCCAGAGGCCCATCACCCAGAGGCCCATCACCCAGAGGCCCATCACCCGGAGGCCCATCACCCAGAGGCCCATCACCCAGAGGCCCATCACCCGGAGGCCCATCACCCGGAGGCCCATCACACAGAGGCCCATCACCCGGAGGCGAGGCCCATCACCCAGAGGACCATCACCCAGAGGACCATCACACAGAGGCCCATCACCCGGAGGCGAGGCCCATCACCCAGAGGACCATCACCCGGAGGCCCATCACACAGAGGCCCATCACCCGGAGGCGAGGCCCATCACCCAGAGGACCATCACCCAGATGACCATCACCCAGAGGCCCATCACCCAGAGGCCCATCACCCGGAGGCCCATCACACAGAGGCCCATCACACAGAGGCCCATCACCCGGAGGCGAGGCCCATCACCCAGAGGACCATCACCCAGAGGACCATCACCCAGAGGACCATCACCCAGAGGCCCATCACCCAGAGGCCCATCACCCAGAGGACCATCACCCAGAGGACCATCACCCGGAGGACCATCACCCAGAGGACCATCACCCGGAGGCCCATCACCCGGAGGCCCATCACCCAGAGGCCCATCACACAGAGGCCCATCACCCAGAGGCCCATCACCCGGAGGCCCATCACCCGGAGGCCCATCACCCAGAGGCCCATCACACAGAGGCCCATCACCCGGAGGCCCATCACCCGGAGGACCATCACCCAGAGGCCCAGAGGCCCATCACCCGGAGGCCCATCACCCAGAGGCCCATCACACAGAGGCCCATCACACAGAGGCCCATCACCCGGAGGCCCATCACCCGGAGGCCCATCACCCGGAGGCCCAGAGGCCCATCACCCAGAGGAGCGTGGAAGGCCCCAATGGCAGCCACATACACCTTGAGTGTGGACGGGGTAAGATTAGCCGAGAAGCGATCTCGGAGGAGCTCCAGCACTGAAGCCCCCGGGCAGTTAACTGGGACAAACACACTCTCTGCAGCGAGTGGAAACACATTCACTTTAGGCCATACAACCTCCTCGTGGAGGGAGCTCTGGAGCCAAGTATGGTCTCGACCACTCGAGCCGACGGCCCAGCCTCGAGGTACTGAGCCATCTCAGGGGCTGTCGGTGTTATGGCAATGGGAGTTTTCGGCGCGTGCTGTACGCGGTAAACCAATCACAACACACTGAGCTGTCTGGCCAATCAGAGCAGAGGAGCTCGCGGAAAGGAGGGATTTAGAGAGATTGATTCATTTGGCGAGTCGTTTGAGAATCATTGATAATCTGGTGATGTGCAAATGTATATTATGAGAAAACGAACCAGTTTTTGATGTTTGATGCATGCAAACCTGTTGTAGGAGACTCCAAAACAACATTAGAAAACTTTTAAATATCATAATAGGGGCCCTTTAAATCAAAATTGACAATTATTTTTTATGGAATATTGCAGTGTTTATTGTAAATGATTTATGGGTGCGCATCATCATTATTGTGTTAATAATGTTGAATGAGAATAAGTTCCTCTTTTAGCATCTCTTCTCTTCTCTGATGACGAGGGCGGGGCTATAACCTGTCACACAGTCACATGAGATCAGCCAATAGCAAACCACAACCATCCAATCAGATCCCCACAGACACAATCAAGCCCCTCCCACATCTGTTCCTGTTCCAGAAGCGTTTCACTCGATATACGACACAATAGAGGAGAAAAGACTCTATTAGTTTCCTTAAATAATCAAAAGTCCAATAATAAATAATCTCTAGTATATAAACAGTATTTTTACTCAAATTAAATGACATTTTTTGACAAAAAAATTATATATTTTATCTTTAATAAAATAGTGTTTGGATCTTGACATTTCTGCAGATATCCATACGTCTCAAATACAAGGATTATTGTGCATAAAGCCTTGAAAGGGTTCTCAAACATCCTCATAAAAGTCAACAACTGCTCATGTTGCAATGAATCCAACGGGATGAATACAATATAAAGGATTCCTAGTGCCTGAGATCAAGCAATCGGGATAGAGTAGGAAATATGGATTGCCAGTATTGATGAAGGAAGAGAACCGGAGAACTGGAGCCACGCCCTCATGCAGATCGCCATGGTTACGGGCTCAGAGCGTCGCTAGGCAACAGGCAAACAATGCGCCGCTGTCGGTGCGGGATAATCCGGGGTTTCTCTCGGATCAACAGAGGAACAAAGATCTGGACCGATAAGCAGAAACAAAAAGCAAAGTCAGTGTTGTGAAAGGTCAGGTGTGTTTGCTATGTTTCCTTCTGGGAACTGCAGTGAACCCAGAGCTGTGTGAATCTGAAGCAGTTATAGATAATCATTACTATAATCATCATTACAACAGTGTTGGGCCATAAGTGCCGTGGGCTTCTAGAACAGGAGCAGAAACTGAGCTTTAAGTGTGTGTGTGTGTGTGTGTGTCCTACGAACAGTCCTCGATGATCCCGCTACACATGATGGGTTCATGTGGACGGGAATGTTTTAATCGTTCTGAACGGGTGTAATGAGCATCTTTAGGTTTAACATGTTTATTGAATATTAGCTGTTATCATATAAGAGAGAAACTGCAGAAGAGGCAGAATACATTTGTCAGAATAATATTCGGTATGACACACAAAATGAATTATTTGCTTCCAAGATTATATGGTGCGAGAGCAGATTAGTAGTAGGAGCAGTAACAATATTTGTCCATGTAAATGTTATAGGCTTGTGGAGTAAAATATGTGTTCATATACTAGCGCAAATTACCAGCATCACTTAAGGACTGTACTATAGTGTGTGTGTGTGTGTGTGTGACACTTGCTGTTTTGTACAGTTTTGTAAACTTGTCAAATAAATTCAAATCAAATCAGTCAACAGCTTTAGGCATTAAAACTAAACAAAACTACAATATATAAAAATATTAAGTGTAATTATGTCCTGTAGGGTTTGATTAGGGTTAGTTGCTGGAAATGATGCATCATGTAGGCTATTGTTATTACTACATGTAACGTAACGGGCACTACAGTAAAGTATGATTTTTAGCGTTTATTTTTGTTAACGGCCAGGAACCAAAGAGAAACACTCGTCTATCTGTCAGCTCAAGCGTTTGATTATTCGAGCAGCTCTTATGAATGTTTCTGACAAACAAGACGATCAATATCCTCTGTCTGGATTTGTGGATTTGTGGAGTGATACAGTAAAGCAAACGGATTCCCGTTCTGAGAGTCGAGGTGTAACCGAAGCGTTTCTCTTTGTCTCTCTGAACTACAGCCCTCCTTTGTCTCAGCAGGAGAGACACAACCACAGGTAAACACAGCTCATAACACACAAATATCCATATTCATAAACAGCCAAGACATTGGCTTATTCATGAGATGAGTTTATTTAAAACGCCATAGGTGTGTAACGTCAGGAGAAGGACGCCTTGTTGAATCGCTCAAGGCTAGCCAACATTATTCTCAGTTTGTGTGTGTGTGTGTGAGCTTCCAGAGCGAGGACAGTGTGTGCTGGAACAGATCTTTACTGACGGCACACACAGGGTATTTAGTCTAGTGGAAATACACTGAAGGTTTGCATGGACACGAGGTTATCCAGTCTAAATCCCGACGGAGAGGGAAACGGATAAACCAAGCATAAACTACACACCTTACTGAGTGTACAAGACTCCAAGACTAAAAATGCTACGGTGAAAAACTGTTAATTGGTTTACAGAAAGTTTCCGTACTATACAGTGAATAACTGTGAAAGATCTAACGGTACATTCAAAATAATTGAAAAAGTGAAATAAGTGAAAAAGAACAAATCGTTGTGTAATTTACAGTAAAAAAAAAACAAGTAATTTGAAATTCCCACAATTCTCTGCGTTAAACTTTACATTTTATGTATTTTTGTTGAAATAACTGTTTCTTCATAGTTTTTTTCTAATCAGTTATGTACAAAAGGGTTTTATGTTACATTTAATGTTCTAAATTAATGTTTATTGCATTTTTTTAATGTAATGTATATGAGAGTACCTGAGAGTATGAGAGTATCATTAGAGTATCTGAGAGTATCTGAGTGTATATGAAAGTATCTGAAAGTATATGAGAGTATCACGAGAGTATCTGAGTGTATATGAGAGTATATGATTATCATGAGAGTATATGAGTATCTGAGAGCATCTGAGAGTATATGAGAGTATCTGAGTATATGAGAGTACCATGAGAGTATACGAGAGTATCTGACAGTACATGAGAGTATCATGAGAGTATCTGAGAGTATATGAGAGTATCTGAGTGTATATGAGAGTACCATGAGAGTATACGAGAGTATCTGAGAGTACCATGAGAGTATACGAGAGTATATGAGTATCTGATAGTATGAGAGTATCTGAGTGTATCATGAGAGTATCTGAGAGTATATGAGAGTATCATGAGAGTATCTGAGTGTATATGAGAGTATACGAGAGTATCTGACAGTACATGAGAGTATCATGAGAGTATCTGAGAGTATATGAGAGTATCATGAGAGTATATGAGAGTATCTGAGAGTACCATGAGAGTATACGAGAGTATCTGACAGTACATGAGAGTATCATGAGAGTATCTGAGAGTATATGAGAGTATCTGAGTTTATATGAGAGTACCATGAGAGTATACGAGAGTATCTGAGAGTACCATGAGAGTATACGAGAGTATATGAGTATCTGATAGTATGAGAGTATCTGAGTGTATCATGAGAGTATCTGAGAGTATATGAGAGTATCATGAGAGTATCTGAGTGTATATGAGAGTATACGAGAGTATCTGACAGTACATGAGAGTATCATGAGAGTATCTGAGAGTATATGAGAGTATCATGAGAGTATCTGAGAGTATATGAGAGTACCATGAGAGTATACGAGAGTATCTGAGAGTACCATGAGAGTATACGAGAGTATCTGATAGTATGAGAGTATCTGAGTGTATCATGAGAGTATCATGAGAGTATCTGAGTGTATATGAGAGTACCATGAGAGTATACGAGAGTATCTGACAGTACATGAGAGTATCTGAGAGTATCTGAGAGTATATGAGAGTATATGAGAGTACCATGAGAGTATACAAGAATATCTGAGAGTACCATGAGAGTATCTGAGAGTATCTGAGTGTATCATGAGAGGATCTGAGAGAATCATGAGAGTATATGAGAGTATCTGAGTGTATATGAGAGTATCATGAGTATCTGATAGTATGAGAGTATCTGAGTGTATATGAAAGTATCATGAGAGTATCTGAGTGTATATGATAGTATCATGAGTATCTGATAGTATGAGAGTATCTGAGTGTATATGAGAGTATCATGAGAGTATCTGAGTGTATATGAGAGTATCTGATAGTATCTGAGAGGATCTCTGTACTGCTGTGATGGAGGAGAGAGAGGGAAGTGTGTGTAAACACTGACTCAGTGTTTGCCCTGCTGCTCTGAACACGTCTGAATCTGCGGCTCAGCGACACAAAGCCAAGACTATTCTGGGACGGGTCAGCAAACTGAGATGGGCTGCAGGAAAACCACTCGCTCGACCAAAACAAACCCACAGCCGAACTCCAGCAGGGATTCTGGGTGCGCTTTGGTTTGAATGTGTGTGTTTATTACTCCAGTCTGAGCTGGATAACAAAGACGTTTAATTCTTATAATAACTGTGAGGCGATGACACTTAGATTGTTTGCTGAACTCCCATCAACCCTAAAACACATTACACTGTAAAAATCCTGCAGTTTCAGCTCTGGCTTCTGATTGGTCCACAGCATCACTATCCCATGATGCCACAGGACTCCACTCATACCTTTTAAAGTTATTATTCAAGAGTAGATACATCTCTGAAATCTAATGGGAAAATTCCTTCTGAGACACAGAACTTAATTTTATATTACTGAATTATATTTACAATAAACACCAACTAATGACCTACATGTCAGAAATACTGTTCATTTGGATTCAAATCAAATCCAATTTCTTTTAAACATTTGAATATTCTTATCAGTTCTCTTAGGCTTTAAAAACCTTCAAACCTGACCATTTTAATTTTCACACACACACAGTTCACTCATCACTTTATCAGCGTGATGTCTTGATCACTGAAGGAAGCCTGTTCAACACCACAGGCCTTAAACGAGTGTGTTTGCTTCTCACACAATCTATTTTTGTATAGTAGTTTCATGGCACTTTCCTTCTCCAGCATCGCCTTCACTTTCTGTCAGGATGAGAACAAAACAACATAAAGAGACACCGATGCTCGCCTACATCTGAACACATCGCAGCTGAAGGCCCGGCATCTGCCGATGATGAAGATGATGATGATGAAGAGTGCAGCACGACCTGTTTAACTGTCAGCTCACACACTCCTGCTGACTTTAATACACCTACTAGTCATGAACGTCCCGGCTATCATCCTGTCAGTCAGAACAGCAGCTTCTGATCATAGGTGTGCACATATTCTCTTTGTCATCATTTACTCAGCCTCATGTCAGTCCAAACCTGTGTGACTGACTTCCTTCTGCAGAACACAAGAGATATTCTCAAACATGACTTTCACTGCGAGGACAAAAACATCCTGCAAGTTTTTCTTTTGCATTCTGCACAAAAATGTAAACATATTCAGGTCATTTTCTGCCAAATCAACCAAACTACATTTTTTTCAAAAATTTATTTTTTGATTGTTGTTTAATTATTATTTCTGAAGGAAGACAAACATAAACAGTGGCAGAGCTGCACGATTCTGGATAAATTGGGAATCATGATATATATATGGAGGTTCAGACAAAATGTTAATTGCTGCAGTCTTTTTAAAATGTGTAATTAATTCGACTGAAAAAATCAGTTTGAGTGAATGATTCAATGACTCACTCATAAATAATTCACTTATTTTATTACATTTCTGAACAAATCTTTTAAATGAATGATTCAATGACAAATAAATTTTTAACAGTCCCTTGTCGCCACCTACTGGTGTAACGATGTAATCAATACAATGAGTATTAAAGGCGTCAGATCTGAACGGTCCACGTGATCAGAGGTTTACTAGAGGGACAAATCGCTCTTTTAGTTGGTGTTGAATCGAGATCATCTTTCAACGATTAATCGTGCAGCTCTAAATAGTGATGAAAGCCAAAATATTAAATGTCATGGATGAATTTTTACTGGGAAACTCATTATTTTGTAGAAGGGGGTCAAGAGATTTTACCAAATTAAAGAAGGGAAAAATCACTTTAGAAAGATGGCAGCATTATTATTTTTATTTTTACACAGAGAATGGTAGATCTATTAGTTAAATCTGTCAACTTTAGTAATCTAAATCACTATATGCCAACAGTGACAGTTTACGAGAGGTTTTCCCCCAAAGTTTGCTAGCATGTAACTCAAGAAGTATTAAAGATATCTCAATATCCTTAGATTTTGGTTCTTTATAAACTTTAGTTTTGGTTTGACCCCCAGATATTGGCTTCAAGAGTAAACTGCACACATTTTCAGAGATCAGAAACAATACGCGGGTCACTTTTCATACAGTGCTTACATATCTCACTTCCCTCAAAGCAACGGCATAGAACTTGCCAAATTTTTTTATTTTATTTCATATTATTTTAAAGATATCTTAATATGATTTCACATTCTGGTTTTTAAACTTTTCTTCCCCATCTATAAAACAGTAAATATTCATACATGGCATCTAATATCTTGGCTGTGTCTTTGCCTCTGGTTGAGTTGAGGCGGACTGGAACGAGTGAGTGACGATAGCGTTTATTTAAGGGTGCTTATTTGGGCCATTTATTAGTGATGGCGATATCTTCCATTAGCAGAGAAGTTCACTAAATTTAAATTTAAGCACGTCCCTTGAAACAGTCTAAGAGGAATGCTTTAATTATGTTACAGAATAAAATAGGCCATTACTTTACTTTGCCATTCAGGAAAAGCATGCAACTTTGAGTCTCTTATAAAGCTTTCAATTATCTTAATTCCTTCATTAGCTCTCTCTGATGAAGAGCACGTCCGCCGCTGTCAGATGAACGGGACGCCTGCACTTGCTGGCTCTCAAACGTCTTCAGTGTTTCAGGTCTTAGGAATGAAAAGGACTGAAGCGGATTCATCTAATGCCCAACACAAAGCAAGCAAGAAAAAAACTCTCAAGACAATGATACCGATTTTGGGAATCAATGGCAATTGGATTTCACATCTTTGGAGCCTTTGGCTTCAACCTCTAATGTAGAAATTGAATGATCTGGCATTGAAAAGCCAAGTGCGGCTCCGTGTGTTTCTGCGAGCGAGAGCTCAGATGCGTTCACTGGTGTGGTCCTTCATGAAGAGTGCGCTGTGTGTTCTCTTGTTGATTAAAGTGTGTGTCGAGGTTTCAGAGCCAATATAATTCATCTGGATGTAAATTGGTGAAGTGGAAGAGTGGATGGGTTGGCGTTCCCAAACACAAATCTCACTTGACTTAGTTTGAAAGACTAATTTGAGCCAAAGTTCCATCAAAGTCAAAAAAGACGGTAACACTTCACAATAAGGATCATTAGTTAACATTAGTTAATGTATTAACTAACATGAACTAACCATGAGAAATACATTTGTCACAGTATTTATTAATCTTTGTTAATGTTAGTTAATAAAAAATACAGCGGTTCATTGTTCATGTTAGTTCACGGTGCATTAACTAATGTTAACAAATGCAACCTGTGATTTTAATAATATATTGGTAACTGTTGAAATTAACATTAACTAAGATTAATAAATGCTGAAGAAGTATTGTTCATTCTTAGTTCATGTTAACTAATGAAGCTTATTGTAAAGTGTTACCAAAAAGAAGACTATATGAACAACAGTATCAAACCGCATTAATTTACATCCATAACGTGACATGCTTCACTGGATGTTTAACAAGGAACAAAAAGCAATTTTATTGCTCCAATAAAGGAAGAAAAAATAGATTTCATGCCCACAAATTAAGAATATACGTCCACAACTTCATAATTGCTTTATTAATGGGTTTCCTAATTTTAGTTACATCATGGATAAGTTGTGCCCTTGTTCTAGTTAAATTGTTGTGACCATAATTTAACCATATTAAAGCGAAGAAACAAATTAGTACAATGTGTGGTTTAACTACAATAAAAGAATAAATCGCTAATTTGCGAGAATGAATTCAGAATTTGTACCCGTGTTATCTTGTTTTTCCCACCACACTCTGATAAATCATGCGAAATAAGAACGTAAAACTGAAAGATTTTAGTTAAATGTTATGCTCTGTATAAATGGACGAAACACCAGCTAAAATCACCAATAAACAGACATGAAATCAATAACTGAGTCTGTGTCTGTGTGTGTGTGTGTGTGTTTGTGTGTGTGTGTGCGTGTTTTACATGGTACTCCAAAGAACTTAACGAATACAGTGGTATTACCATGGTACAGGCCTACAAACCATCATG
This sequence comes from Semotilus atromaculatus, assembly GCA_031834385.1. Classification (NCBI taxonomy): domain Eukaryota; kingdom Metazoa; phylum Chordata; class Actinopteri; order Cypriniformes; family Leuciscidae; genus Semotilus; species Semotilus atromaculatus. Next base: position 29,634,509 of record JAULUF010000084.1, read on the forward strand.
GTACAAATCCAAAACAAAGCATTGTATTATTGGGAATATTAATTTTGTAGAGCATGTTAAGATTGATTTCTCTTGCTAAGTTTCTAATATTTAATTCTGGCGGATGGAAGAGCAGTCACGCAGGTACTCGGCACAGCTGTTCTTCAAAGCCCATAATCCATCTCAATGCTTCTAAACCCATCATAACGACAGGCTGTGAGAACAGAAACCGCTCCGCGACGTCCACAGCTGTGCTCTGATTGGTGGAACAGAAGCGTCCACAGCTGTGCTCTGATTGGTTGAACAGAAGCGTCCACAGCTGTGCTCTGATTGGTGGAACAGAAGCGTCCACAGCTGTGCTCTGATTGGTGGAACAGAAGCGTCCACAGCTGTGCTCTGATTGGTGGAACAGAAGCGTCCACAGCTGTGCTCTGATTGGTGGAACAGAAGCGTCCACAGCTGTGCTCTGATTGGTGGAACAGAAGCGTCCACAGCTGTGCTCTGATTGGTGGAACAGAAGCGTCCACAACTGTGCTCTGATTGGTGGAACAGAAGCGTCCACAGCTGTGCTCTGATTGGTGGAACAGAAGCGTCCACAGCTGTGCTCTGATTGGTGGAACAGAAGCGTCCACAACTGTGCTCTGATTGGTGGAACAGAAGCGTCCACAGCTGTGCTCTGATTGGTGGAACAGAAGCGTCCACAACTGTGCTCTGATTGGTGGAACAGAAGCGTCCACAGCTGTGCTCTGATTGGTGGAACAGAAGCGTCCACAACTGTGTTCTGATTGGTGGAACAGAAGCGTCCACAACTGTGCTCTGATTGGTGGAACAGAAGCGTCCACAGCTGTGCTCTGATTGGTGGAACAGAAGCGTCCACAACTGTGTTCTGATTGGTGGAACAGAAGCGTCCACAACTGTGCTCTGATTGGTGGAACAGAAGCGTCCACAACTGTGTTCTGATTGGTGGAACAGAAGCGTCCACAGCTGTGCTCTGATTGGTGGAACAGAAGCGTCCACAACTGTGCTCTGATTGGTGGAACAGAAGCGTCCACAGCTGTGCTCTGATTGGTGGAACAGAAGCGTCCACAGCTGTGCTCTGATTGGTGGAACAGAAGCGTCCACAGCTGTGCTCTGATTGGTGGAACAGAAGCGTCCACAACTGTGCTCTGATTGGTGGAACAGAAGCGTCCACAGCTGTGCTCTGATTGGTGGAACAGAAGGGTCCACAACTGTGCTCTGATTGGTGGAACAGAAGCGTCCACAACTGTGCTCTGATTGGTGGAACAGAAGCGTCCACAGCTGTGCTCTGATTGGTGGAACAGAAGCGTCCACAACTGTGCTCTGATTGGTGGAACAGAAGCATCCACAGCTGTGCTCTGATTGGTGGCACTACAGAAACGTCCACAACTGTGCTCTGATTGGTGGAACAGAAACGTCCACAACTGTGCTCTGATTGGTGGAACAGAAGCGTCCACAGCTGTGCTCTGATTGGTGGAACAGAAGCATCCAGGGTCAGTCCCGAAGCCAGGGGTTTAGGACAGACACAGAGACTCTTGTAATACATTCATATGGCAAAAGAATAATTACAGCAACACCAAGTAACTTTTTCTCTGCGGTCCCCCTACTGGTTGGAAGCGGAATTGTCCATTACCGCTGTCATAAATAATTTAGCCTACCGCAGCCTACTGTCGCACGCACGCTCGTTGTTTATCCAGCACCGGCTTTGGAATGAACGATGTCCACAGACAAGGTAGAGTATGTTGCATGATTCCATGAAAGTATGATGTATTGCGACATCAGAAACGAAGAAAAACAAAATACACGTAAAAAAAGTCGAATTTTGTAGTTCTTTTTGTGCTCGGGTTACTACCCGAAACCTGAAGTTACATAGTGCCAGTAAAAGCGATACAGACCACGTCAGGCTATGGCAGACCTGTCATTTAACCTATTGTAAGTCGATGTACCATCACAAGGGTCTTGGAAATATATTATGAAGGTTGAAAAGTTGCATAGTGTTACTTTAAATACACTAATGCCAAAACATACCCAGTTTAGTTATGAAAAGAAGTGACACTGAAAGATGGAGTCGGAGAGATCAGTGGATGTGTACTACAGTATACGATTATGAACATGTTAGCATTTGAAGACGATCTCAGCACAGTTTGATGGATAAACTCACGTCTGGTTGTTGGATAATTTCGGTAAAGATTATGGAAGCCAGTTTTCACATGATTGTAGCACTCACTGAAGACTTGATCACAGGTTAATTCACAGGCAACATAAGTGTACATCTCATAAACATCTGTTACTAGACTAATATTTACTTTAGGTATCAACGAAATAAACTTTATTCGTAAAACTACTTGCACCTTTAAAGAGCAACTGAAAACCCCTTCTCCAGATTCTGAAGATCTGATGGACAGGAGGTTTGGACATTCATCAACCCTTTTTTAAAGAGCCGATTGGTACTGTTTGGTACATGTGCTCTGTTTGAGGACAGTCATTTATAGTACTGTATAATTGCTGATATTATATCAAGTGCACTCATTCAACCCCATAATGCACATTATTAACGAGAGTATAATCAATGTACACTGAATGAGATGAACATCCAAAGCAGTTTCAGCACTCAATGTCCGAGTCCGCTCACTCGTTTCCTCTCACTCCTTCAGTGGTCTGTGTTACTGGAGGAACGAGGGGATTTCGGATACAGCTTATAACTTGTTATTTCTTTGCAGGTAGTACAAGCTGGTTGGTTGGTGTTATAAAGCTATGCTAGCTTCCTTGGCTGTTTTCATGGTAAATAAGTTAAAATACTGTAATAAGAGCAAATTAAAAACCTATAGGTTTTTAACGTTTGCTTGAGATAACTGTCCTAACCAGACGTGATGCGGTGTGATTCAAGCAATAATCGATTTGTTTGTCCACACCGACTACATAAGACTTGACACTCAATAAACCTCACAGCCAATCAGAAGAGCGGGTGGGCGGAGTCTCTCTGCACTGCAATGAACCAAATCAATCAAAACTCACAGCCAATCAGAAGAGTGTGTGGGCGGAGTCTCTCTGCACTGCAATGAACCAAATCAATCAAAACTCACAGCCAATCAGAAGTGTGTGTGGGCGGAGTCTCTCTGCAAACTCACTGCACTCAACCAAATCAATCAAAACTCACAGCCAATCAGAAGAGCGTGTGGGGGCGGAGTGGGCGTAATATCTCTTATCAAGTGTCGTGGCGCATCTGGTTAGAATGGTGTCAAATAGATTCAGGGTTTACAAGTAGTATAAGAGATCGAGACATGATTGGATCTGATTGGACAATATAGGCATCAATATTTTTGCTGTTTTCCAAAGAAGAGAAAGACTTGGCAGTGCACAAATATATACTGTAAAGTGATGTTAGAATCTAAGCGTGGCTGTGCGGCACAAAGGACTGATCCCGGAGCTGCTCGAGTGCCTTAACAGGAGACGGGGAACAGGCTTTGCATCTTGTGGCTCTTTATCAAAGAAAGCCACTCGCTCAACTCAGCTCGCGCTCACCTTCGTGTGCAGTGGAATTAATTACCCCCCGTTCCCTGGCAACCACAATCCCTGCGCCCGCTGGCTCTCACACACACACACACACGTCACATGTGAACGCATCCGCACACGAGACTCCCTTCCCCCTTCCCATCGGACTCGAGGAGTGAAACCCTTTCTCACCACACAAGGGATCCTGAAGTCATTTCCATAGGTCAGTTAACCCTTTACGCCCATTACCGCCAGCCTTTTGTCCTCGACAGATGTGCGTTTGGATCAGATGGAGCCCGTCGCCCCTAACCTCCCCCAATACGCCTTATGCTATACGTGCTTTTGTCTGCACAATGATAAAGAATCAGAGTATTGGTAAGGAAGGACCTGACAGCTCGCCCATACATGATCATCCAGATCTAAATCACAAAAACAGCCAGAAAAACAGGTTTATCAGATTTATTTGACCACTTTCAGAGCTGACTGTTTGTGGAATGGATTTGAATATGGTATAACGTGTTAAACCGAACTGAAAATGGTGCGACATTATTAGCAGAAAGCAATAGTGAATTAGCCAATTTATTTTAAGCTGCAGCATTTAAATCCTGCACCATTAATGGCACTAAACAGAAGTGCAATCTGTCTGAAAAGGACTAATTGTTAATCATGAGCATTTATGAGCCTCTGTCTCTGGTAAAACATCTAGCATACTGCCATGAGATACTACCGACTTAATGACAGATAAAAAGCCTTTTCATGCAAAGTATGTGGTTACGGCATCTATCTGTAGATAACCAAAAACATTTAGCAATTCTGCAAGTAAAAATCCCATTCATTTTCTACAAAGGGGGATTGATTTTGAACTTATAAAACTGTGAAAGACAGCGATACGAGGTTATGCTATATGCTTCTGTTGAAGCCATCGGACCAAATTATTTCAACTTATTTTTAAATAATCACATTTAAAGTCCCTCTGTGGTGAAAATCCAGCTTTTAATGTTGTTTATGTGTCTATGTGGTGTTTTTAATATGCTTTAAGACAAAGCATGTGTAAGTTCATAAGTCGACAGCATTGCTGAGTATTTCCTCCTTAAAACTGCAGTGAACCAAAGACAGTCTCAAAAACACAGTGTGAAATCGCTGGTGTTTCTGACGTCACAAACGACCTTGTAACCAATCAGATCAACGTGTGATCGTCAACCAGTGGATCTCTGAGTGAGTGAGGGAGTGGAGGCGGGGCTCATTTGAATATTCATAGAACCACGCATACTAAATGAGGCAAGGGTGTCGAGTTGCAGTCAAGATATTTTAAGGCATGAAGAATATTTTCAAGGAAAAAAGTTAAATATGTCATTTTGGTGAGTTTTAAGGGATAAAATTATTGACTACATGGGGACTTTAACAGCTAAATGTTACCCATGATTCTGCAGAGAAATCTCCACCAATCAGAGCACATAATGCCAAAAGAACACTAACTCCGCCCACTCCTCACATAATGAGTTCAGGGGAAATAATTCAAGTCGTATGGACCCACTTTTATGATGATTACGGGTTATTTTTGGAGCAAAACAGCATCTGTTCCAATTCATTTTCAATTTATTAAATACAATTAATGTTTTTGACAGAAGTCTTCTGAGAATTTATATTCGACACAGGCCACAGGAAGTTCAACCCTGAACTCCAATGTTCAGTGCAAACATACACAGCTAAATAATCCCAGCGAGTGTACTTCACTTCACGAATATGTTGTCAGGGTTATTTAAAAGAGGCATCTCGTGAAGAAACACACGACTCCAGCACAGATGCTACGGTGACGCTGACAGCTCTTTCAAAGTCTGAGGCCTGAAAACACAAGAAGGATAACTTTATAACTTTAGTGTGACTCTGCCAAACGAGTAGACAGGAGGAACCGGTGTTTCACTGACAGCGACCTCGTTCCATCGGCTGGCGATCAGAGAGAGTGTGTGTGTGTGTGTGTGTCTTCAGGAGGTTTCAGGGGACGTCTGCACTAGGCTGTCAGGAGACACACACTCCGCGGGCGTATTGTTCCCGAGTTAGTGCTAGCCGGAGACAGGTTTTCTAGGACACAACACTCCAAAAACTGGCTTCTCGAGCCCACTGCGTTCTGAAGCTGATGTGCTAACAAGCCTTCAGAGAGAAAGAGCAGTAAACCACCAAACACTCTCTTCCACACTCAAACACACACTCTTCTGGAGTTCATTACTTCATTTCAGAATTAAAATGTCCTGATAATTTACTCTCCCTCACGTCATCCAAGATGTTCATGTCTTTCTTTCTTCAGTCGAAAAGAAAATTAAGATTTTTCTCCATAAGTGACTTCAATGGGAACCAACGGGTTGAAGGTCCAACTTGCAGTTTCAATGCAAACCAAAAAGACCAGCATTTGTGGCTAAAAGTATATAAATGTGTATTGTGTTATAAATGTCCGCTGGTTTGTCTGGATGAGACTCTTATTCCTCGGCTGGATCGTGTCGAGACTTTGAAGCTGCACTGAAACTCACATCTGGACCTTCGGCCCGTTGGACCATTGAAGTCACTATATGGAGGAAATCCTGGAGTGTTTTCCTCAAAAATATGCATTTCTATTCAAATGAGACATGAACGTCTTGGATGACGTGCGGGGAGTAAACTATCACCAAATTTTAATTCTGAAGTGAACTACTCCTTTAACTTGTTGCTTTTGAAACATTAGTTTTTACTGATTTAACTTTAATTTATTGAGACGGCATAGCATAGAATCTATTATCGAGGATTTATCAGCCATAACATGAAATTAACAACTTATAAATATCAGCATTTGCCAGAATAATAAACATATTGGTGAACCCCTTATTCATCAGCTTTGATGTCAATGAATTCAAACACAATTGTTTGTTGCACATCTAATGAGCAATCGTGCGAAGTATGAATATGAATAACTCAGTGAACAGCAACAAAATGACACACTTTTGAGTCTTCTCACATAATGCCATTGAATGACTTCAGTGGAAATAAATCATTAAAGGTGCCCTAGAATGGTTTTTATTTTTATTGTATAATGTTTTCTGGGTTGCCCTTATAATGTTAGTATGTTTTTTAGATCAAAAATAGTCATAATTTAGAAATAAAAGGCATTTTTCCTAGCCTGATTTTAGCCTCTGATGTGAACGCTCTGTTTGAAGGGGCGTGTCTGTGTGTAACCGGCCTCTGCTGTGATTGGCTGACAGGCTTGCATATGAAATAGATCCGTACATGTGAAACTCTCTTGAATACTTTTACTACAGATATTATACGTTTTTACTATTACAGCTATCGAGATTAACGAATCGTGAGATGTTTTTAAAGTATTTAGATCTATTCCCATCACATAAAATGTTGCCGTGATGATCATTGAACAAACAGACGACAGTGTGTTGATCGTGAGAATAAAGATCTTATCATTGTAATGCAGTTTCTGCACTCTCTCTAATGCTTTCACCAATGCAAACACGATGATGTAAATACAGTATTGAACGATTTTGAGAGAAAGATTACCTGTCTGAACTTGAACAATTACACATCAGAAAGTGTTGCTTGGCTCGATCGATATATTTTCAGACATCGAGGCCAGCTCTGTATCGGCCCAAGTTGAGGAAACAGTCGTCGGTGAAATGTTTGGAAATTTCCAGAGAAAATAAAATTAACCCATTGTTTCTTCAGAGGCTCGGATGAAGGAACTAAATACCTTTGTGTTCATTTGTTCATCCAAACACTGATCGACTGCCGTGCTTCGGCTGCAGCTCCGCCTGTCATTGAACATGGGCTGGATTATGCAGATTTATGGAGTCGTACATATTAATGATCCGACTGTTGCGTCACAGTCGGTGTTATGTGGAGATTCCCCTGTTTTTCAAAAACGAGATTTAAGTAAGAAGGAGAACACAATGGTGTTTGAGACTCACTGTATGTCATGTCCATGTACTGAACTCTTGTTATTTAACTATGACAAAATAAATTCAATTTCACATTCTAGGGCACCTTTAAGATTTCTTGCATTATTAGAATATAGAGAATGAGTCATATGGACGACGTTAACACTATTATCCATATTTTTGAGGTCAGCCAGTAAGAATTAATGTGTTGTAAATAATATTTTGTAATGTTTTTCACAAAAAAAAAATCACCACGGCATGTATAATACAAATGTAAAATGAAAAAACTTTCAAAAGTAAATTTTAATTTCAGTGTAATCTGCATCATTTTATACACACTATGTTGATATGTTGACGGTGCAAGTTGCAAAATCACTTGATTTATGTCCTTTGACAGCCTCCATTAATCACGCCACTATCTCCTATTGCGTCCAAACCACAAATCCCACAGTCTGAACGTCACAATAATAATAATGTGCTGTAAAGCGATACGGGATCCTCCAACAGGAATACGTTTGTCCGGATCGGATCCGGGAACCTGAGAGTGTTGTGGTCTACGGGAAGAGTGTTAGTGGACCGCTGAAACTCAGGAACACGAGGAGAACACAAATCACTTCAGTAAACACAGACAACAAATGGATTGCAGGAAAACAACTCTTTTTCCAGAGTCAGTAGTGCAATGCTTTAAAGGACAGCCAGCGATCACATAAGAGCCCTGCGCTCGCACTGATACCAGTCTGAGATTAAATATTCAGCGGAAAGAAGATGCAAATGTGCAGTTATTAAATGTGCACCACTTCCATGTTCAACTGCTGGAGACAGACTGCTACTTAAAACCCATAACCGAAGTCCATTACTTTGAAACAAACGTTTCAAAACTCTATTACTTCTACTTCAAGTTCAACATAAAAAGCTCTAGATGTGTTTTTATTTATTTCCCAGAGTCAACAACACTTAAAAGCCACACTGCTGCAAACCCCTGCTTGTGCGTCACGCATCACTTCCTCTCCGTTCACTCTGATGTGTGTTCACTCCAATGTGTGTTCACTCTGTATGTGTTTTTATAGAGTAAAATCATTCAAAGTTCTGTTTTTGTAAACGCCTCACTGTAAAGGCCGATAACCATAATGAAAACTATAACTAAAGATGAAGTAATAATCGTCCTAAATGTCTAGAATAGCAGAGTTCACACCACAACAACCGTCAGAGAAATTATATTGTTGGAATTGTTGGAATCAACAACTGTTCAATCTTATAAACGATAAAAACATTGCCAGCCAATCAGAATCCTGCTTTAAAGAGCTCCAGCATTTAAAGTGTCAGACGTCAAAACTGTGAACGATATTGTGTGCTGGTGAGGATGCTAATATGGAAATGTTATAGTGTGAACCGGCCTTAACCGCCACGGGTTTTGCTTTTTTATAAGTGAGGAACAAGTATTTTTTTGTGGTATTCAACATTATGCAACAAATGCTTATTATGCTGATTACAGAACAGCTCATGCACGTACAGTGACACACTAATATTATTCAATCTGTAAATGCATCTATTCTGATTACGAACACACAACGGATTGCGAACGCCATTTCATGTTGACTTATGCATCGCTGCTCTTCTGACATTCAGATTTCTGATTTCATGAAGGACGTTTCTGATTCATACAGTGCCAATAAAGCAGCCATGCCTGATTTAGTGAAGGTGACACAAATGCAGGTCACCTGGCAATAAATGAATATGACAATAACTGCGCCTCTCTCAGCCCGCCGGACAAAGCAGAATAAGAGTTATAATCAGACCTAACGTGAACACGCTCATTGCACATTTACATCGCCAAACAGATTAAGACATGAGAATGAGCATTTCTTGTCATCATATGGAGACCCATTTATGTCAATTTTGACGTCATAATTTTGACCTAGTATGTCATAATTATGACCTCATCTCATAAATGACCTGGTCCTCATCATTTTTATTTTTTTATGTCATAATTATTGAAAAAAGCATGATTTTTTTTCTTATGTGGTGAAAAATGGGCTTCAAATTCAATAGATGTCATGTGCATTTAAAAATAAATATCTTACACAAATGTACTGTGATGCAAAAGGCAATACCCGCGTAGGCTAAACTAAATACTACCATGGCAAATAGAAATACTATGGTATTTTTTTCTTTGTGTAACACCCAATAAATCTGTATAGACAGTAGCCTACACAAATGAGACAAAGTCTACAAACTTAAGTCTATAAAACATCTGACATCATCCTCTATGTTTATCTTGTTATTATACTGCGCTTGATCGAGTTATCCCTCACTTTATAAAACAGTCAAACAGCCGCACATAAATGATTATTGCAAAAAACAAAACAAACAAAAAAAGTATTTTTAAAAGTTAAATTATATTAGAAATACAAATGGAGACACATCTGGTAGTCATTACCAATCGCTGACAAGTTCACTAGAATTGTTTTGGTATTTGTACATTGTTTCGGTTTTCTAACTAACGTTAGCCTAAACTAATGAAAACAAGTTAACGTTAGCCAAACAGCTAACGGCTAATAATACAAAAGTCAACCGAGGTGACGGAACACATTTAAACGTTTTAAATATACCAAATGTGTAACAAAATACATTAAAGTTACATTCTCAGACAAAAGATGACTATTTTTTTACTATAAAAGCGCTACCAGCATTTAAAGCTCAGTTTAAAACCATTATCTGGATAGTTAGCCCAGCTAGCGAAATACGTAAGGCATGTTTTAAGTTTTATCAATGTATTTAAATTGAGTAACTACGGAAAACAATCTTTTATTGGGTATACAGTAAACAAATAGGGAGTTGTCTTACAGATTTACGGTTATTATCGACCAAAATAAGTTTCGATTAGCGTAAACAACTAACTGATAATTATGATATTCTACGTCACACTTAAACTACATAACTTAATGTATTTATAAAATGTGATAAGACTACGCCTCGAAAATACAACGCCTCGAGGCAGATGAGACGTGCGTGTGAGTGTGTTTGTGTTTGTCACGGTCTATCTTAAAGAGTGATAACTAACACAATCAGCCTGTAATCAGACTTAGATGAAA